>JAKZJZ010003138.1:0-10779 GCA_022702705.1 Papilionanthe hookeriana x Papilionanthe teres | reverse complement strand
AACTCCACAAATTTGACTATAGACCCCTAATCACCTAGAGGGTTGAAATCAAATGTGGAAGTTTAAAGGATGAGTTCCTATAGGACTCTTTGGCCTTAGGACTACCCTGGGTGGCCTGGTCTGGTGAGGGGGTTGACTTACACTACACTTACACACTACATTTCCACACACTTCCTAAAACCACACCCATACCCAACTTAACCTCCTGACTCATGTGGGTGATTCACATGGATGGTCCTTAACCCCTAAGCCCTTGGCTAAGAGGGTTAGGAACAACATAGTGAATGCCTCAAATGAGTCCTTTCATGGCTCATATGGGCTTGAAATGGTTTCATGGCTCAACCAAAATGATTTCTTTCCACCTAAATTCACCCAATCTTCAATTTCCCAAATTTTCAATTTTTGACCCCCGAGACCCTACACCTATTAAACCTACCTAAACCCTCGAAATTACCCAAATTTTTGCAAAATTTCCAAATTACCCAAAATTTTCCAAAATCAATCCCAAACATCTCCACATCACTCAAATTTATCATCCATACCCAAAAATACCAAAGATTCCAAAAATACCCCCCAATACCCTCCAAATACCCAAAATACCCTTCTTGGCCTAAAAATCCAAAAATTCAAAAAATTTCCAGAAAATTCCAAAAAATCCTAAATATTCCTAATTTCATTTTGTCCAACTACACCATGGGTCAATTTTGTCAATTTACCCTAATTTTGTCAAAACCCCCAAATTGACCCATTTTAACCCAAAGTGAACCCAATGTTAAACCAAACCTATCCAATTGACCCAAATTCTGGTCCAATTAAATTCTAAACTTCAATTCAACATTCCCAATACCAATTTAGACCAAATCCAAGTCCAATTTGATTGACATTTGGATCCAATTTCACTTTGGGCCTTAAAGCCCAAATTTGGACCCATGACCCAAACTTAGCCCAAACTAACCCAATTCAACTCCAATTAACCCCAAATCTTTTCTAAACCTTCCTTAACATCCCCATAAACAAAACACTAACATGATTTGCCCAAGATTTTGACCCAAACCCCACTCAAATTCAACCCAAAATCAAAAAGCCCAATTTTGACCTAAACCCAAACCTAACCCAAATAGGCCCAAACCTCAAAATCAAAACCCAACCAAAGCCAAAACCTCTTTGAAACACTCCCATAAACATTTCTCAACATTTATTTTACATCAATTTCAACCCTAGCCCAACATTGGCCCAAGTTAGCCCAATTTGACCTACATTGGCCCATTTATCAAATAAACCCAAATTCAACCCAATTCAAACCCAAACCACCTTAAATCTATTTCAAATTATTCATGAAACATCCCTAAACCAAAACCAACAACTATTTGGCCCAAACTTCTACAAAAATTCCCATCCATGAACACATCCTTAAACTTAAAAGCCCACTTCCCTTAAACCTTCTTAAAAGCCCATCTTCATTAAATTTTAAAAGCCCAAATCCTCCTAAAGCCCACATGACACTTCCCCTCATCATCCATTTGATCAAAATCACCCCTAAGTTTCAAAATCATCAATTAAACCATTCCAAATCAAGCCACATGTCAAATTACCCCCTAAATGTCAAAAATTTCTAGAACCCTTTTCATGAAACAAATCGACCTTTTCCCAAGCCAAATGAAGCCATGAACAAGCCATTCTCGAAGCCACATGAAGCCATGAGGGCTTTGACTTGTCATTAGTCCATTTATGGCAAGAAGAGGGGGTTCTTTCTTAAACCTCCTTTAACCTTTTTTTACCTTAATCATGTCACACACTAAACCATGTTTAGCCACCTCATCATGGATGGAGACTTCACCACTCCTTCTAAGCCGACCTAAATGATTCCCTCAGCTCAAAATCGAGCTTGGAAGGGTGCACCAAGCCCAAAATGGTGGGTTGACCCAAACCAAGCCAAAGTGAGCCTTCTCCCATTCCATTTAAATCAAACTCCTTTACACATGTCAAACCTCGATTGACTACACAAGCCTCCAGCCACGACCCACCTGAGCTTGAGGGTGACCGACCTCGGCCGGCCGGCCACCCAGTCGCCGGAAAACACCATGCCCGAAACCTCGGGAGGAGCCAAATTTTGGAATTCCACCTTGCTGAGTCGCCTCACTCCAAATGGCCATTGCGTACTGTTCTTCTCCTCACCAGAGCAGCTGATCCCAACCATTAAACTCCCCTGGAGAGCCTCCAGCCATGCCTATTTAAACCCCTCACCCTCTCGGCCAAAGGGGGGTGCTGAACAAAACCTTAAGGAAACTCTGCCAAAATCACTCCAGATCACTCTCCACACATAGAGCACCTGATCCCCACTGAATTCCAGCCCCGATTCCCTCTAGCTGAGCCCAATTTTGAGCTCAAACTTTAGCCCAAAAACAAGACACTTCTTCACAGTGAGCCAATTCCCAAATTGATTGGTCCTACACCTTCAGCTGGACCAAGAGGAGAAGTTCCCCACCGAAAGCCCCATCTCTAGGCCACCCGAGTTGTTCCGGCCTCCAAGCTTTGTGATCGGTCGTGGTCGAAGTCCAACCTAGACAAGTCACCAGATCAGGAGACTTCATCTGGAGCTTACTAGGATCCAATCGAAGGTGTAACAACTCTCAGATCGAAGCTTCACTTCTCTGAGCAAAGGTATGGACTCCCTCTTCTTCCCGAGCTTCCAGAGATTCTCATTTTACTTTGAGTCAATTTAAATGCATGTTTACCATATGGATGTGTTCGTCTCTTCAAGACGAATCCATAGAGCATAAGAACACGAAAATCCGTTGAGAATCGAGTGAGAAATTAGGGTTAGAAGGTTGACGGTCACGGGTGCACACCAGTCGTAGACGATGACCAGGAGCCGTTGGATCGCGCGTGTATCGAGCGGACGATTCGGATTGCGCCGGACCGGGGAATGTTACGTGAACCGCGGGGCCCGGGACGGATGACTCGGATGGCGGCGCCCAATCGCGGCGCGACACGTACCCCTTCGGAGCCGCCGATGTTTCGCCGGCGCCGCGTGGATAAGTAGATAAATAGGGTATTTAATGTATTTATTAAATATCGAAACTTTAAAAATCCATATCTTTGTGTAGAAAAATCACAAAAATAAAATAAAAATACCCTCTTGCTCGGTGAACGAGAGGAGAATAATGTGGAAAAGAAATCATTTAATTTCATCAAGTATTTTATTTTTTATAATTTATTTACTCTCTGCATTGTTTTAATTCTCCATGCATGCATACAATTCACCATGGCATGAGACCATAGGGCTTTTGAAGCCTCTGAATTTGGGAACATTCCCTGAATTTTCCAAAGTCGGAGGCCATCCTATGAAGAGTTCTTGATTTTTCAAGTTCAGGTCACTGTTTTGAGTATTTTAATTCCAGTAAATAGCATGTTGTGAAATAAATTCTAGGAAACTTTGGTGATGTTCCTTATGACCAGAGAACCCTAGGAAAAATAGATTTTGGCTTAGTTCATTCAAAACAACCCTAATTGACTTAAACACCCAAAATAGGTCTTTAATTAATTAGAGTTAACCAGGTATCAAATTGACTTGAAATCAATTCTCCACTGACCTTTAGGATCAGAGGAATCCACCATAAAAATTTGAGGTCAATTGGACTTGGCTAGCCCCACTAATTGGGTTGATTAAGTCATTTAGCCATTTTAAGCTTTAAAAATTCATAACTTTTAAAATACTTTTAAAAAATTCACCAAATTGGTTTTGGAGCCTCTCTGATATCAGGGGAACCTAAGAAAATTAAAATTTCAATTTTCTAAAAAAGTTGATTTTTAATAATATTTTAATACTTTTAATAATTAAAAAATAAAAAAAATAATAAAAATCACAAAAATAATAAAATTCACCAAAATGTTACATTTTGAATTTTAATCACTTAGGAACAAATCCCACATTTTTCCTAGGTCTATTTAGTGAGATATTGAATTTTAAAGCCCTAGGGTAATTTTAAAATTAAAAAAAATGTATTTTCTAGCATTTTCACTAAAATAATTATAATAAATCATAAAAAAATCAGAAAATTGCAAAATTTGTTTCTCTGGTTTCCTTGATATCAGAGAGATTTTTGAAAAATATAAAATCCATTTTTCAACATTTATTTTATTTTTAAATTAATTAACACTCCAAAACTCAAAATAATTATAATAAAAATAATATAATTCAAAAAATCACCAAAATTGGTCCAAGTGCTTCTCTGGTCATTAGGAATGTTCCCTAATTTTCTTAAGGACAGAAACTTTCCCTTGGTCATGTTATTAAATTTTCCTTGAAAATCTCTATCTTCCACCAAAAATAATTATATAAATAAATTAAATACAGAAAAATCACATTTTCTCCTCTCATGTCTTTATTGACATATGAGTGAAGTCACATAAAAATTTCAAGTTCATTTGGGTTCAATTTAGTGAGTTATGAAATTATTAAGCTTAAAGGGTAAAATGGTAATTAAACTTTCAACCCTTAATTAAAACTTTAGGTTTAATAAAAAATCAACAAGTAAAACATTTGATCTTAATTTGATTTGGATGATTGAAATTTAAATAATTAAAGGGTAGAAACCCATTAAATAATTTTAAAATGATTAAACTTTAATTAAATAATAGATTAAATTTGGAGGAATAATAAATTAGAATTATTAAAATAAGGGATATTTATTAGAAAGAGATTTATTCTTTAATTTAAAAATCCCTAAACTAATTATATCATTAATACTCATTTTTTTTTAATTAAAATGATAACTCAAATTTAAAATATTAAAAGACTTAATTAAATTATTAGACTCTTTTGAAACTTCAATTAAAATTAAAAAATAAAGTAAATTAAAGATAAATTAAATTAAAATTAAATTAAATTAAAATTAAATTAAATTAAAATTAAATTAAATTAAATTAAAACAAATTAAATTAAATTAAACTAAATTAAAATTAAATTAAATTAAATTAAATTAAATAATTAAATTAAATTAAATTAAACAATTAAATTAAATTAAATTAAATAATTAAATTAAATTAAATTAAACAATTAAATTAAATTAAATTAAATTAAATAATTAAATTAAATTAAATCAAATCAAATTAATTAAACACCAAATCAAATTAAATTGAACTATGTTAAACTAAATTAAAACTCAATTAAATTAAGTTGAATTAAATATAACATCACCTAAGACATAAAGAATTCAAAATAAATGTAAAGCAACTTGAACACTATTCCAAATTTAAACCCTTTAACTTAAATCAAATCATTTGAATACTAATTTACCCTTGAAAGCTTTGATTATTATAACTCCTAATTGGAACATCAAATGAAGTGTTACCTCACTCATAGGATATTCAAATGTCCTAGTTCATCGGAGCAAGTTAACAAGACTTGAAAACCTCGGACGATTGATTCATTTATATAATTAAATTCATTTGGACTTAAAACAATCCTGAAAATATTGAAAAGATGTTTAAGATTCTTCTTAAGCACTTCCTCAATATGATAGGATATTTATAAGAACAATTGGACTTAATCGTCCTTTGATGAAGAAAATCGTCCTCAAACAAAAAAACACAAAGAACCTAGACGTCATAAGAGTTGACTAGCTATAGGATTAGGAATTTGGTAGAAAATCATAACCTTTCCCTTAGCTTTACCTAGGAACTTGCTTAAATATTCTAATTGTGTTTTAAGTGCAGCTTGGGATGACGGGAAGACCCTCCAGGTACGCTTTTATTTTTATTGCAATTTACTTTCTTGCAATTTACTTTCCTGCAATTTACTTTCTTGCAAATGTACTTTATTTTTCTTGCATGATAAAACAACGGTTGCATGAAAACCCACACCTTTAGGATAGTCCCTAAAGCCGAAACCAAATTAAGTTAAAAGTCATTGCAAGATAAAATTCACCGCCACAACATTTCAAAATATAAAACAACTCAAAATTTAATCACAAACAGAACACAAAACTACAATTACAACTAAATTAAAACGTCCTGTTGGATGATCGGGAATACCTCGGATGATGTAACCTACGTGTTGCTAACGGGATTTCCCACGGTCTAAATGAAAGTGTGGAACTCATTCGGTTGAGTTTAGCAAATTCATCTGGACTAAGTGAATCCGATAAAAATAATGATGCCGGAAGGATGGAACCGTGGGATCTTAACCGGTGTCGTTATAATCAACTTTAAGATTTTTTTTAATTAAAACGTAAAAAACACTTGGAAATTAAGACTTCTCTAAACCAAAACATTTTTCTCATCTCCTGATTTATGATTTCTAAAACTAAACCTCTGCAACAACAAGGGACTTGGAGCATGGTGGGCGACACGGCCATCGTCGTCGAGCAAAACTTGAACCTACTTCAGCCGAAACTTTCCTAGAATTAAATAACCAAGCCATAGGACTTCGAGGTAGCTTGCACTAGTGCAACATAAATCTTCAACTCTTCGTTAGGCATTTGCATTGCAAATTAAGCCCTAACCGGTCTTAGGATTCCGAGGTAGTCGTCCGATACGACAATAAACCCTCACATCTTCTAAGGCTATTTGTTTGATTTTATCATACAAATATAAGCCCTAGTTAATTAAAATTGGCAAGATCAAAACATTTAAATAAGTATTAGGACTTTCCTAAACTTAAGTCAAACGATAGGATAGTCGGGAAATTACCGAAGTTCACTTCGAATCAGTGATTTCTCCTACCTTTCTTCCTTTGGATTCACAAAACAAAATGTTCCAAAATTTGATCCATTCCTTATTGAAATTCCAAAATTCAATCTTTGAAAACCTTAAACTTTGAAATTCTTGAAAGCGAGTTATTGATTATTATCGAGAGTTTTCTTAGGTGATTCCCGTCACTTAAGATGTAATTAACTATAGGGGCTTGCCCTTATAGGGAATTTTAAAGAACCCGAGTAATATAAACCCTGTTTGATACTTTCATATTAAGCGGGGAATTTGTCGGCTTATAAAATTGGTTCGCGAGACCAAACGGATGTCACAAAACTTCTAGTTTATTTGATCGAGCCCCACCATCGAGCAGTGTGTCTATCCTTAGGGATAGATACACGATTTGTGGTGCGGTGCTCGTTTATATAAACTATTTGGGATGTGAGATCGGTTTAATCTTATATCTTAAAACTTTCAAATTTAAAAATTATTTTCAAAGCCAAATACTACTTTCTAAATTATATATATATTTAAATCAAATTTAAAATCTAAAATTCGCCGACAATTTCTGGCGACCCCCCTTTTAAAATACAATACAACCTAAAAATATGCCGACAACTTCTGGCGACTCCGCTGGGGACGATTCCTCTCTCCATTATAATCAAATAATTCTGCTTTCAAAAATCGGTAGTGTATCCATGTCCCTAATGGATCAAACTACCCTTCTTTCCGTTGAAATACTATGTTCATTTCTATCTTGAACAAGTATAGCCAACATTCTCTCGGATTTAGGAGCCACTGTTTAGACACCCCTAAACGAGAGAGGTTCGAGATCCTTTTACCTCATTTCGAGGTGGGGTGGACCCCGATAGGTGTTAGTTTAGGTGTGATCCTTCGAGTCAGGAAGTCTTGCTTAAGACTCTCTTTTCCTTTCCAACTCTGAATCGGATTCCTTACATTCTCTACACCTTTGAACATTCCGTTCTAAATAAACAAACCCTCTAATAAGTGATTCTTTTAACAAATGATTCTTTTTTATAAATACATGAACAAAGAATAAGTTCGGACTCTTTTTAATTCCTTTCTTTTCGTCCTGAAGAAAAGAAGCATAACTTAGGACCGACAACCGAAGTCTACCTTGCGAAATGGAAGCCCCGAAGCCGATTTTCTCCTTCACCAACGGACGTGGACTTCGCCGTGCTATAAGGATGAGCTGCCCGACAATGGGGTCATCCGATTTGGACAGGGATTTGAAAACACGAACGTCAAGGTCACCGACGTCTCCCTCTTTGCACTGACGAACAAGGTATCTGAAGCTGAGGAACCACTGCTTGAGTTCAACCTTAGGTCGACCCAAGAGTTTCCTCCCCTGCAAAGGGTCCCGACTAGGAGGAGTACTGCTGTCCGCAGGAGGACTGTTCTCACTACCCCCACTGGTCTAGTTGTTTCTGCACCTACCCCGACTTCTGCCAAATCAAAGGGGAAAGGAATCCAGAACTATGATAAACCTGTTACCGTGGAGGGTACGGATCTTCCTGTAAGACCTTACGTCTTCGAAATCGGGTCCGGTTCGAAGATTCCTTCGTCGACAAAGACCCGAAGAAGAAATAGAAATAGAAGGATCGCCGGGGAAGCCGAAGCTGCCGAGATTGCCTTCCCGGAGGAAATTCCGGAGTTGCCGGAATATACACCGCTACCGAATATACACCATCGCCCGACTACATACCACTTTTGGGAGGAAGCGGGTTCCATCCCCTCTCCGTCGCGAGAGGATGAGGAGAATGTTCGAAAGATTGCTTGCCACATTACCACGGCCCGCATACTACAACGATAGCCGCAAGAAAAGAACTAGAACTACGCCGTTTGCTCGACTGCAAACTTTGGTAGAAAAGCTAGCAAGGAAGGAAAAGCGCCCGTGTCGGAAATTCTACGAAGGATAGGACGGGTGCCGGTCAAATCCCGTCTTGGGCCCCGAGTAGAGCCCGTCGTCATGATAGAAAAGCCAAGCAAGAGAATGAAGGCTAGCCCGCCTGTCGTAGTATCAGGATTACAGATTAGGGAGGATACCACCTTCCAGCATTTGGCCAACAGACCATCTGGTCCTAGACCTTCTGCTGCTAGAAGGATGGTGTGGCGTCCCACTACGGGGCAGTTGAGATTGAAACAGCAGCCCGAGAGAGAAAGTCTCGCCAGGAGGCTTGAATCCGAAGAAAGCGCTACTGCGATGAAGGGGACTCGTGAAAAAGGACCCGGCAACCATCGCATGACAACCACAAAGATACACGAAAGCTCCGCTAGAAGATGCCATGGAAAAGTTGAGAACCGACATCCGACGGTTGGCAAAAGAAAGAGAAGAAAAGTTTGGAGATGAGATCGACTCATCGGAATTCATGGACAACGAATATGCAGAAATCAACATGGTTGAGACACGAGCTTCATCATCTTCTCAAGGTGCTCCTGCGGCCGCGAAGAGAGGAGCCGGAACCGATGAAGAGACGAGCTTCGGGAAAAGGACGACACGATCGCTCGAATGGCGAAGAGGATGGAAGAGATGGCCGTAGCTCGGCCACTCTCCGGAGTCAAGTACAACCACATAGAGAGACACCCCCGAAGTCATTCACATCGTAGACGGAGGAAAGGAGATTACATCCGTCAATGGGGATGACCAGGTGAAAAAGGATACGAACACGAAGTATGATCCACGAAAAGGATATCAAGAACTTGGTAGAGCGGCGAGTGCGAGAAGCCTTAGCACAATCGAAGAACGGGACATCTATTCGGACGGGTAGACCTTACCCAGAAGAATTCGACGCTGTCCAATACCCGAAGGGCTTCGTACCACCTCTGTTTAAGACCTTCGATGGAGCCAGGAACCCCGACGGCATGTTGCACACTTTCGTGCCGGTTGTTGCAATGCCGGCGGGAGCGATGCGCTACTCTTCCGACGGTTCGTTAGCGGTCCGTCGGGGATCGCCTTCGGCGGGTATGCGGAGTTACCCAACGGATGCGTAAAGACATTCTCGGAGCTAGAGAGCCTCTTCATTAAGCGATTTGCCGGAGCTCGGCACCACATCACTATAGGTGATTTAGTGGTAGAGAAACAAAGGCCGAATGAAACTCTAGTGGATTACATACTTCGATGGAGAAATTTAAGCATGAAGTGTGAACCACAACTGCAAGAACAACATGCGATCGGCATCTTGCTTAAAAGCATTCACGGCCCGATAGCACTTCTCCTCAGAGGATTCACTATTAAGACTTTTGAGAAGTTGTTAAGCAAGGCCGGAAGCTTGCAAGAAGAGGCGAAGCAATTAAGTTTTGCCGACAAGACGGACAAGCAGAAGCCGGTGAAGACCTTCGAGAAGAAATCCGGGATCGTTGCAGCGGTTGACAAAGGCAAACAACCGATGCAAATACCACCAGAACGGCCGCAGCAACCACAACAAAATTACCAGCAACCCCGGTCCAGCTATCAGTCGTCTCCGCAGTATGAACAACCGTCTCGTCCGCAACGTACATTGAGGGAGCTTCGAGCGAGAGAATATCCGTTCAAAAATGAAGCGATGCAGAAGATGTTCCGTAGCTTAATGAAAACTCCGGATTTCCAGCTGCCGGAGCCCAAAAGACCGGAGGAAGTCAACAAGAAAGGTGATCCCAACTTTTGCCCCTACCATCGGATGCTTGGGCACAAGATAGAAGACCGCATTACCTTCAAAAGTTGGCTCAACGACAACCTTCGGAAAGGAAATATAACAATCCCGAAGGAGTACATGAAGGAACCCCGGAAAGGAGGTTCCGTCAATGTTATCTCAGCCGATCCCGTCATCCCGATAGATCCCTATGCAACCGACGATGGATGGACTACCGCCTCGGACGAGATCTTCGAAGAAGATTTTAGACAACATCCGAACCGCTTCGGTGCGAGCTTCAATTCAGAGTTCGAGACCCGTTAAGCCGGTACTATCACTTGCGATAGAAGAACCACCTCGACGGAGACAATCGAAGAGAAGAAGAAAATTGACGAAGAAGAGGGGACCGAGATTCCTAAGGCTAGACTAGGGGCCGCTTATCCTAGGATAGTTGTTT
>JAKZJZ010003137.1:0-10801 GCA_022702705.1 Papilionanthe hookeriana x Papilionanthe teres | reverse complement strand
CGAGTTACCAAAGTATCATCAACTAGAAGTGTATCCACGGGCTTCTTCTTCCATCGAGAATGATAAACCTGCCAATATTCTCCATCATCTTCTTCTTTTACTTCTTCTTTTTTGCTTCTTCCTCTTCCTTTAACTGATCATGCTGATTCATACCAGTGAGTTCGGCATTTTTGGTAGGGAATTTCTTCTTTTTCTGCTAAAAGTTTGGATGTATCTGTTAGAGCGGACGGCTAGAGTAGCCCCCTTGACGGCTTGCGCCACAGGAGGAAGTGTCACATTTTCAGCTTGTTCAGTAACCAATATATATATATATATATATATATGCTCGCAGGAATCAACAAAAGAAAAGTAAAAATTACTTTCATCATAATTAAATTTTTAAATTCATTAAGAGCACTAATTCTCTACAACATACCAACATTAACATTGATTATACATGATTTTGACAAAATTAATATTATCTATAAAAATTATTCTTGAAGAATTCAAAATGGGATTCTAACCAACTGAATTGGTAACTAATTCAAAAATCATTCTCATATTAAAAACAATAAAAATAAATTAAATTTTTATATGATAAATGGAAAAACCATAAACAATTAATATTCAAAAAAAAAATTATCAATAAGAAAACCTAAAATATGAAGATTTAGTGCAAATTAAGAGTTTAAAAATCTCTACTATGATAAATTAAGAATAAAAATCAAGAAGAAATCATAGATCTAAAACTATGGCTAGAGGAGAAAGGTTAACTTTATAAGTGAGATAAGGAAAGAGATATAGAACTATCAAGTCAAATAAAGGGCCTTCAAAAGCATGTGATGGATAACATTGATGGAGCAAAAAATTATAAAGGGAAACACAATAGCATACTTGGCAGAAACGACTCAACATAGGAGTTGGATTGATGCTGGAGCAGTGCATGGAAGGCTCAAAGAAATGGAAGCTTGGAGACAAAAAGAGGGGCAAGAAAATTATGGTACATTCTATGAAGCACAAATGTGACATGAGAACATGGGTACAAAGAATAGACACGGATACATAACAAAATTGTAAAAAATAATACATGACAATCCATATACATGTTTTTATATTCAACAAATTATTAATATAAAATATATTTTTGTTTTGATTCTCTAATGAATATATCAACGGATGAAATATAATATCATATTAGAAAATTTTATAAAGATAAAAAAGAATCAAACACAATTCTTCATAAAAAATATATAATTTATAAGCATTCATATAAAAATTACAAGCATTCATCTGAGTCCTATTGTGTCCTATCACATGTCGTCAAGCACATGCCTTACTGAAGCCCAATTTTATAATTAAGAAAATGTTGACACAGTTTATGATATGCAAAGCAATGGTCTTGGACATGGAGGCCATTCAAAAGTGTTTGTCCTTCGTAGGATACATTGGATAAAAACAAGTGAGAAGTTAATTAAGGCCAAAAGAGAGTCAAATTGGGTTTGTTAACTTTTAAGAGGTGATGTCAATCCAAAACAAGATACATTATTTAACCATAGAAATAATAAAGAAACAAAAAATGCTTAGAATAAAATCTTCAAGGGTTGTGTATGTGTTGTGTTTGTATTGATGTGTTTCCAGTTTATGTTCAACTCTTATTTTGGGAAGAAATGCCCCAAACACATCTTTAAGCATTGTCTGCATTCGGGGCCGTGTCGGAGATTTTCTCGATGTCGATATCGTTTTGGAGTCGCCACTCTGTTTGACTATAATATTGTCATAATCTTCAATAATTATTGTTTCTTTGGATTCTGTAAAAGGAACTTTAGATAATAAGAAATTTGAAGAAAATAGTGATTAATAAGATAGAAAACAGTAGAAAGAGGGATGTCGACGATAATCCTTATGAGAGAAGATTCTAGAATACCTTATTCTAGAAGTTCATTATAAGGGTAATGAGATTTTGGTAACTAGAGATTTAGATGGAATGTCTATTCTGAGTTCTTTAAATCTCTTATAGGAGCAAACTCCTATAGTTAATTACATCTTAGATAATTATGATTGGCTAAGAAAACTTATGATTAATGTTAATTGCTTGTTGCCGAACAAAGTTGAGGAAAGAAATATCAATTTTCAATCCTAAGGGTAACATGTCATAATACCATAAAAGTTTATCTTAGTTGATTTTTGTTTTGTTAGTTTTTTTTTGTTTTTTTTTTGTTGTTTGTTGTTTGTTGTTTTTAATTATTTTGTCAATGTCATTTATTATGTTATTTTTTGTTTTATTTTTTATATTTGTCATTTTATTGTCATTTATGTCATTTATTTGATGATTATCCTAAAAGTTTTAAGTTTTGTGACTATCCTAAAAGTTTTGGTTTTGTTTTGTCTTTGTTTTGTCATTTTAATGTTATTTGTTTGTTGTCGTTGGAATATCGTCATAGCAAACATGATTACGCATTCTCATAACGTCTAAAGAAATCTAAAACGAAATCGATGTCGTCATTTCGTTTTAATCGTCATCGCAAAACGAGTTAGCATGCTACTATAATATGCAAGAAAATAAAAATTTATTTTCATTCTGCAAAGGAAAATGATGTCAAATTTAAAATAAATAATGTCAATTTTTCTTTTTAAATCTTTTATTTTATTCGGTTACATTTTGGATAACCTAGTCAAGATGCCACTGGCTCCGTCGTTTCAGGGTCATCAGGAGCTTTAATCTACTTAGTCCGAAAGGTGTTTAAACCAGGACCGGAAGATTTCCGTCGACAACCGAGATTGCGTCGTCCGAGAAACCTTCATGGACTAAGAACACTGGGGTTTAAGTTACATTCGGTGATGTTTGTTCATTAGGGTTTTATTTAAGTTTCAATGTCTTTTTTCCATTTTTAAGTTAGAAAATTTTAAGTTGTTTATGATTTTTTTAAGATTTTTATGTCATTTCATGTCAAAATCTTAGATTTGATGTCTTTTGAACCTAAAAATTCAAGTTTTGAAAATTTAAATTCGATGTCATTTGATTTTTTTAGATTCATTGTCAATTGAATCTAAAAATTTGATTATACTTGAGAAATCATGTTTAAGATCTGATTAGATCTATACATTTAGATTCATTTTATTTGAATTTAAAGATTTAGATCTAATATTGTTATGATGTTTGAAAACTAGATTCAATGTCATTTGAATCTAATAATTTTAATTAAGTTTAGATTGGACTTATATGGAATCTAACATAAGTTAGACTTTAGATTCGGTGTCTTTTGAATCTAATGTAAGTCTAATTATGTTAGACTCAGATAAAATCTAACATGAGTTAGATTTTAGAATTCTAAATTCAATGTCATTTGAATTTAGAAGACGTGTTAAGTCTAATATGGATTAGACTTAAATAAAATCATTTGATAATTAGATTTAATGTCGTTTGAATCTAATATTTTTGGGTAGTTTGAACTTTAATTGATTTTGAGTCAAAATTTAATTTTAGTTTAATGTCGGTTGAATTTATTGTTTAAGTGGGTCGAAGAAGTGTTGAGTTAGATTCAATGTAGATTGAATCTAAAGTTGAGTTAACTTGAATTCATGTCTGTTTGAACTTAAGTTAAAAGTATTGAGTTAGATTCAATGTAGATTGAATCTAAAGTTGAGTTAACTTGAGTTCGTGTCTGTTTAAACTTAAGTTAGAAGTATTGAGTTAAATTCAATGTAGATTGAATCTAAAGTTGAGTTAGCTTGAGTTCATGTCTGTTTAAACTTAAGTTAAAAATATTGAGTTAGATTCAATGTAAATTGAATATAAAGTTGAGTTAACTTGAGTTCATGTCTGTTTGAACTTAAATTAGAAATGTTGAATTAGGTTCAATGTGGATTAAACTTAAGATTTAGGTTAAGTTTGGTTCAGTTTAGGTTGAACCTAAGTTAGATATGTTGAGTTAGGTTCAATGTGGGTTGAACCTAAGGTTTAAGTTAACTTTGGTTCAGTTTAGGTTGAACCTAAGTTAGATATGTTGAGTTAGGTTTAATGTGGGTTGAACCTAAGGTTTAAGTTAATTCTAGTTAAAATAGACTTAATTAAGGTTTAATTTTTATTTAAATAATACTCAAATGTTAATTAATTCTAATTAGATTAGAATTAATTAGAACTAAAGACCGTTCAAGTCATTTAAGTAAAGCTTAAGGTTTAACTAAGTCTGATCTAAGTTAGACTTAATCAGAATTTGAGGTTATTTAAGTCTAATTTAAGTAAGGCTTAAATGTTAGTTAAGTCTAATAAGTTAGACTTAATTAGAGTATAAATTTGATTAAACCTTAGTTAATTAAGGTTTAATAATTGAATTAGGTCTAATGGGTTAGACCTAATTGAAGTTTAAGTTTGATTAAACTTTAGTTAGTTAAGGTTTAATAATTTAATTAAATCTAATGTGTTAGACTTAATTAGAGTTTAAGATTGATTAAACCTTAGTTGGTTAAGGTTTAATAGTTTAAGTAAGCCTAATGTGATAGACTTAATTATGGTTTAGGATTGATTAAACCTTTGTTGGTTAAGGTTTAATAATTTAATTAAATCTAATGCGATAGACTTAATTATGGTTTATGATTGATTAAACCTTAGTTAGTTAAGGTTTAATAGTTTAATTAACTCTAATGTGATAGACTTAAATATGGTTTAGGATTGATTAAACCTTAGTTGGTTAAGGTTTAATATTTTAATTAAATCTAATGTGATACACTTAATCATGGTTTAGGATTGATTAAACCTTAGTTGGTTAAAGTTTAATAGTTTAATTAGACTTAATTAGGGTTAAGTTTAATTGATTTAGGATTAATTAGACCTAATTTAGGTAAGGTTTAATTGATTAATTAGACTTAATTAGAGTTAAGCCTAATTGGTTTAAAGGTTAATTAAACCTAATTTGGATAAGGTTTAATTGATTAATTACTTAATTAGGGTTAATTTTAATTAGTTTAAAGGTTAATTAAACCTAATTTGTGTAAGGTTTAATTGATTAATTAGACTTAATTAGGGTTAAGTCTAATTGGTTTAAAGGTTAATAAAGTTTAATTTAGTTAAGACTTGATAGTTTAATTAGATCTAGTGAATTGGACCTGATTAGGGTTTGATTTTGTATTAAACCTGATTTAATTAAGGTTTAAGAGGTTTAATTAAGCTTAGTATTGTCTTAAGCTTAATTAAAGTTTGATTTTATATTAAACCTAATTTAGTTAAGGTTTAATAGGTTTAATTAAGCCTAGTGATGTCTTAAGCTTGATTAAAATTTGATTTTGTATTAAACCGAATTTAGCTAAATTTTAATGGGTTTAATTAAGCCTAGTGATGTCTTAAGCTTAATTAAAATTTGATTTTGTATTAAACCAAATTTAGTTAAAGTTTAATGGGTTAAATAAGGATTTATGGGGTTTTACCCTAGTCATTAGGGTTTAGTGACTATCAGTAAGATTTATGAAGTCAATATTAGTATAATTCCTATCTCAAACTGACTTTGAAATGATCCTCACAAAAGTGAGGTCAACAAGTATGTTGAATCATGTCAGATGTGTTTCTATATCTTGCACGATAATAAAATTATTTTCAGGTGTTTGTGCTTTATAACCCGCATCGCTTGGTTACTTGATTGGCTAGAGGATGAAAATGCTCTCAATTGGTCCAAATTAAATCCCAAAAAAAAGAAAAAAAAACATGTCTCATATATCCAATATACATTTTGCTAAGATACCCAACCCACCATCCCAACGCCTATAAATTGCCTTCATTAAGGCAAGGTAAGGAGCTCTCTCACTTTCTAATTCCCGAGTAAAAACTCTAATGAAATAGTTCTAATTCATATTTACTTTCAAGCTTTATCAATGATTTAGAGTAAGAAAATCTAATAAGGATAACAAGTTCTGAGTTAGCCTATTGACATTTTCTTTTAGCTAATTGTTTGCAATATAAAGTATCCAGCCCAAGATGAATGACCCATACTTCAACAGCATTGAAGCCAGTTTCCACCACTAAGCAAAAATAGCTATGTACGCAGACAATCAGTCGTAGAGCTCCAAATAAAAGTAAGGTGCGTGTTTGATAAATAAGATGCAAGATACCTTGGACACGGGTAGAGATGCCTTGAGCTTGAGAATATCTAGCAAAAATTGATGGTGCGCCAAACCGACCATTAAGCTTTCTTAAACGCAAACGCCCAGACATAGGAGGATGCTGTAAATGGAGAAACCAAAAATAGAAACGGAGGTAAAATGGCATGCGGTGAGTCAAGCAATGATATATCATCTAATAATTTCTCAAAACCCTTACGAAGAACCACAAGAACACGATAAATTTTACCAAGATAATCACCTCAATAATACTGCACATCAAAGTCGAAGAATCGTTTTTTCTTTTTTCTTTTTTTTTTGAAATAATCATCAAATTAGCTTCAAATATACGATTGCTGGTGTAGAAGTGAATGGAATGGATGATTTTATGCAACACGATCATGAGGTGTTTGAAGAAATTCCCCGATGCTCACAACACACGCAAATGCAAGGAGAGTGAGCGGGGGAGGGTGAGCGAGGACAGACCTTGGGGTTGTTTAGGATAAGCGGGAGGCGTGCGCCTCTTAACGCCGTGGTAGCCATAGCGCGCCTGCTCTCGAACCTTCAAAGTAGAAGCGGAGGTCAGTGGTCGGTTCTGGTTGAGTGTTTTAGTACAGTCCGAATAGCGGACAAAGACGGGACACGTGGCAAGTTAAAAAAAAGGTCGAACTAGATATTTTCTCTGAAGAAAAACTTCCATGTATATAAATGGTGTCAAAAATATTATTATATAAGAAAAATTAATTTTATATATATGCATACAAAAAATTATTAAATAAATCTACACCTTTAAATATAGTTATAAGTTTATTTCTTATTTTTTTATATTCTATTTTGATTCATTTAGATATCACAATTTTTTTATTAAATATAAAAATATATTGAGAATATGCAGAGTAATTATTTTTTTTAACAATGCAATAATTTGATGATGAGAATAAATGAAGATATTTTTCACTTAGGAAGATTTACATACATACCGTTCTATTCATATGTATTTTCATATTTAACACATATTTCAATTTTTGCATAGGGACCACTGTACTTATATATGAAAATATGTATTTCACTTTTAAAAATAAAAATGATATATTTTGATGTGATATAAATGATTTGGATAGTATAAATGTAATGAGAGTGGTCTGCAAACCTACACATATTTGAAATTTTTAAATTATTATTTAGTCCGAAATCTCAAAGCTATTCAATGTACTTTGAGTTTAAATTCAAGGAAAAAAATAGTCATTTTCAACTCTAGTAAGCATTTTATGAGTACTTAGAGTTCATAGTAATTATTTTATATGAATAAATAATTTATGAAATATAAAATTTTTAATTCGTAAATTTATTTGTATATTTGAATTTATTAAGGCTAAAAGAATTAGCATTTATACAATTTAATCAGCTTGATTAATATAATGTTTGGCTTGGCTTATTAGAGGAAATGGGGGCAAAGTGATAAATTCAAATGAGACAAAACACAAATTACCTTATTATTATTATTAAAATAAATTCAGAAATAAGGGAATATATCAAAAACTATTAAATACCTGCATTATGATTATATGAAATGCCTTTATTTGCCCATCACCGTTAAAAATTTTGCAGTTTCGCTCATGATGATGATGAGTGTTTGATCTTAATTATGATTATATGCATTTGTTAGATTGTTAAAAACAAACAATGCAAACAATCAGCATCATTTTTATTGAGAATATTGTATTATAATGTTGGTTTCAGAGGCTTATATTAATTTTATTAATGAAAACATACATCATTATTAGGATCTAGTGTAATTATTTATATTGTTAGTGATGTCAACCATTGTTGTTGATTTCAATGGTATACATAGAATTTATTAAAGATGTGCGTTGACTTTGGTATAATATATATCAACAATATTAGTGATGCACGCATTAATATTATTGGCACATATAAGTGTTGGAGTTTATATGCAGCGAAGTTGATGAGATTAACATGCAATAATTTTATTTATGGTGGCGTATATAAACTTTATTAGATATATAAAATTAGACAGATTTGATTAAAACAACGTCATTAAAATTTAACAAGAATATTAAACATTAAATATAATACTTTAAATTAGTGAAATCTATCTATTTCATATTTAGATGGCTTGTCAAAAGAATTTGTTCGTATCCTTTAATATAAAATTATTTTATGTTAAATGATATTTAAAAAATTATTAAACAATTTTGTGAAACAAATGTAATAATTAACTATTAATTTTAAATTAACTTTAAAAACAAATGTCATCCAATCCTATATTAGTATTTAGGGATGTGTGATGACTTGTTAGTCAATCCTAGAATGTCAATTAGGGACCAAGCAAAAATGTTAGCTTTGTCGCTAATTTACATCATTTGAGTGAGACTTTCTTGTCTAGTGGGATTTTGATGATGCCTTTGGCCAAGCTGAGGTCTTTCATTACATGATGGTTTCATCCCTAAGCTTGAAATTCTCAACTTTTAGGGTTGTAACTACTTGAGGTTGATATTACGTCTGGTATTTTGGTTGGACAGTTGATTGGTTGTTGCGAGTAGAGTCGAGTCCGCTCACAAGCCGACTCGACTTATTTACATCTGAAGTGGTTTTGTTGTTGATTTCGTTGGGGGTGTGGTTATTATTTTTTGTGGAAATGCCTCAAGTGTACATTGTAAGATATGACAACCAGTTTTTTTTTTAGTTGGTGGCAGTCCTCAGTAGTTGTTTGATCTTCGCTTCAAGGAATTTTCAACCGTCTTACTTGTTTGACAAAATCTTCATTTTGAATTTCTATAAAGATGTTAGTTTGGGTGGAGTATAGGGGTGTAAATGTCTATTGTTGTTGACCATGTCTATCTTGAGTTAGACCTTGTGATTGGTGCGCTCTTGGTGTTTTAGAGTACAAGCGTCAATTTAGGTTAATAATTTGTGATTATGTTGATCCAAGTTGAATAGAAGCAATTTATTCAACATGTTATTAAACGGATTGAAAATTTTAATCAAAACTTGACTTGACCATACCTCAAATCAACTTGGTTAAACTTTAATTTGATTTAACTTGACATTATGTACACTGGAAGCATGACGGGTTAGTCAACTTGACACAAATTGGTCATGATGACCTGATTTATGAAACTTAACATGTAAAAATAGGAAGAAATTTTGATATAAGATTATATCAATTGTCAACTTATTACATACATTAAGTTCAAGCTTTTGGGTTTTATTTAGACCCCACTTTTTTTTTTAGTTACTTGTCTTGAACTCTACTGTTGTTGGGTCGATTCTAATATCCAAGATATAATTTTTATATATGGGCATGATAAAATTCATGATTGTAAGCCTCAACCTTGAGGAAAACTAACAAAGATGTCATTCGATCGTTACTCCCACCACCCACAAAAAAACATACGAGCTCATTCGAACTGAATAAGAGAAACAAAGAGGATGAGAGAAACTGAGAGAGATAAGAAGAAGGAAAAGAAACAACGAGGAAGAAGAACAAGATAGAAATGTTGTATCTACCAATATCGCATGTGAATTATTGTGAGAAATAGCGACAGTAAAGCAAAAATTGGAACATTGAAAAAAATTACAAACCAAAAGAACATACAAATTTACGTGATTCGGCAAAATTGTTTACGTCCACGGAGTTGCTGAGTATTTTATTTCACTTGAGGAATTACACTCGTCGATCAGCTTGACGATTACATAAAAACTCTCATTTCTTTTCCTCTCTCTCACTCCTACCCTTCTCTATCTGTCTCTCTCTACCCGTGAGATATACAGCTGAAAAGAACCAAGGAAAGCTTTGAGGTTTGCGATCCTTTCCCTGTAAAACCGATGCCTAAGAGAGATGCCAAGGGGAGCTGTAGCACGCCTATTTATTGATTCCATCATGCTTATTCGGTCCATTAAGGCATTAATCAAATAATTAATGAAGCCCATTAATTATTTCCTTTTACTTCTTCTGATATCTCTACCAAAAAACATAATAAAAAAATGAAGCTTGAAATCATGTCGAATGTAAGTAATCATTCTTTTGCACTCATTAATTAGTAAATTCTTTTTCAACAAGTTCATCCATGTACCTCTTACTACCATCAAGCGTAGTTTTCACCCAGTACACCCACTTGTTGTACAGTGTTTTCTTTTCTCGTGAAAGTTCTATCATCTCCCATACATGATTCTCTTGCAGGGAATCCGTCTTCTCATTCATGGCTCGCTCCCACTTGCTCAAATTTTCACCTTGCATGCTTTCTTCATTGCTTTATGGTTCTTCACGATATGTCTGCTGAACAATAAGGATGGGTGCCCCGGATCCACTCTTCTCATCACTTCCATCACTGTCCTGCACTTTGACCTCTGGTAGATCATCAAATCTTACTTTTCCACTGTAGTCATCTGTAGTCATATATAGTGTGTCGTTCTTTTACCCTGAGCCAGCACCAACGCTCATTTGGTAATATTTCAGGTACTATCTGAAAACAGTACTAAATGACCACCCTCATTGAGTTGCCCAACAGAAATGAGGTTTCTCTTCAACTCGGGAACGTGCATGACTTTTTGCAAAGTTCATTCGCTTTTGTTAAGGAGTACAATATTAGCGTCTCTCATCCCCAACACTTCATAGTTTTTCCATCAGCAAGAGATAACTTCCTAAAGTCACCAACAACATAGTTTCACACCAACTCCTGGTGGGAAGATGTATGGAAGGAAGCCCTCGATA
>JAKZJZ010003136.1:5000-10823 GCA_022702705.1 Papilionanthe hookeriana x Papilionanthe teres | reverse complement strand
GAAGATGTGAGGGTCTATGTCGTACCAAACGACCACCTCGAAGTCCTAAGACCGGTTAGGGCTTAATTTGAATAACATGATTATGCAAATGCCTAACGAAAGGTTAAGGATTTATGTTGCACTAGGCAAACTACCTCGAAGTCCTATGGCTTGGTTATTTAATTCTAAGAAAGTTTTGCTGAAGTAGATCCGAGTTTCGTTGATGACTGATGGCCGTGTCGCCCACCATGCTCCAAGCTCCTTGTTGTTGCAGAGGTTTAGTTTTAGAAGGTGAAAATCAGGGGGATGAGAAAAGTGTCTTGGTTTAGAAGAGAATCTTAAAATCCAAGTGTTCTTAATATTTTAATTAAAACAAATCTTAAAGTTGTTTAAACGAACCGATTAAGATCCCGCGGTTCCGTCATCCCGCACCGTTATTTTCATCGAATTCACTTAGTCAAGATGAATTTGCTAAACTCTACTGAATGAGTTCCACACTTTCATTCAAACTGTGGGAAATCCCGTTAGCAACACGTGGGTTACATCATCCGAGGTATTCCCGATCATTCAACGAGACGTTTTAATTTAGTTGGAATTGTAGTTTTTGTTTTGTTTGTGATTAAATTTTAAGTTGTCTTATATTTTGAATATTGTGGCGATGAATTTTATCTTGTGGTGATTTTTAATTTAGTTTTGGTTTCGGTTCGAGGACTATCTAAAGGTTTTGGTTTTCATGCAACAATCTTATTTAACATGCAAGAAAAAGTAAAGTACAGTGCATGTAAGTAAATTGCAATAAAGTAAATCGCAATAAAATAAAAGCGTACCTGGAGCGTCTTCCCGTCATCCCAAGCTGCACTTAAAACACATGTTAAGGCATTTAAATATTTCAACAAGTACCTAGGTAAAGCTAAGGGAAGGGTTTTGGTTGTCTACCAAATTCCTAATCTTATAACTAGTCATCTCCTATGACGTCTAGGTTCTTAGTTTGGTTTAAGGATAATTTTCTTCATCAAAGAACAATTAAATTCAATTGTTCTTCTAAAACATCCCATCATATTGAGAAAGTGCTTAGGACGAGTCCTAAACATCTTTTCAATACTTTTGGGATTATTTTGAGTCAAAGTGAATTTAGTTGCACATGTGAATTAATCATCCAGGAGTTTAGTTAAACTTTGTCTCTTGCTCAGTGAATCTGGGTATTTGATTTCCTGATGAATGAAGTGACATCTCACTTAATACTCTATTCAAGAGTTATAATAATTAAAGCCTTTAGGGGCAAGTTGGTTTATTGAGAATTTTAATCACTCTTAATTTAAAGTTTGAGTTAATGATTTAAAGTGATTTAATTTAATTATGGGGTTTTAATTAATAATTTTAAGTTTGGAATAGTGTTCAAATTATTTTTTAAATCCAATTTAAATTTTTACACTTTCAATTATCTTAGTATTTCTGATTGATGTTTATATTTTAAATTTACTTAGATAGAAAGAGGTGTTGAAATTATTGATATGTTTTGATTTAACTCTTAATGATTTCATTTAGGTTTGTTGTTAAGTGATTTTAATTTAATTTAATTTTAATTTAATTTGATTTAATTTAATTTAATTTAATTTAATTTAATTTAATTTTAATTTAATTTAATTTAATTTAATTTAAATTTAACTTAATTTAATTTAATTTAATTTAATTTAATTTAATTTAACTTTTAATTTAATTTAATCTAATTTTAATTGAATTTAATTTAATTTTAATTTAATTTAACTTTAATTTAGTTTAATTTTAGTTTCAATATTTTAAATTTAATTTAATTTAATTGTTAAGGTGTTAATTTAATTTAATTTAAACTTTGACTTGACTTAATTTAATTTAATTTAATTTAACTCCAAGATTTTAAATTTGATTTTAATTATTATTTTAATTTTAAGAACTAAATATTATTGAAGTGACTTATTTAGGGATTTTTAAATTAAAGAATAAATGTCCTCTTAATAATATCTCATATTTTAATAATCCAAATTTTAAATATATTCTTTCCAAAATTTAAATTATTTAATTAATTAGAGTTTCATTTTAATATTTTCAAAGTGTTTAATGGGTTTCTACCCCTTAATTTCCCTAAGTTTCAATCATCCAAGAGAAAATTAAAATCAAATATTTTACCCTCCATTTTGATTAAACCTAAAGTTTTAATTAAAGGTTAAAATTCTTAATTACTTTTATGCCCTTTTAGGGCTATTTATTTCATAACTCACTAAATTGAGCTCAAATGAATTTGAAATTTTTATGTCACTTTACTCATATGTCAATTAAAATATTAGAGGAGAAAATGTGATTTTTTTGAATTTAATTTATTTATATAATTATTTTTAGTAGAAAATAGGGGTTTTCAAAGAAAATTCAACAACATGACCAAGGAGAGGTTTCTATCCTTAAGAAAATTATGGGATGTTCCTAATGACTAGAGGACCACTTGGACCAATTTTTGTGATTTTTGAATTATATTTTATTTATTATAATTATTTTGAGTTTTAGAGTATTAATTAATTTTAAAATAAAATAAAAATTGAAAAATAGATTTTATATTTTTCTTAAATTTCTCTAACCTCAAGGAGTCCAGAGAAACAAGTTTTATAATTTTCTGATTTTTCTTTGATTTATTAGAATTATTTTAGTGAAAAGGTTGGAAAATTCATTTTTTAATATTAAAAAATACATTAAGCCTTTAAAATTCCATATCTTATCCTAAGGACTTAGGAAAAATATTTGGTTTGTTCCTCAGTGATTAGGAGTCAAAATGTAACATTTTTATGATTTTTAATATTTTTGTGATTTTTATTATTTTTTAATTATTAAAATATTAAAATATTGTGAAAAATCGACTTTGTTTAGAAAATTCCAATTTTAATTTTCTCTGAACTCCCTTGATATCGGAGAAGCTCCAAATCCATTTTTGTGAATTTTTGAAAAGTATTTTTGGAGTTATGAATTTTTAAAGTTCCATTTTGCTTATGAGGCTTAATCAATCCATTTGGTGGGGTTAATCAAGTCCAATTGATTTCAAAATTTTATTTAAGGTTCCTCTGATCCTAAAGAATAATGGAGAATTGTTTTCAAGTCAATTTGATGTGTGGTTAACCCTAATTAATTCAAGTTTAATTTTAGGTATTTAGGCTAATTAGGGTTGTTCTTAATGAATTAAGCCTAACCATAATTATCCTAGGGTCCTCTGGTCCTAAGAAACTTCACCAAATTTTCCTAGAATTTATTTTACAACATGATAATTATTGGAATTAAAATACCTAAAATAGTGACATAAACTTGAAAAATACATAACTTTCCATAGAGATGGCCTCTGACCTTGAAAAATTCAGGAAATGTTCCCAAGATCAGAGGCTTCAAAAGCTCACATGGTCTCATGCCATGGTGGATTGTCTATGCGAATGGAGAATCAAAACATTGGAAACAGTAAATAAATTATTAAAAATAAAATACTCATCCAATCAACTTGATTTCTTTTCCACATTATTCTCCTCATTCTATCGAGCGAGAGAGTATTTTTATTTTATTTTTGTGATTTTTCTATGCAAATATATGGATTTTTGAAGTTCAGGGCATTTAAATAATTCAAAAATACCCTAATTTCCTACTTATCCGACTCGGCGCCGCGTCATCCTACGGCGGATCGAAAGCCCACGCGTCGCTGCGACGATTCGGCGCCGCCATCGACTCAGTGCTCCGGGGGCCCGCGGTTCGCGTAACATTGCGGCTGTCCGGCTTGATCTCGGCCGTCCGCTCGATACACGCGCGATCCAACGGCTCCTGGTC
This sequence comes from Papilionanthe hookeriana x Papilionanthe teres, assembly GCA_022702705.1. Classification (NCBI taxonomy): domain Eukaryota; kingdom Viridiplantae; phylum Streptophyta; class Magnoliopsida; order Asparagales; family Orchidaceae; genus Papilionanthe; species Papilionanthe hookeriana x Papilionanthe teres. The sequence goes on along the minus strand of JAKZJZ010003136.1, from coordinate 7,016 downwards.
ATCGTCTACGACTGGTGTGCACCTGTGACCATCCATACTCAAACCCTAATATCTCTCTCGATTCTCAATGGATTTTTGAGTTCTCATACTCTTTCGATTCGTCTTGAAGAGACGAACACATCCATACGGTTTATAAGCTATGAAATTGACCCAAACAAAATGGAGAGTTGCTGGAAGCTCGGGAGGAAGTATGAGTTCATACCTTTGCTCGGAGAAGTGAAGCTTCGATCTGAGGGTTGTGTCACCTTCGATTGAGTCCGACGCAAGCTCCGGATGAAGTCCACGGCTACAGGGAATTGTCTAAGTATGAAAGTGACCAAGGCCGATCACAAAGCTTGGAGGCTGGAGGCAATGGCTGGCATGGTGAGGGGGATTTTGCTGGGAAACTTCTCCTCTTGGTCTGGTGAAGGTGTAGGGTCAATCAATTTGAAGATTGGCTCACTGTGGTGAAGTGTCCTGTTTTTTGGGTGGATTTTCAACTCAAAAATTGAGCTCTGTTAATGGGGTTTAGGGCAAAGGAACACTGGGGATCAACTGCTCTAGGTTAGGAGAAGGTCCTGGAGCAATTTTGGCAGAGCTTCCTTAAGGTTTGGTTCATCACCTTGTTTGGTCGAGAGGTGAGTGGGTTTAAATAGAGGTGGCTGGAGGGCTTCCTAGGGGCAATTGGAGGCTTGGATCAACTGCTCAGGGAAAGGGAAGAACAGTTGCAATGGCCATTTAGGTTGGGACAAGTCAGCTAATTCAAATTTAATTTTTGATTCAAACTTAGCCTCTCGGCCTGGTGGTTTCCGGCGGCTGTGGTGGCTGGCCGGCCAGGCATGGTTCACCCTCAAGGTCAGGGAGGTCAGTGCTTGAGTTTGGTGCCAACAATTGGCTTTGGACATGTGTAAAGGAGTTGGATTGAAATGGCATGGGGAGAAGGTTATTTTGGGTTCAAATGGGTCAACCCATGGTTTTGGGCTTGGTGCACCACCCAAGGCCTGGATTTAGGCTAAAAAGGTTCATTTGGGTCAGCCAAGAGGAAATGGTATAGTATCCATCAAGGATTAGGTGGCTAACTTGGTTTAGTGTGTATCATGGATGAGGTTAAAAAGGCTTAAGGAAGGTTTAAGAAAGGAGCCCCTCCATTTGCCATAAATGACATGGTGAGGTGTCAAAACTCTCATGGCTTCATATGGCTTGTAAATGGCTCACATTTGGCTTACCTTTGGCTTGGAAAAGGTTGGTTTGTTTCATTAAAAAGGATTTTAAGGATTTTTGGTATTTAGGGGGTAATTTGGCATGTGGCTTGATTTGGAATGGCTTGATTATTGATTTAGGACTTAGGGATGATTTCAATTAAAGGTATGATGAGAAGAATTTGTCATGTGGGCTTTGGATTGATTTTGGGCTCTTTTGAAATCATTTTGGATGGGCTTTTAAAGTGGTTTAGGGAAGTGGGATTTTGGATTTAAAGTAAATTTAGGATGAAAATTTTTTAAAGGATTGTGCCAAATAAATGTTGCAATTGGTTTAGGCATGTGTCATGAGTGATTTGAAACAAGTTTAAAGTGATTTTGAATTGAATTGGGTTGAATTTGGACTTTTTTGGTAAAGGGGCCAAAGTGGGTCAAATTGGGCTAACTTGGGCTAAGGTTGGGCTAATGTTGGATTTGATGTAAAATTAATGTTGGGAAATGTTTATGGGAGTGTTACAAAGAGTTTTCAACTTTGGTTGGGCTCTAATTTTGGGATTTCGGCCTATTTGGGTTAGGTTTGGGCTTAGGTCAATTTAACGGATTTTAGTTTTGGGTTAGGTTTGGGTGGAGTTTAGGTTCAAATTTTGGGTAAATCAAGTTATTGTTTTATTTATGGGGATGTTAGGAAGGTTTTAGAAAATATTTTGGGTCAATTGGAGTTGAATTGGGTTGGTTTGGGCTAGGTTTAGGTCATGGGTCAAAATTGGGCCTTAAGCCCCAAATTGGAATTGGGCCCAAATGTCAATCCAATTGGACTTGGATTTGGTCTAAATTGATA
>JAKZJZ010003135.1:0-10835 GCA_022702705.1 Papilionanthe hookeriana x Papilionanthe teres | reverse complement strand
CGTCTCGTTGGATGATCGGGAATACCTCGGATGATGTAACCTACGTGTTACTAACGGGATTTCCACGGTCTAAATGAAAGTGTGGAACTCATTTAGTTGAGTTTAGCAAATTCATCCGGACTAAGTGAATCCGATAAAAATAATGATGCCGGAAGGATGGAACCGTGGGATCTTAGCAGGTGTCGTTATAATCGACTTTAAGATTTGTTTTAATTAAAACACGAAAAACACTTGGAAATTAAGATTCTCTCTAAACGAAACACTTTTCTCATCTCCGATTTATGACTTCTAAAACTAAACCCCGCAACGACAAGGAGCTCGGAGCATGGTGTGCGGCACGGCCATCGTTGTCGGCAAAACTCGAATCGTCATCGACAAAGCGTCTTAGAATTAAACAACAAAGCCATAGGATTTCGAGGTAGTTTGTACGAGTGCGACATAAATCCTCGACTCTTCGTTAGGCATTTGCATTGCAAATTAAGCCCTAACCGGTCTTAGGATTCCGAGGCGGTCGTCGATACGACATAAACCCTCGCATCTTCGAGATTTATTTGTATGATTTTATCATATAAATATAAGCCCTAATTAATTAAAATTGACAAAATCAAAATATTAAATAGACATTAGGACTTTCCTAAATTCAAGCCAAACAATAGGATAGTCGAGAGATTACCGAAGTTCACTTCGAATCCGTAATTTCTCCTACCTTTCTTCCTTTGAATTCTCAAAACAAAATGTTCCAAACTTGATCCATTCCCTACTGAAATTCCAAAATTTAATACCTTGAAAACTTAAACTTTGAAATCCTTGAGAGCAGAATTATTGATTATTATCGAGAGTTTTCTTAGGTGATTCCGTCACTTAAGATGTAATTAACTATAGGGGCTTGCCCTTATAGGGAATTTTAAAGAACCCGAGTAATATAAACCATGTTTAATACTTTCATATTAAGCGGGGAATTTGTCGGCTTATAAAATTGGTTCGCGAGACCAAACGGATATCACGAAATCTTCTAGTTTATTTAATCGAGCCCCATCATCGAGCGAGTAGTGTACTATTCTTCGGGATAGATACACGGTTTGTGGTGCGATGCTCATTTGTATAAACTATTTGGGATGTGAGATCGGTTTGATTTCATATCGTAAAATGTTCGAATTTAAAAATTATTTTTAAAATCAAATACTACCTTTTCAAATTATTTATTTAAATTAAATTAAAAATTCGCCGACAATTTACGTAGGCGACCCCTTTTAAAACACACAACCTAAAAATAGTGCGAGACGAGGATAAGCGACCCTGAGTCCAGCCTTAGGAACCTCGGTCCTCTCTTCTTCGTCGATTTTCTTCTTCTCTTCGATCGTCTCTGTTGAGGTGGTTCTTCCATCGCAAGTGATAGTGCCGACTTGACGGGTTTCGAACTTTGAATTGAAGCTCGCACCGAAGCGGTTTGGATGATATCTAAAATCTTTTTGAAGACCTCGTCCGAGCGGTAGTCCATCCATCGTCGATTGTATAGGGATGCATCGAACGATGGGATCGGTCGAGACAATATTGACGGAACCTCCTTTTTGGGGTTCCTTCATGTACTCCTTCGGGATTGTTATATTCCCTTTCCGAAGGTTGTCATTGAGCCAACTTTTGAAGGTAATACAATCTTCATCTTGTGTCCAAGCTATCCGGTGGTAGGGGCGAAAGTTGGGATCACCTTTCTTGTTGACTTCTTCCGGTCTCTTAGGCTTTGGCGTACTGGAAATCTGGAGTTTTCATCAGACTACGGAACATTTTCGGCACCGCTTCATTCTTGAATGAATATTCCCTGCTCAGAAGCTCCCTTAATGTACGTTGCGCACGAGGCGGTTGTTCATACTGTGGAGATGACTGATAGCTAGGTCGGGGTTGTTCATAATTCTGTTGAGGTTGCTGCGGCCGTTCGGACGATATTTGTATCGGTTGCTTGCCTTTGTCGACTGCCGCAACGATCCCGGATTTCTTTTCGAAAGTCTTCGCGGGCTTTTGCTTGTCCGTCTTGTCGGCGAAACTTAATTGCTTCGCCTCCTCTTGCAAGCTCCGGCCTTGCTTAACAACTTCTCGAAAGTCTTAATGGTAAATCCCTTGAGGAGAAGTGCTTATCGGTCCATGAATGCTTTTAAGTAAGATGCCGATTGCATGTTGTTCTTGTAATTGTGGTTCACATTTCATACTTAGATTTCTCCATCGAAGTATGTAATCCACCAAAGTTTCGTTCGGCTTCTGCTTCTCTACCACTAAATCACCTATAGTGATGTGGTGTCGAGCTCCGACAAATCGCTTGATAAAGAGATTTTCTAGTTACGAGAACGTCTTCACTGAACCATTCGGTAATTCGCATACCAATCGAAGGCGATCCCCGACGAGCTGCCGACGAGCTCGTCGGAAGAGTAATGCATCGCTCCCGCCGGCATTACAACAACCGGCACGAAAGTGTGCTACATGCTTGTCGGGGGTTCCCGGTTCCATCGAAGGTCTTGAACGGAGGTGGTACGAAGCCTTTTGGGTATTGGACCGTCGAATTCTTCGGGTAAGGTCTACCCGTCCGAATGGATGTCCCGCTCTTTGATTGTGCTAAGGCTTCTCGCACTCGTTGTTCCACGAAGCTCTTGATATCTTTTTCCGGAATCATACTTTGTGTTGTATCTTTCTTTAGCTGATCATCCCCGTTGATGGATGTAATCTCCTTTCCTCCGTCTTCAATGTGAATGACCTCTGAGGGTGTCTCTCTTTGGGGTTGCACTTGACTTTGGAGAGTGGCTAGGGCTACAGCCATCTCTTCCATCCTCTTCGCCATTTGTGCGATCGTATCGTCTTTCTCTTGAAGCTGCCTTCTCATCACTTCCGACTCCTCTCTTTCTGCGGCTGCAGGAGCACCTTGTGAAGCTGACGAAGCTCGTTTTTCGACCATGTTGATTTCTGCATACTCATCGTCCATGAATTCCGATGAATCAATCTCGTCTCCGACTTTCTCTTCTCTTTCTTTTGCTAGTCGTCGAATATCAGTCCTCAACTTTTCCATAGCATCCTCTAGCGGTCTTTTCTGTGCATCCTCGCAGTTGTCGTGCTATAGCTGCCGGGTTCCCTTCTCACGAGTCCCCTTTATTGCAATGGCGCTTTCTTCAGATTCAAGTCTTCTGAAGAGACTGTCCTTCTCGAGCTGCTCGTTTCAACCTTAGCTCGTCCAAGTAGTGGGACGCCATACCATCCTTCTAGCAGCGGAAGGTGCAGGACCGGATGGTGCGTCGACCAAATGCTTTGGAAGGTGGTATCCTCCCTAGTCTGCAACCACCGAAACAACGATAGGCGGACAAGCCTTCATCCTTTTATTTGGCTTTTACGTAACGATGGCGGAGTTCCACTCGTGGCCCAAGACGGGATTTGGCGGCACACTGCCCTATCCTTCTTAGAATCTCGATCACGATACGTCAGTCGGTCAAATGGTGTGATCCTAGCCCTTTTCTTTCTGCTGTCGTCGTAGTACGCTGGTCGAGGTAATGTAGAAACAATCATGCGGACGTTTTCCTCGTCAGCTGCAGCGGAAAGGGGATGGAATCTACTTCCTTCCAAAAAGGGTGCATCTTCAGGCAATGGTATGTATTCAGGTAGTGGTGTGTACTCAGGGATTTACGGGATTTCCTCCGGAAAGCAACTTCGGCGGCTACGGCGCTTCACGGCAATCTTCCTACTTCGTTCCTTCTTTGGGTCCGTGTTAGTGATGGAATTCTTGAAGCTGGACCCGATTTCAAAACGGAAGGTCCGCACGGAAAGTCCGTACCCTCCGCGGTAGCGGGTTCACCATAGTTCCGGATTTCCTTCCCCTTTAATCTGGCGGAAGCCGGGGTAGGTGTAGAGACAACTAGGCCAGGTGGGGGTAGCAAGAACAGGTCCTTCTGCGGACGGCGGTACTCTTCTCGGTCGGAATCTTTTGCAGGGGAGGAAACTCTTGAGTTGACCTAAGGTTGAACTCGATCAACGGCTTCTCAGCTTCAGATACTTTGTTTGTCAGTGCGAAAAGGGAAACGTCGGTGATCTTGACATTTGTGTTCTCGAATCCTTGTCCAAATCGGATGATCCCATTGTCGGGCAGCTCATCCTTGTAAACGGCGAAGTCGAGTCCATTGGTGAAGGAGAAAATCGGCTTTGGGGCTTCTATTTGCGGGGTAGATTACGGTTGTCGGTCCGAGTTATGCTTCTTCTCATCGGGATGAAAAGAAAGGAATTGAAAAGAGTCCGAACACATTCTTGTTCATGTATTTATAAGAAGGAGTTATTTGTTAAAAGAGTCATTCATTAGAGGGTTTGTTTATTTAGAACGAGAATGTTCGAAAGGTGTAGAGAAGGTAAGGAATCCGATTCAGAGTTGGAAAGGAAAAGAAAGTCTTATGCAAGACTTCTCGACTCGAAGGATTACTCCTAGACTAACACCTATTGGGGGTCCACCCCACCTCAGAAATGAAGTAAAAGGATCTCGGAACCTCTCTGTTTAGGGGTGTCTAAACAGTGGCTCCTAAATCCGAGAGAATGTTGGCTATACTTGTTCAAGGTAGAAATGAACATAGTACTCCAATGGAAAGAAGGATAGTTTGATCCACTAGGAATATGGATACACTACCGATTTTTGAAAGCAGAATTCTCTGATTAAAATGGAGAGAGGAATTGTCCCCAGCGGAGTCGCCAGAAATTGTCGGCATATTTTTAGGTTGTGTGTTTAATTTTTGAAAAAGGGGTCGCCTAACAGGAATTGTGCGGCGAATTTTTAATTTAATTTAAATAAATAATTTGAAAAGTAGTATTTGATTTTTGAAAATAATTTTAAATTTGAAGATTTTAAGATATGAAATCAAACCGATCTCACATCCCAAATAGTTTATATAAACGAGCACCGTACCACAAACCGTATATACTATCCTAAGGATAGACACCATGCTTGATGGTGGGGCTCGATTAAATAAACTAGAAGATTTGTGACATCCGTTTGGTCCGCGAACCAATTTTATAAGCCGACAAATTCCCCGCTTAATATGAAAGCATTAAACGGGGTTTATATTACACAGGTTCTTTAAAATTCCCTATAAGGGCAAGCCCCATAGTTAATTACATCTTAAGTGACGGGAATCACTTAAGAAAACTCTCGATAATAATCAATAATTTTGCTCTCGAGAATTTCGAAGTTTAAGTTTTCAAAGGATTGAATTTTGGAATTTCAATAGGGAATGGATCAAATTTGGAACATTTTGTTTTGGGAATTCAAAGGAAGAAAAGGTAGGAGAAATCACAGATTCGAAGCGAACTTCGATAATTTCCCGACTATCCTATTGTTTGGCTTGAATTTAGGAAAGTCCTAATATTTATTTAATGTTTTGATCTTGCCAATTTTAATTAATTAGGACTTATATTTATATGATAGAATCATACAAGTAGCCTCGAAGGTGTGAGGGTTTATTGTCGTATCGGACGACAACCTCGGAATCCTAAGTCCGGTTAGGGCTTAATTTGCAATGCAAATGCCTAACGAAGAGGTTGAGGATTTATGTTGCACTAGGCAAACTACCTCGAAATCCTATGGCTTTGTTGTTTAATTATAGGAAAGTTTTGCTGATGTAGAATCAAGTTTTGTTGACGACAATGGTCGTGCTGCCCACCATGCTCCAAGCTCCTTGTTGTTGCAGAGGTTTAGTTATAGAAGTCATAAATCAGGAGATGATAAAAGTGTTCTGGTTTAGAGAAAATCTTAATTTCCAAGTGTTTTTGTGTTTTAATTAAAACAAATCTTAAAGTTGATTATAACGACACCGGTTAAGATCCCACGGTTCCATCCTTCCGGCATCGTTATTTTTATCGGATTCACTTAGTCCGGATGAATTTGCTAAACTCAACTGAATGAGTTCCACACTTTCATTTAGACAGTAGGAAATCCCATTAGCAACACGTAGGTTACATCATCCGAGGTATTCCCGATCATCCAACGAGAAGTTTTAATTTAGTTGTAATTGTAGTTTTGTGTTCTGTTTGTGATTAAATTTTGAGTTGTTTTATATTTTGAAATGTTGTGGCGGTGAATTTTATCTTGCAATGACTTTTAATTTAGTTTTGGTTTCGGTTTTAGGGGCTACCACTAGAGGTGTGGGTTTTCATGCAACGGTTGTTTATCATGCGAGAAAAGGTAAGTGCGATGCGATTAAAGAAATTGCAATAATGTAAATTGCAATAAAATAAAAGCGTACTCGGAGGGTCTTCCCGTCATCCCAAACTGCACTTAAAACACAATTAGAATATTTAAACAAGTTCCTAGGTAAAGCTAAGGGAAGGGTTATGGTTTTCTACCAAATTCCTAATCCTATAGCTAGTCATTTCCTATGACGTCTAGGTTCTTGTGTTTTGGTTTGAGGACGATTTTCTTCATCAAAGAATAATTAAGTTCAATTGTTCTTATAAACATCCTATCGTACTGAGGAAGCGCTTAAGACGAATCTTAAACATCTTTTCAATACCTTTAGGATTATTTTAAGTCCGAATGAATTTAATTAATCGAATGAATTAATCATCCAGGAATTCGAGTTTTGTTATCTTGCTCGGTGAACTAGGACATTTGAATATCCTATAAGTGAAGTAGTATTTCATTTAATGTTCTGTTTAGGAGTTATGATAACCAAAGTTTTCGAAGGCGAATTAGTGTTCAAATGGTTTATGATTTAGTTTAATCTCAGTTATCGGATTTAAATTTGGAATAGTGTTCAAGTTGCTTTATATTTAATTTCTTTCATGTCTTAGGTGATGTTATTTTTAATTTAATTTAGTTTAACTTTAATTTAATTTAATTTGGTTTAGTTTTAATTTTTAATTTAATTTTGATTTTTTAATTTTAATTTTAATTTTAATTTTAATTTTAATTTTAATTTTATTTGATTTTATTTTAATTTAATTTAGTTTAATTTAATTTAATTTAATTTAATATGTTTTAATTTAATTTTAATTTAATTTAATTTAACATTTTTTTAATTTAATTTAAGTCTAATTTAATTTAATTTAATTTAATTTAATTTCATTTATTTATTTAATTTAATTTAATGTAATTTGTTTATTTAATTTAATTTAATTTATTCTTTAATTTAATTTTATTTTTAATTTTAATTTAATTGAAAATTTAAAAAGAGTTTAATAATTTAACTTTTTAATTTAATTTAATGATTAAGTCCTTTAACATTTTAAAACTTAAATTTGAATTATCATTTTTAATTAGGAATTAAATATTATTGAAATGATTAATTTAGGGATTTTTAAATTAAAGAATAAATCTCTTCCTAATAATATCCCTATAATAATTCCCATTTTATTATTCTTCCAAATTTAATCAATTATTTAATTAAGGTTTATTTTAATTATCTTCAAATTGTTTAATAGGTTTCTACCCTTTAATTATTTAAATTTCAATCATCCAAATCAGATTAAGATCAAATATTTTACTTGTTAATTTTATTAAACCTAAAGTTTTAATTAAGGGTTAAAATTTTTAATTACCATTTTGCCCTTCAAGCTTAATAATTTTATAACTCACTAAATTGAGCTTAAATGAACTTGAAATTTTTATGTGACTTCACTCATATGTCAATAAAGACATGAGAGGAGAAAATGTGATTTTTCCGTATTTAATTTATTTATATAATTATTTTTAGTGGAAAATAGGGATTTCAAGGAAAATTTAATAATATGACCAGGAAAGTTTCGTTCTTAAGCGAATTATGAGACATTCCTAATGACCGGAGGACCACTTGCACCAATTTTGGTGATTTTTTGAATTAAATTATTTTTATTATAATTATTTTAAATTTTGGAGTGTTAATTAATTTAAAAATAAAATAAAGGTTGAAAAATGAAATTTATATTTTTCAAAAATCTCTCTGATATCAAGGAAATCAGATAATCAATTTTTGCAATTTTTTGATTTTTTTATGATTTATTATAATTATTTTAGTGAAAATGCCAAAAAAATGTATTTTTAAATTTTTAAATTACCTTAGGGCTTTAAAATTTAATATCTCATTAAATAGACCTAAGAAAACTATGGGGTTTGTTCCTAAGTGATTAAAATTCAAAATGTGACATTTTGGTGAATTTTATTATTTTTATGATTTTTATTATTTTTTAATTATTAAAATATTAAAATAATACAAAAAATCAACTTTTTTAGAAAATTGAAATTTTAATTTTCTTAAATTCCCCTAATATCAAAGAGTCTCCAAAATCAATTTGGTGAATTTTTGAAAGGTATTTTGAAAGTTATGAATTTTTGAAATTTAAATTGATTAAATGGCTTAATCAACCCATTTAGTAAGGCTAACTAAGTCCAATTGACTTCAAATTTTTATGGTGAGTTCCTCCGATCCTAAAGGTCGATGGGGAATTGATTTCAAGTCAATTTGATGTATGGTTAGCTCTAATTAATTAGGGATCTATTTTGGGTGTTTAAGCCAATCGTGGTTATTTTAAATGAGTTAACTCAAAACCTATTTTTCCTAGGTCCTTTGGTCATAAGAGACATCACCAAATTTTCCTAGAATTTATTTCACAACATGCTTAATTATTGGAATTAAAATACTCAAAACGAGTAACATGAATTGGAAAAATCAATAACTTCTCGGAGGAATGGCCTGCGGCTTTGGAAAATTCGGGGAATGTTCCCAAATTCAGAGGCTTCAAAAGCCCTATGGTCTCATGCCATGGTGAATTTCCTATATGCATGGAGAATTAAAATAATGCAGAAGAGAAATAAATCATTAAAAATAAAATACTTGATGAATTTAAATAATTTCTTTTCCACATTATTCTCCTCTCGTTCATCGAGCAAGAGGGTATTTTTATTTTATTTTTCCGATTTTTCTACACAAAGTTATGGATTTTTGAATTTTAGGGAATTAAATAAATCGGAAAATCCCTAATTTTCTATTTATCCGAGTCGGCGCCGCGTCAACCTTAACATCTCCGAAGTGCCGCGTGGCGCGCTCCCATTCGACGCCGCCACTTATGTCAGCAGCCCGGGTCTCGCCTTCCGCGTATCATCCGTTGATCCGACCTAATCTGAGCCGTCCGTCCGCGCGTGTATTAAATGAACGGCATCCGTTCATCGTCCCCAAGCATCCTCACCCGAAAGCCGTCCACACTAAAACCCTAAGAACTCACTTAATACTTAACGGATTTTCGTGTTCTTATGCTCTATGGATTCGTCTTGAAGAGACGAACACATCTATATGGTGATCATGCATTGAAATTAAAGCATTTGAAATGGAGAATCTCCAGAAGCTCGGGATGAAGAATTAGCTCATACCTTTGCTCAGAGAAGTGTGGCTTCAATCTGAGGGTTGTGTCACCTTCGATTGGATCCCAGCAAGCTCCAGATGAAGTCTCCTGGTCTGGTGAATCGCCTAGATATGATTTCGACCATAGCCGATCACAAAGCTTGGAGGCTGGAGCAACTGAGTGGCCTGGAGAGGGGGCTTTTGCTGGTGGACTTCTTCCCTTGGTCTGGTGAAGGTGTAGGACCAGTCAATTTGAGGATTGGCTCACTTTGGAGAAGTGTCCTGGTTTTGGGTGGAATTTTGGCTGAGAAATTGGGTTCTGTTGTTGGGGATTAGGGAAAATTGGCACCAGGGATCAATTGCTCTAAGTTTGAAGAGTGATCTGGAGCAATTTTGGCAGAGTTTCAGTAAGGTCTGGTTCAGCACCTCTCATGGCCGAGAGGGGGTGGTGTTTAAATAGGAGAGGGTGGAGGGCCTCCCAGGGAGAGTTAGGGCTTGGGATCAGCTGCTCTTGGCAAGAGAAGAACAGCTACAATGGCCATCAGGGATGGGGCAGCTCAGCAGGTGAGAATTCCAAGTTTGGGCTCACATGTGAGCTCTCGGCCAGGTGGTTTCTGGCGGCTGTGGTGGCTGGCCGGCCAGGGTCAGGTCACTGTTGTCACCAGGGAGGTTAGGGCTGGGGCTTAGTGCAATCAATTGGCCAATGCCATGTGTAAAGAGCTTGGATTGAAATGGAATGGGGGAAGGCCATTTTGGGTTCAAATGAGTCAACCCATGATTTTGGGCTAGGTTCACCACCCAAGGCCTGGTTTTGGGCTGAAAAGGATCACTTGGGTCATCCAAGAGAAAATGGTATGGTCTCCATCCATGATGAGGTGGCTAGGCATGGTTTAGTGTGTAACATGCTTAAGGTAAAAAAGGGTTTAAGAAGGATTAGGAAAGGGGGCCCTCCTTTTGCCATTAATGGCTTGATCACATGTCAAACCTTCCATGGCTTCATGTGGCTTGTCCATGGCTTGCATGGCTTGTCTTTGGCTTGGGGAAAAGCTTGGTCAATTTCATAAAAATGGATTTAAGAAAATTTTGGTATTTTGATGGGAATTTGTATGAAGCTTGATTTGGAATGGTTTAATGATGATTTTGAAACTTAGGGGTGATATCAATTAAAGGTATGATGAAAAGAAATTGCCATGTGGGCTTTAGGGCCAATTTTGGGCTTTTGTATTTGGTGAAAATGGGCTTTTAAAATGGGTTAGGGAAGTGAGCTTTTGGATTTTAAAATGGATTTTAGGATGAAATTTTGGCAAAGGCTTGGCCCAAATAATTGTTGGGTTTAACTCATAGATGTGTCATGAGTGACTTGAAGCAAATTGGGAGTGATTTGAGTTTGAATTGGGTTGAATTTGGGCTTCTTTGGTGAATGGGCCAATATAGGTCAAGTTGGGCTAGCTTGGGCCAATGTTGGGCTAGGGTTGAAATTGATGTAAAATAAATGTTGGGAAATGTTTATGG
>JAKZJZ010003134.1:0-10851 GCA_022702705.1 Papilionanthe hookeriana x Papilionanthe teres | reverse complement strand
TTAAATTTAAATTGATTTTTAATTTTAATTTAACTGAAAAATTTAAAAAGAGTTTAATAATTTAACTTTTTAACTTAATCCTTTAACATTTTAAAATTCAAATTCGAGTTATCATTTTTAATTAGGAATTAAATATTATTGAAATGATTAATTTAGGGATTTTTAAATTAAAGAACAAATCTCTTCCTAAAAATATCCCTATTTTAATAGTTCCAATTTTATTATTCTTCCCAAATTTAATCAATTATTTAATTAAAGTTTATTTCAATTATTTTAAATTGTTTAATGGGTTACTACCCTTTAATTGTTTAAATTTCAATCATCCAAGTCAGATTAAGATAAAATATTTTACTTGTTAATTTTATTAAACCTAAAGTTTTAATTAAGGGTTAAAATTTTTTAATTACCATTTTTCCCTTCAAGCTTAATAATTCCATAACTCACTAAATTGAGCTCAAATGAACTTGAAACTTTTATGTGACTTCACTCATATGCCAATAAAGACATGAGAAGAGAAAATGTGATTTTTCTGTATTTAATTTATTTATATAATTATTTTTGGTGGAAAATAAGAATTCCCAAGGAAAATTTAAAAATATGATCGAGGGAAAGTTTCTGTCCTTAAGAAAATTATGGGACATTCCTAATGACCAGAGGACCACTTGGACTAATTTTGGTGATTTTTTGAATTATATTATTTTTATTATAATTATTTTAATTTTTGGAGTATTAATTAATTTAAAAATAAAATAAAGGTTGAAAAATGAATTGGGGGTTTTGACAAAAGTAGGGTAAATTGAAAAAATTGGCCCATGGTGTAGTTGAACAAAATGAAATTGGGAATATTTGGGATTTTTTGGAATTTTCTGGGAATTATCTGAATTTTTGGATTTTTGGGTCGAGGGGGCATTTTGGGTATTTGGAGGGTATTGGGAGGTATTTTTGGAATTCTTGGTATTTTTGGCTATGGATGATCAATTTGAGTGATGTGGAAATGTTTGGGATTGATTTTGAGGAATTTTGGGTGATTTGGAAATTTTACAAAAATTTGGGTAATTTCAAGGGTTTTGGGTAGGCTAAGCGGGTGTAGGGTCCTGGGGATCAAAAATTGAAAATTTGAAAAATTGAAGATTGGGTGAATATAAGTGGAATGAAATCATTTTGGTTGAGCCATGAAGCCATATCAAGCCCACATGAGCCATGAAGGGACTCATTTGAGGCATTCACTATGTTGTTCCTAACCCTCTTAGCCGAGGGTTTAGGGGTTAAGGACTATCCATGTGAATCACTTACATGAGTCGGGAGGTCAAGTTAGGTATGGGTGTGGTTTTAGGAGGTGTGTGAAAGTGTAGTGTATGAGTTTAGTGTGTGTGTAAGTCGGCCCTTCACCGGACCGGGCCACCGGTGGCGGTCTCAAGGCCAAAGAGTCCTATAGGAACTCATCCTTTAAACTTCCACATTTGATTTCAACCCTCTAGGTGATTAGGGGTCTACGAGTCAAGTTTGTGGAGTTTGCGGGGAGTTAAGAAGTGGTTTGAATTTCTAAAAGGTGGTGGATCCCAATTCTAGTCCTCTAAGATAGTCAAAGGAAAAGCCTAAGGCTAGATCCTAAGTACTAAAGAGAAGAAGAGAAGACCTCATAAAAAATGAGGTCAACAAATGGACCCCCAATAGGTGTGGTGAGCTGACGGAGCACACCGCGTGTATTGGTGTTGACCGAAGCGATCAACAAAACCGAACACGGATGTCCAAGTGACAAACTTAGGACGAAGTAGAAGAGTTTCCGTCGGGGAGTGTCAAGTATATCTCCGAAACCGGAGATTCTCCGAACTCCCGCTGGGGAAAGGAGGTGAATTCCAAATCACATGATCTGGGGGATTTCGATTTAGATTTCATTTTGTTTTAATTTAATTTTTGATGTGTAAGTTTTAGATTTTGATTTTTCATTTTAAATTGAGGTTTGATTTAAAATTTATTTGAGAAAATTTGGATTTGAAACGAGAATTGAAACCTAGGTTCCAATCTCGGGATTGAAAAGGAAACCGGAATTTAGGTACCGACCTCGGAATGAGAATCGGAGATTAAGTGTCGATTGAAAAGGATGAGAATCGGAATTTAGGTGCCGAACTCGAAAGTTTAAACAAAGTTGGAGTTGAAATTTAAGTATCAATCTCGGAGAGAATCGAAATTTAAGTATCGGTCTCGAAAGATGGGAGGCAGAATTTAGGTACTGTCCCCGAAAGAGAACTTGAATTTAGGTATCAGTCTCGAAAGTTGAAAATTGAAATTTAGGTATCAATTCGGATGAGAATCGAAATTTAGGTATCGATCTCGAAAATGAGAGTTGAAATTTAGGTATCAATCTCGGAAGAGAGTCAAAATTTAGGTATCGACCTCGGAATGAGAAGCTGGAATTTAGGTACCGGTCTCGGAAATTTTGAATTGAAATTTAGGTATCAATTCGGATGAGAATCGAAATTTAGGTATCGATCTCGGAATGAGAACTGGAATTTAGGTACCGGTCTCGGAAATTTTGAATTGAAATTTAGGTATCAATTCGGATGAGAATCGAAATTTAGGTATCGATCTCGGAATGAGAACTGGAATTTAGGTACCGATCTCGGAAATTTTGAATTGAAATTTAGGTATCAATTCGGATGAGAATCGAAATTTAGGTATCGATCTCGGAATGAGAACTGGAATTTAGGTACCAGTCTCAGAAATTTTGAATTGAAATTTAGGTATCAATTCGGATGAGAATTGAAATTTAGGTATCGATCTCGAAATGAGAACTGGAATTTAGGTACCAGTCTCGGAAATTTGAGAATTGAAATTTAGCTATCAATTCAGATGAGAATCGAAATTTAGGTATCGACCTCGGAATGAGAACTGGAATTTAGGTACCAGTCTCAGAAATTTTGAACTGAAATTTAGGTATCAATTCGGATGAGAATCGAAATTTAGGTATCGATCTCGGAATGAGAACTGGAATTTAGGTACCGATCTCGGAAATTTTGAATTGAAATTTAGGTATCAATTCGAATGAGAATCGAAATTTAGGTATCGATCTCGGAATGAGAACTGGAATTTAGGTATCGATCTCGGAAATTTTGAATTGAAATTTAAGTATCAATTCGGATGAGAATCGAAATTTAGGTATCGATCTCGGAATGAGAAGCTGGAATTTAGGTACCAGTCTCGGAAATTTTGAATTGAAATTTAGGTATCAATTCGGATGAGAATCGAAATTTAGGTATCGATCTCGGAATGAGAAGCTGGAATTTAGGTACCGATCTCGGAAATTTTGAATTGAAATTTAGGTATCAATTCGGATGAGAATCGAAATTTAGGTATCGATCTCGGAATGAGAAGCTGGAATTTAGGTACCGATCTACGAAATTTTGAATTGAAATTTAGGTATCAATTCGGATGAGAATCGAAATTTAGGTATCGATCTCGGAATGAGAACTAGAATTTAGGTACCGGTCTCGGAAATTTTGAATTGAAATTTAGGTATCAATTCGAGATGAGAATCGAAATTTAGGTATCGACCTCGGAATGAGAACTGGAATTTAGGTACCAGTCTCGGAAATTTTGAAATGAAATTTAGGTATCAATTCGGATGAGAATCGAAATTTAGGTATCGACCTCGGAATGAGAAGCTCGGACTTTAGGTACCGGTCTCGGAAATTTTGAATTGAAATTTACTGTGGAGATTTGGATTTAGCGAGAGATCGAAATGAGATATGAAAGTGTTTTATATCCCATGGGAATCAATCAAAGTCTGAATACTTGGGGAAGGGTACAAACCCATGCCATCCGGATCAAATTGAAAACTCTTCGTGATTCTGAAATCATCCCGAGAGAGGGTTTTAAGGGAGGTCTAGAATAGATCTTGATTTGAAGAAGGATTGGAGGGTTTGAGAAGATGGGTTTAAACTGGAATTTAGTTTGAGCTTTAAATTTGTTTTGTTTGTCCTTTAACTATCCCGTTTTTGTTGTTTATTTGGTGTTCAACATTTTTTAGATTTTTAAGGAAAGTTTTCTTTTATTCCTTTTTTTATTTCTTTTACGTTTCTTTGTTCGAAGTTCATTTAACTTTAATGGCGTTTCCCAGTCAATTTGCACAAAAGAGGTGAAGGCCAAAAATGTGACATGGTCAATTTCATTCCAATCATGTCGAAGATACATCATACAACTTGATCTGGAATATATTTCATACAATCCATGTAGACTCAAAACGGACTATGTATGATCTTCGTCGATCCATCCAAAGAAGCATCCGTCAAAATCCATGTCCGAATAGTGGGGTACATGGTCGATAACATCACCTTCCAAGCCATCCTTGGCAAGGATGCCGTATGGATGTACATTGGAGGTGTGATATTTTCCATGTAACTCACGGCTCGTAAGGCCGGAGGCTCTCTAGCTACGGGTCCGTCGGAAATGTTAAGGTGTCTTCCTGTCTTCCATCCTTCGAAAGTAAGCGAGATTCGCTTCACTGGTACTCCCGGTATGCAATGCTTAGCGATATCTGCTCCGTTGCCCTTCGGTATCATGACGGAACCTACCGGTAATGGTATCTTTCGCGGCCCTCGGAACTCACCCAGGCCTGCTATTCGGAGGTCGAGATCCGAACATGATGTTACATTCGTTCGGGAAAGAGGCTGTGCAGAAAGGTCGACAAAGTCGTGGTGATCTATGTGTGGGGGTATCCGATCACCCCGCTTATAGATGTTAATAATGCGGTCATTGGGTATGCAATCTGCTGGCGGTACCCTCCATGTTATCAATCTCTTTACCATTCTCTTGATGACTAATGACATCGGATCCACTTGGCCATGACGGAGTATTCCCGGAGGGTTTCCCTTCTTGTCTTCCTCAAAGTTGTAGAAGCATCCACATTGTATTGTGATTCTTCCTTTCCCTGGCATCCATCTCCGGGGTTCTGAGTATGTGTTTTCCCTTAGGCGGCCTGCTCGGCCCATTCTTTTCAAATCCCGGATGCAATCCATGATTTGTCGTTGTTCATACTCCGAGAATACGTCCGTGTGTAGCTCGAGGCCCTCAAGTATATTGATCCTTCGCCTACGATTCTCTCGAAGTATTCAAAAGTTTTCTTTTCGACATTCTGCATTCTTTCCAGCTCGTACTATGGAATAATTTGCAAATGGCGAGGCCTGGTGAAGTATTGTGGGATATACGGCTCGATTCCTTCAAGTTCTCCTGCATACCTTGGCTCCTCGGGGATGATGTCCGTCGGGACATCCCCGGGGTTGCTTCTGCAACAAGGTCATGCATCACTGGTGGTTCTATCTAGTGGCGTGGTAGCCTTCTTTCTTCTGGTTTTTGTGAGATTTCCCTGGTCCTTTCTGTCATCCTAGGAGCTGGCCTCCTTTCTTCAGGTTCCTGGTGAACCGGTGTCCTTGAAGTGTATGTGCTGGCAGTAGCAACTGTCTCGTCGCGGCAGTCCGCTGCTAGTTTGGTTAACATCTTGCGGATGCTGCGATTCTTATTTCTTCGTTGCATTGCTGTGAGAGTAGCTCTTCGAACTTCTTGAATCTCTGTGGGCGCGGCGCTGACAAGCCTGCCCTCTGCTGTAGCGACTACAAACTTCATTTTCTTATCTTCTTCAGTGTTTGCCTTTCTTTTCTTGCTGCTGGATTGGTGGCTTGGGCCACCCACTTTCATCACTATCTGCTCGGGCAGTTCTTCTCGGTCAACCGGGACCCAGTCACTTTCCTCGTCATCGTAGGCTCGCCGGTGCGAAATCCGAGTCAATCTCGATTATCGCTCCATCTTTCACCCTCTTTTCATCGAGTGCAAGGCTTACGCCATTTCTAAAGTTCGGGACTAACCGCCCGCTCGACATTTCCCTGCGAAAAGACGAGGAAAAGGATCGGGGTCGTCTTAAGAATAAGAACATTAAGAGAATGTTTATTAAAGACATTTTTTTCATTACTTCTTGTATTTTTAAATTTAACGAGGAATGAAGTGGGATAAGATCGGGAAAGAGATTTTGATATGGGAGAGAAAACATGGAAAACTTTATTATCATGATCTTATTTATTTTAGCACATTTTTTATTATTTTTGGGTTCGGACCCGATCATAAGTAACTACCACGCCCGTGTTTCTTAGGGATGAAGAATTCATTCCTTCGAAACATCGAGTAGCGTAATACTTTTTTAAGTATCGTCCGTTGATCGGAAGCATATGTCGTTCTCCCTGGCGATTCACTAGGCGGTAGGAACCTCCCGAGTATAATGCTTCAACCACGAACGGCCCTTCCCAAGTGAGTTCAAATTTTCCTCCTATCTTGCGGTGTGCAAGAATAGGTCTCTTGAGAATGAGAACTAAGTCACCAACTTTGAAGGTTCTTGGGCGGACCAGTTTGTCATGGGCTTGAACCATCTTAGCTTGGTATAGTTCTAAATTCTGCTGCGCTGCAAGTCTTTTACCTTCCAGGCTTTCTAATTCCTCTAGTCGTAATTTGGCATTTTCTTCTGTCGTGATCTTATTTGCAACTGCAATTCTGAGTGAAGGAAGCTGAACCTCTAAAGGTAACACTGCCTCGGACCCATACACCAGAGCGTAAGGTGTTGCTTAAGTAGGGGTTCTGAAGGTTGTCCGGTAGGCCCATAAGGCTTCTAACAACTTCTCGTGCCAATTTCTCTTATTATCGTCCAAAGTTTTCTTTAAGATTTGAACGAGAGTTTTATTAAAAGCCTCAGCGAGGCCGTTTGCTCTTGGGTAGTAAATTGTTGAGTATCGCCGGTCGATTCCGTGTCTCCCGACAAAGCCGTTGATTTGCGTGCTTCGAATGCTGACCCATTATCCGAGATAATCTCGCGCGGCACTGCGAAACGGTAGACAACTTGGTTCTTGAAAAGCTGTAGCACGTGGTGTGCTTTCACTTCTCTAAGTGGAACTACCTCGCCGCACTTGGAAAAGTAATCTGTAGGCTGCAAGAATGAAGCGATGTCCTTTTGAAGATGGTGGTTCTATTGGACCTACTATATCTCGTGCCCCAACATTCAAATGGCCACGACGCAATTGTCGGATGTAGCACATTTGGAGGTTGGTGTAGAACCACTCCGTGCACTTGGCATTGATGACGGCTCTTGGCGATTTTCATGCGGTTGGTCATCATCGAGGGCCGGTGGTACCCTAGTCTTTTAATTTTCATTTTCATCTTCGGACCCGGCCGGTGAGCGCCACGAGTCTCGAATGCACCTCTTTAACAATTTCACGGGCCTCGCACCCGCTTAGGCACCTTAGCCACATTTGATCAAAAGACCTTCTGTATAACGTGTTGTTTATTAATGCGTAGGACAGAGTTCTTTTCTTGATCTAATGGGCTAGTGACCTATCGTCTGGTAGCTTTCCTATTTGCAGGTAGTCTATCAATGGCTGTTGCCAATCTTCTGTGTTTTCACATCATTCATTGCAATCGATCCTTTTTCTTTTTCGATTTATGTATCGTGTCTATGTCGAGCCGTGATAGGACTCGGCGTCCGTGAGTCGACACTTCCATCGATTCATCTTGCAAACAGGCAAATTCATTTGCGAGACGGGCTAAAGCATCTGCTAAAGCATTTTCTTTTCTGGGAATTTTGTAGATTGTCACATTCGGAATTTGTTCCAACAATTGAATGGCATACTGGAAGTATTGCTCGAGTCTTGGTTTAAAAATTCTGTACAGTCCGACAATCTGTTGAATGATTAATTGTGAATCCTCGTAGATGCTGATGTCTGGTATCCCCATTTGAATAGTTAATTCCAGCCCCGTTATGAGGGCTTCATATTCTGCTTCGTTGTTTGTACAAGGTTCTGTCAAGTGGTAGGAGTATCTTAACATCCCCCGCTCCGGTGTTATAAAGATTAGCCCGATTCCTGCTTTACCGGGTACTATCACTTGCGATTCTTCGTCTTTGTGTGCTGAAGATGCTCCGTCGAAGTATAATTCCCAACGTCGATCATCAGGGTCTTCTAGGCTCATTATTTGTTCATCTGGCAAATCGTCATTGAGAGGAGATTCTACCAGCAGAGGGTGTGCAGCGAGGAAGTCTGCTAGGACTTGTCCCTTTACGGCACGAAGAGGCACAAAAGTTATATCGAATTGCAATAATATCATTGACCATCTGGCAAGTCTGCCGGAAAGTGTTGGACGAGTCATCAAGTATTGCAATGGATTAAACTTCGAGATCGAGTTGACCTTATGAGAAAGCATGTAATGCCCGAGCTTTTGAGCGGCGAAGATCGGGGCCAAACAATGCTTTTCAATTGCGGGATACCTTATTTCCGTCGAAGTAAACGACGGCTTAGGTAGTAAAGAGCATTTTCTTTACCCTCATCATTGACACAGGCTAACGGGGCTCGAGAGAGTCGTCTAAAGCCGCGGTATAAAGTATCAACGATCTACCTGAGACTGGGGCTGCTAAGACAGGAGGTGTCATTAAATATTGCTTAATGTCCTCGAAGGCCTTCTGGAATTTCTCTTCCCAAATGAATTTGGCGTCCTTTTTAACTAATGCTGAGAAAGGCTGACACCTACCTGACAAGTTTGAGATAAAGCGTCGAAGATATGCCAGCTTCCCTTGAAAGGATCGTAGTTGCTTTAAGGTTTTGGGAGGCGGCATTTCTAAGATAGCTTTAATCTTTTCCGGGTCGATTTCAATTCCACGATGTAGGACAACGAACCCTAAGAATTTCCCGGAGGTAACGCCGAAGGCGCATTTTAAGGGATTCATCTTAAGGTTAAATTGCCTTAATCGTTCGAAAACAATTCTCAAATCATACAAGTGGTTGTCCTTCACTTTGCTTTTGATGACCACATCGTCCACGTAGCATTCGACTTGATTGTGGATGAGATCATCAAAAATTCTTGTCATCGCTCTCTGGTAGGTTGCTCCTGCGTTCTTCAGTCCGAATGGCATCAATGTGTAGCAATATACTCCGATCGGCGTTACGAATGCTCGTAAGCTTTTCATCTTCCGGAGCCATTTTTATCTGGTTGTATCCCGAAGATCCATCCATGAATGAGAATATCTCATGTGTCGAAGCAATGTCGATCATTAATTCGGGATCGGTAAAGGGAATTCATCTTTTGGACATGCCTTGTTTAAATCTGCGAAATCCACACAAATTCGATCCGACCATTCTTCTTTCGATCGGCACTACATTGGCTAGCCAAGTCGGGTATTGTTCTTCACGGACAAATTTAGCTTCTATTAGCTTTTTAACTTCGGCTATGACTTGTTGTTCAATTTCTAGACGCATTCTTACGGGACCTTGTCGTCGGGACGAAGTAGGATCCACTCCTAGCTTATGGTACCGCAACCTCTGGTGCTAATCCTGGCATCTAGTCATAGTTCCAAGCAAAACAGTCTTTAAATTCCATTAATAACTTTATTATTTCTTCGTAGTCTTCTTTATTGAGTAAGGAGCTAACAAAGGTAGGCCTAGGCTCTTCGCTAGTACCTAAGTTAACTTCCGTTAACTCATCTATTGTAGATTTAATTTCTTCTTCGAATTCTGGTGGAGCGTCTCCAATTTGTAAATCTTCAAATTCTTCTGTAGTTTCCATGCAGTTTTCATTAGACTCGCAAGTGACAACCAAGCAAAATTCAGTATCGTCAACTGATCCTATTGTGCCGAATCCGAGACCATGCTTTGCATTGGGTGGACGACCGGAGTTATTCCATAATTTTTCAAAATATTGTGATTGGCCTTTTGTCCATTGTCGAGGTAAGAAACCACGCTGAATTAAATTTTGAACACAGGGAGAGTACCACTCAAAAGGTAATTCCATTAATTCTGATGAAGTGATATCTTCAAATTGTACATTATTTTCAGTTTTGGAGGAAGTAGCACCATGGTAGAATTTGATTGGCTTTGCACCGCCGCTACGTACCTCTTTGACCACCATACCCTCGATCTTACTAGAATGGATCGGGGTTAGGGTCATAGTATTTACGTAGTGGTTAATCTTCTCGTACATCGATTTATATTCTTCATTCTTCTCATCTTCGAGAGAGATCTTGAATTGCGGCTTTTTCCGAGCTTATTGTCGCTTGCTTCTTGTTTGATTTCCTTTTCTTCTTCAGAAGCTGTCTTCCCGATCAACATTGATGGGCTGGTTTCCTCCGTCCAACCGTCCTAACGTCTCGCCACGACCTCGTCCCCGGCCTCGACCTCGGATGCGAGTTGTGGAGAAACCTTCACCATCTCGCCGTAAGGGAGTGGTGAGTGACTGTTGGACTAGAACCTCAGGTTTTTCGTTGTTCCAAACTTTCTTTGCTTCATTTGTTATGGTATCTCTGGAGAAAATTGTTTTCTTCGGTGGTGCATAATAAGCTGCGTCTTCATGGATTCCAATCACATGTACGGAGAATGGTTGTAAGTCACCTTTGATGCACTGTTCCCCTCCATCATAGTATTTGATGCAACGATGTAGAGATGATGGTACCATCCTGTTTTCATGTATCCATGGTCGGCCCGATAGAGCGTTGAACGACGTTTCGAATCAATTATGTGAAATTTTGCGGTTGTCTTTGCTAAGTCACCGGTCTTCATTAGTAGCGTTATTGAGCCGAGGGCTCTTTCTCCTTCTCGGTTGAATCCTCTTAATAACATTTTGTCGGCTTCGAGCTCACGAGCATCAATTTCCAAATATGCTTAGTGTTCGAAGACTCATTATATTGATTGATGCTCCCGGATCCACCAATACTGCGGAGAGTGTAAACTTCCCGATTGTAACTGAAATGTACAACGGTCGGTTGTGGTCTGTCGTCCCAAGTAGAAGGTCATTGTCCTTGAAGGTAACACCTCGTTGTTCCTTTAACGAGCA
>JAKZJZ010003133.1:0-10853 GCA_022702705.1 Papilionanthe hookeriana x Papilionanthe teres | reverse complement strand
TAACCTGAAGAACTTTGAGCCAGGACAAGAAGTTTTGCTTTATAATACATAATTAAAATTATTTCTTGGGAAATTGAAATCTCGATGGTTAAGGCCTTTCATTATAACTCAAATATTTTCATATGGAACTATAGAAATTGAAGATCCAAAAACTGGGCATAGATCTAAAGTAAACGGACGCAGATTAAAACCTTATTTTAAAGGGAGAAGACCAAATTTTAAAGAGGTTTTAATGCTTAGTCAACCTGATTACTAATTAAATTTGGTCGGGCTGAGACGTTAAACCAAGCGTTTTATGGGAGGCAACCCATAGTTGTTATTAATTATGATCTATTTATTAAAGTTATTGAAAAATTAAAATATAGAATGAATTCTACTCATTTTACTTTTTAGAATCATCACAAATTTGATCTATACGAAGAAATTAGAAAATATTCGGACCGGAGCGAAAATTGGGCAATTTACCTAATCTCGCTGAAGGAGAGATCGATCCCGCCGACAGCGAGATCGGCGCGCCCAATTTCAGTTTAAATTTATTAACTATCCCGCCGATAGCGAGATCGTTACCGCCGATGGCGAGATAGTTAAAAAGTGGTTTTTGTGAGTTATTTTACAGTTTTGGACGGTTATAAGGCCATTTCTTTATATAAACATTTAAAACTTCATTTTTATAATATCTTCTTCCTTAGAAATGACTAGAGTCCCTCCAAAACAATCTATTATGGCCTCCAAACCACTTGAAATCACAAAATTCAGAGGTAGGTATGTTGATTTTAAGCATTTGGAGCAAAAGAAAGCTAATGAAATTTGGAGTCAAGAGAGGTTATTTCTGGAATTCTGGGTCTGGGTGTCGACGACGCCGTTTAACAGAGAGTTTGGAATTTATTTTGCGCCTGGGCGATTGAACTGATAAATATTTGTGATGATTTTACACTTTTTTCTTCATTTAATTTTCGATCTGGGTGATTAAAATGTTACAATTTGTTGTGAAACATAAGATTCGAAATGACTATGAGTTCTACAACAAATTGCAGATCACATTCAATTCAATGGATGAGAATGTAGTCCATAGGGTTGAGTGAAAATAAATAGGAAAATATACTTTGTTGGACATAGAATTGGGTATTTTAATGGTGACAGACTAAGATCCTCAATTCAGTCCTAGTGTTTGGAAACTAAAGCAAGAGTTAGCTCCTAGTGGAGGAGGGAGAGGGAGCTCTGGAATGGGAGCCAAAATCCTCTCAACCTAAACACAGATTTAGGAACCAAACATAAGATTAGCCAATGTTTTTTATGAACTCAACAGAGGGTAAAGAATTGGAATGCTCCTATTTAGCAAAATATAATTTTCAACAATCTAAATCTTTCACTAACCATAAACTCATTGCAAGGGGAAGGTTGCTTTCTCAAAATATGAATTTTTCAGTATAAAAACATTAAAGCTTTGTTTAGAATTAGTAAATTTACTTTGAACTTTAGAAATTAGTTTGGTAAATTTAGTTTCATTAGCATATTCAAATTTTATCAACTTGTGCTTTTCATCTTTATGTTTTATAAAGTTTAACATTGTGTTTCAGTACTGTTATCATAAATTAACACTTCCCTCATGGGATCGATAACCAGGACTCCAATAGAGCTTTGTATTACTTGTGCAATACGTATACTTGCGTTTGTATTCTGGTGTTTAAAAGAAAATACATTAAAATACAAAAACACCACACAAGTTTTTTGCACCGTTGTCGGGGAAAGGTAACATTTAACCTTAGTAGTGTTGACCTCATTTTTGATGAGGTCTTCCCTTCTTCTTTTTAGTGCTTAGGATCTAGCCTTAGGCTTTTCCTTTGACTATCTTAGAGGACTAGAATTGGGACCCACCTTTTAGAAATTCAAACCACTTCTAAACTCTCTGCAAACTCCACAAACTTGACTATAGACCCCTAATCACCTAGAGGGTTGAAATCAAATGTGGAAGTTTAAAGGATGAGTTCCTATAGGACTCTTTGGCCTTAGGACTACCCTGGGTGGCCTGGTATGGTGAAGGGGCTGACTTGCACACACACTACACTTATACATTACACTTTCACACACTTTCTAAAACACACCCATACCCAACTTGACCTCCTGACTCATATAGGTGATTCACATGGATGGTCCTTAATCCACTAAGCCCTTGGTAAGAGGGTTAGGAACAACATAGTGAATGCCTCGAATGAGTCCCTTCATGACTCATATGGGCTTGCATGGCTTCATGGCTTCATGGCTTCATGGCTCGACCAAAATGATTTCTTTCCACCTAAATTCACCCAATCTTCGATTTCTCAAATTTTCGATTTTTGACCCCGGGACCCTACACCCGCTTAGCCTACCCAAAACCCTTGAAATTACCCAAATTTTTGCAAAATTTCCAAATTACCCAAAATTCTTCAAAATTATTCCCAAACATTTTCACATCACTCAAATTGATCATCCATACCCAAAAATACCAAAAATTCCAAAAATACCTCCCAATACCCTCCAAATACCCAAAATACCCTTCTTGGCCAAAAAATCCAAAAATTCAGAAAATTCCCAGAAAATTCCAGAAAATCCCAAATATTCCCAATTTCATTTTGTCCAACTACACCATGGGCCAATTTTGTCAATTTACCCTACTTTTGTCAAAACCCCCAATTTAACTCATTTTAACCACTAAGTGAACCCGATGTCAAACCAAACCTACCCAATTGACCCCAATTTTGGTCCAATTCAATTCTAAACTTCAATTCAACATTCCCAATACCAATCTAGACCAAATCCAAGCCCAATTTGATTGACATTTGGATCCGATCTCACTTTTGCGCCTTAAAGCCCGATTTGGACCCATGACCCAAACCTAACCCAAACTCACCCAATTCAATTCCAATTAACTCCAAATCTTTTCTAAATCTTCCTTAACATTCCCACAAACAAAACACTAACATGATTTGCCCAAAATTTAGACCCAAGTCCCACTCAAACTCAACCCGAGGTTAAAAGGCCCATTTTTGACCTAAACTCGAACCTAACCCAAATTCAACCCAATTCAAATCCAAATCACCCCCAATTTGCCTCAAGTCACTCATGACACATCCATGAGCTACAACCAACAATTATTTGGCCCAACCTTTTACAAAAATTCTCATCCATGAACACATTCATAAACTTAAAAGCCCACTTCCCTTAAACCCTCCTAAAAGCCCATTTCCTTCGAAATTCAAAAGCCCAAATCATCCTAAAGCCCACATGACACTTCCCCTCATCATCCATTTGATCAAAATCACCCCTAAGTTGCAAAATCATCAATTAAACCATTCCAAATCAAGCCACATGTCAAATTACCCCCTAAATGCCAAATATTTCTAAAACCCTTTTTCATGAAATAAGCCGACCTTTTCCCAAGACCAAATGGAGCCATGAACAAGCCATTCTCGAAGCCACATGAAGCCATGAGGGCTTTGACTTGTCATTAGTCCATTTATGGCAAGAAGAGGGGATCTTTCTTAAGCCTCCCTTAAGCCTTTTTACCTTAAGCATGTCGCACTCTAAACCATGCTTTGCCACCTAATCCTTGATGGAGACTCCACCACACATGGGAGGTTGACCCACTGACCTCCTCGGCCCAAAACCGGAGTCTTGGGGAGGTGCACCCAACCCATTTGCATGGGTTGACCAAAATAAGCTAAAATGGCCCCTTCCCTTTCTACTTTGATTCAACCACTTTACACATGGCATTTGCCGATTGCACTACACTAAACCCCGACCACGACCCACTCGACCAAGATGGTGACCATTGCACAGCCGGCCGGCCACCGGGCCGCCGGAAAACACCATGGCCGAGAGCTCGCATGTGAGCCAACAGTGAAATTCTCACTTCTTGAGCTGCCCCATGCCTAGTGGTCACCATGGGCGATCTTCTCCTCACCGAGGCAGTCGATCCCAAGCCCTAACTCCCCACAGGAGGCCCCAGCCCGGCTCATTTAAACTCCACCCCTCTCGGCCATGAGGAGAGCAAAGCACAAACCATGCCAAAACTACGCCAAAATTGTTCGAGACCCTTCTCCACTCTTAGAGCACTTGATCCCAGGTGAAATCCCCCTGCCATTTCTCCTCTGCAAGCTCGATTTCGAGTTGAAATTCCACCCAAAACCGAGGACACTTCTCCACGGTGAGCCAATTCTCGAATTGATTGGTTCTACACCTTCACCAAACCGAGGGAAGGTGTCCACTAGCAAAAGCCCCATCTCCGAGGCCACCCGGTTGCTCCGGCCTCCAAGCTTTGTGATCGGGCTTGGTCGAAATCATATCCGGACAATTCACCGGACCGAGGAGACTTCATCGCGGAGCTTCGCTGGGATCCGATCGAAGGTGCAACAACTCTCGGATTGAAGCCACACTTCTACGAGCCAAGGTATGAGCTAATTCTTCATCCCGAAGCTTCGGAGATTCTACATTTCAAATGCCTTAGTTTCGATGCATGTTAACCGTATAGATGTGTTCTTCTCTTGAGACGAATCCATAGAGTATAAGAACATAAAAATCCATTGAGAATCGAGTGAGATCTTAGGGATTTAGTGTGGACGGCTCTCGGGTGAGAACACTTGGGGACGATGAACGGATGCGCGTCCATTCGATACACGCGCGGACGAACGGCTCGGATGGCGTCGGACCGAGGAAACGGTGCGAGAATCGCGGGGCCCGGGCGCCGGCTCGAGTGGCGGCGTCGAATGGGAGCGCGCCGCGTGGCCTTTCGGAGGCTGCCGAGGATGCGGCGGCGCCGCGTGGATAAATAGAAAATTAGGGTATTTTCTTATTTATTTAATTCCCTAAACTTCGAAAATTCATATCTACGTGTAGAAAAATCATAAAAATAAAATAAAAATACCCTCTTGCTCGGTGAACGAGAGGAGAATAATGTGGAAAAGAAATCATTTAATTTCATCAAGTATTTTATTTTTTATAATTTATTTACTCTCTGCATTATTTTAATTCTCCATGTATGCATACGATTCATGGCATGAGACCATAGGGCTTTTGAAGCCTCTGAATTTGGGAACATTCCCTGAATTTTCCAAAGTCAGAGACCATCCCTATGAAGAGTTATTGATTTTTCAAGTTCATGCTACTTGTTTTGAGTATTTTTATTCCAATAAATAGCATGTTGTGAAATAAATTCTAGGAAAATTTGGTGATGTTGCTTATGACCGAGAGAACCACTAGGAAAAATAGGTTTTGACTTAGTTCATTTAAAACAACCTAATTGGCTTAAACACCCAAAATAAGTCTTTATTTAATTAGAGTTAACCAGGCATCAAATTGACTTGAAATCAATTCTCCACTGACCTTTAGAATCAGAGGAATCCACCATAAAAATTTGAGGTCAATTGGACTTGGTTAGCCCCACTAATTGGGTTGATTAAGCCACTTAGCCATTTTAAACTTTAAAAATTCATAACTTTTAAAATATTTTTCAAAAATTCACCAAATTGGTTTTGGAGCCTCTCTGATAACAGGGGAACCTAAGAAAATTAAAATTTCAATTTTCTAAAAAAGTTGATTTTTAATATTATTTTAATATTTTAATAATTAAAAAATAATAAAAATCACAAAAATAATAAAATTCACCAAAATGTCACATCTTGAATTTTAATCACATAGGAACAAACCCCATATTTTTCCTAGGTCTATTTGGTGAGATATTAAATTTTAAAGCTTTAGGATATTTTTAAAATTAAAAAATGTATTTTCTAGCATTTTCACCAAAATAATTATAATAAATCATAGAAAAATCAGAAAATTGCAAAATTTGATTCTCTGATTTCCTTGATATCAGAGAGATTTTTGAAAAATATAAAATTCATTTTTCAACATTCATTTTATTTTTAAATTAATTAACACTCCAAAACTTAAAATAATTATAATAAAAATAATATAACTCAAAAAATCACCAAAATTGGTCCAAGTGGTTCTCTGGTCATTAGGAATGTCCCCTAATTTTCTTAAGGACAGAAACTTTCCCTTGGTCATGTTATTAAATTTTCCTTGGAAATCTCTATTTTCTACTAAAAATAATTATATAAATAAATTAAATACAGAAAAATCACATTTTCTCCTCTCATGTCTTTATTGGCATATGAGTGAAGTCACATAAAAATTTCAAGTTCATTTGAGCTCAATTTAGTGAGTTATAAAATTATTAAGCTTAAAGGGTAAAATGGTAATTGAAATTTTAACCTTTAATTAAAACTTTAGGTTTAATAAAAAAAATTAATAAATAAAATATTTGATCCTAATTTGATTTGGATGATTGAAATTTAAATAATCAAAGGGTAGAAACCCATTAAGGAATTTAAAATGATTAAACCTTAATTAAATAATTGATTAAATTTGGAAGAATAATAAAATTGGAATTATTAAAATAGGGATATTATTAGGAAGAGATTTATTCTTTAATTTAAAAATCCCTAAATTAATTATCTCATTAATATTCAATTCTTAATTAAAATGATAACTCAAATTTAAAATATATTAAAAGACTTAATCATTAAACTAAAATTAAATTATTAAACTCTTTTAAAAAAATTTCAATTAAAATTAAAAAATAAAATTAAATTAAAAATTAAATTAAATTAAGTAAATTAAATTGGATTAAATTAAATTAAATTAAATTAAAATTAAAAGTTGAATTAAATTAAAAATTAAATTAAATTAAATTAAACAAATTAAAATTAAATTAAATGAACAAATTAAATTAAATTAAGTTAAATTAAATAAAATAAAATAAAATTTTAAATTAAATTAAATTAAATTAAATTAAATTAAATTAAATCAAATCAAATTAAATTAAAATTAAATCAAATCAAATTAATTTAATTTAACATCAAATCAAACTAAATTGAATTAAATTGAATTAAATTAAATTAAAACTCAATTAAATCAAATTAAATTAAATTAAGTTGAATTAAATATAACATCACCAAAGACATAAAGAATTCAAAATAAATCTAAAATAACTTGAACACTAATCCAAATTTAAACCCATTAATGGAAATTAAACTAAATCACAAACCATTTGAACACCAATTTACCCTCGAAAGCTTTAGTTATCATAACTCCTAAACAGAATATTAAATGAAATGTTACTTCACTTATAGGACATTCAAATATCCTAGTTCAATGAGCAAGATAACAAAACTTGAGATTCTTGGACGATTAATTCATTTGTATAATTAAATTCATTTGGACTTAAAACAATTCTAGCAATATTGAAAAGATGTTTAAGATTCTTCTTAAACACTTTCTCAATATGATAGGATGTTTATAAGAACAATTGAATTTAATTGTTCTTTGATGAAGAAAATCGTCCTCAAACTAAAACACAAGGAACTTAGACGTCATAGGAAATGACTAAGCTATAGGATTAGGAATTTGGTAGAAAACCATAACCCTTCCCTTAGCTTTACCTAGGAACTTGCTTAAATATTCTAAATTGTGCTTTAAGTGCGGCTTGGGATGACGGGAAGACCCTCAGAGTACGCTTTTATTTTATTGCGATTTACTTTCTTGCAATTTACATTATTGCAATTTCATTAATCGCATCGCACTTACTTTTCTTGCATGATAAACAAGCATGTTGCATGAAAACCCACACCTTTAGGATAGTCCCTAAAGCTGAAACCAAAACTAAATTAAAAGTCATTGCAAGATAAAATTCACCGCCACAACATTTCAAAATATAAAACAACTCGAAATTTAATCACAAACGGAACACAAAACTACAATTGCAACTAAATTAAAACGTCTCGTTGGATGATCGGGAATACCTCGGATGATGTAACCTACGTGTTGCTTAACGGGATTTCCCGCGATGCTAAATGAAAGTGTGGAACTCATTCGGTTGAGTTTAGCAAATTCATACGGACTAAGTGAATCAGATAAAAATAATGATGCGGAAGGATGGAGCCGTGGGATCTTAGCCGGTGTCGTTATAATCGACTTTAAGATTTGTTTTAATTAAAACGTAAAAAACACTTGGAAATCAAGATTTTCTCTAAACCAAAACACTTTTCTCATCCCACGATTTACAATTTCTAAAACTAAACCTCTGCAACAACAAGGAGCTCGGAGCATGATGGGCGGCACGGCCATCGTCGTCGGCAAAACTTGAATCTACATCGCAAAGCTTTCTTAGAATTAAATAACCAAGCCATAGGACTTCGAGGTAGTTTGCCTAGTGCGACATAAATCCTCGACTCTTCGTTAGGCATTCGCATTGCAAATTAAGTCCTAGCTAGGTCTTAGGATTCGAGGTAGTCGTCGGTACGACAATAAATCCTCGCATCTTCGAAAGCTATTTGTTTGATTTTATCATACAAATATAAGCCCTAATTAATTAAAATTGGCGAGATCAAAACATTAAACAAACAATAGGACTTTCCTAAATCCAAGACGAACAATAGGATAGTCGGGAAATTACGAAGTTCGCTTCGAGTACGTAATTTCTCCTACCTTTCTTCCTTTGGATTCCCAAAACAAAATGTTCGAATTTGATCCATTCCTTATTGAAATTCCAAATTTCAATCCATTGAAAAACTTAAACTTTGAAATCCTTGAGAGCGGAATTATTGATTATTATCGAGAGTTTTCTTAGGTGATTCCCATCACTTAAGATGTAATTAACTATAGGGGCTTGCCCTTATAGGGAATTTTAAAGAACCCGAGTAATATAAACCATCGTTTAATGTTTTCATATTAAGCGGGGAATTTTGTCGGCTTATAAAATTGGTTCGCGGACCAAACGGATGTCACGAATCTTCTAGTTTATTTAATCGAGCCCCACCGTCGAGCGGTGTCATTGTCGGCACTATTTTGTAGGTTGTGTGATATTTTGAAAGAGGCGCCTATCGAAGTTGTCGGCGAATTTAAATTTTAAATTTGATTTAAATATATATATAATTTAGAAAGTAGTATTTGACTTTGAAAATAATTTTTAAATTTGAAAGTTTTAAGATATGAGATTAAGCCGATCTCACATCCCGAATAGTTTATATAAACGAGCACCGCACCACAGACCGTGTATCATCCACGAAGGATAGACACACTTGCTTGAGAGTGGGGCTCGATCAAATAAACTAGAAGTTTTGTGACATCCGTTTGGTATGCGAACCAATTTTATAAGCCAGACAAATTCCACTGCTTAATATGAAAGTATTAAACGGGGTTTATATTACACAGGTTCTTTAAAATTCCCTATAAAGGCAAGCCCTATAGTTAATTACATCTTAAGTGACGGGAATCACCTAAGAAAACTCTCGATAATAACCAATAATTACGCTCTCAAGAATTTCGAAGTTTAAGGTTTTCGAAGATTGAATTTTGGAATTTCGATAGGGAATGGATCAAATTTGGAACATTTTGTTTTGTGAATCCAAAGGAAGAAAGGTAGGAGAAATCAACGATTCGAAGTGAACTTCGGTAATTTCCGACTATCCTATTGTTTGGCTTGAATTTAGGAAAGTCCTAATGTTTATTTAGTATTTCAATCTTGCCGATTTTAATTAATTAGGGCTTATATTTGTATGATAAAATCAAACAAATAGCACTAGAAGATGTGAGGGTTTATTGTCGTATCGGACGACTACCTTGGAATCCTAAGATCGGTTAGGGCTTAATTTGCGATGCAAATGCCTAACGAAGAGGTTGAGGATTTATGTTGCACTAGGCAAGCTACCTCGAAGTCCTATGGCTTTGTTGTTTAATTCTAAGAAGGTTTTCTTGAAGTAGGTTCAAGTTTTGCTTGACGACGATGGTCGTCGTTGCCCACCATGCTCCGAGCTCCTTGTTGTTGCGGAGGTTTAGTTTTAGAAATCATAAATCGGGGGATGAGAAAAGTGTTTTGGTTTAGAGAAGATCTTAATTTCCAAGTGTTTTGTATTTTGATTAAAACAAATCTTAAAGTTGATTATAACGACATAGGTTAAGATCCACGGTTCCATCCTTCAGGCATCATTATTTTTATCGGATTCACTTAGTCCGGATGAATTTGCTAAACTCAATTGAATGAGTTCCACACTTTCATTTAGACAGTGGGAAATCCCGTTAGCAACACGTAGGTTACATCATCCGAGGTATTCTCGATCATCCAACGGGACGTTTTAATTTAGTTGCGATTGTAGTTTTGTGTTACAGTTTGTGATTAAATTTTGAGTTGTTTTATATTTTGAAATGTTGTGGCGGTGAATTTTATCTTGCAATGACTTTTAACTTAGTTTTGGTTTCGGTTTTAGGGACTATCCTAAAGGTGTGGGTTTTCATGCAACGGTTGTTTTATCATGCAAGAAAAGTAAAGTGCATCTGCGATAAAGTAAATTGCGAGGAAGTAAATTGCAAGAAAGTAAATTGCGATAAAATAAAAGCGTACTGGAGGGTCTTCCCGTCATCCCAAGCTACACTTAAAACACAATTAGAATATTTAAGCAAGTTCCTAGGTAAAGCTAAGGGAAAGGTTATGGTTTTCTACCAAATTCCTAATCACTATAGCTAGTCATCTCCTATGACGTCTAGAGTTCTTTGTGTTTTTGTTTGAGGACGATTTTCTTCATCGAAGAACAATTAAATCCGATTGTTCTTATAAATATCCTATCATATTGAGGAAGTGCTTAAGAAGAATCTTAAACATCTTTTCGATATTTTTAGGATTGTTTTAAGTCGAAATGAATTTAATTATATAAATGAATCGATCGTCCGAGGTTTTGAGTTTTGTTAACTTGCAAGTGAATTAAGTCATTTGAATATCTTATGAGTGAAGTAGCACTTCATTTAATGAGCAATACGTAACT
>JAKZJZ010003132.1:0-10856 GCA_022702705.1 Papilionanthe hookeriana x Papilionanthe teres | reverse complement strand
ATTTTCAATATAAAAATGAATAAAAGAACTTAGTTAAAATTTATAGTAATAATGAAAAATTTAAAGTTAAAGCGTTCTTAATAAAGAATGTTAAATATAGTTAAACTATCTTTAGTAAGAAATGTTGTATTTTTGGATGAATAGAAGATTTGACTTTTATTTTTCAAAGCTTAAATTTCTTTTATTTAGAAATAATATTCAAAACTATTATTATGATTTTCAAGTGAAAGATACATATCAGACCTTTATTTTAAATGGCAGGGTGGAATTCAAAATCATTAAAGGCCTATCCAGATATAGTAATCCTTGCCTTATAAAAAAAGAAGAAAAAAGAAAAATAAAAAAATAAAAAAAAAGAAAAAAAATGAAAATTAGTATGTGAAAAGGAAGGAGAAGCTTGAGGATTTAAGGGTCTAATCAAAAATTGGTTCCATGCTTAAGGTTTATAATATAAGTTTTGAGAAAATCTAAAACTTAAAGTTATAATATAGTAAGTAAAATTATTCTCAATTAAAATTTTTAATTGAGAAAAATAAAATATTTGAATCCTATATTTTGAAAAATCTACAAGTATTTCTGAATTGGATAGAAAATTATATTTTCATTATAATTTACTTAAGAACTTTCTAAACTTTAAATTGGTCTTATTTACTAAAATTTATTTTCTAAATTGGATTATTTCATTTCTAAAACAAAATTTCGAAACCTTCCTAAGAAACTCATTTACATAATTTGCATGTTAAAATTTTTATGGTTAAGAGTTACTTAAGGACAAGTAACATTTTATGTTCGGGGGATTTTGATACACCTAAAATATATAGTTTTTTTATGCACATTTTTATACCTATTTTTTGATGGTATTACTCTTTAATGGAAGGTATTTTCAGGTTTTTCTTGCAGGTATGTTGAAATGATTAATTATGATGAAAGTAGCGAAAAATGATCAAATTTAGAGCAAAATTATGAAGTTTGAGAAATTTGGCCTCTGGCACCTAAGCACCAAAGTGCCGGCGCTTAAGCGTCACAGTTAAAAATTGAATTTTAATCAAATTTGGCAACATTTTCAAGGGGTGTTTGAAGCAATTTTTTGTGGTGACTTCATTAACTTCCTTTGGGCGGCAAATATGATTGAAGGGATGCATCTTTTGGTGGATACAATGAATCTAGACATGATTTGAAGAGACACCAAGACACCTTTTAGAAAATTATAAAAATGAAGCCTCATAATTTGCAAGATGGTGTATGTTATTATTTGAGTAGTTGTAGTTAGTGTTTTTAAAGAGTAAGGTTCTGGAGATCTTCTTTTCTATAGTTGTTAGTAGAGAGTAGAGAGTAAGAAAGGAAAGAGGGTTGGAGTGAAGCCTTCTTCTAACCAATTTTCTTTTATCATTGTATCTAGTTTTTTTTTTGAATTTTAAAGTTCTTATTTGAGTCCTCAGAGTTGGGCGTCAAACTCGGTAGAGTTGTATTGTGGAAAGTAAAATTTCAAAGGAACTTCCAGAGTCTTGTTGAGAGGATTTTCAGATAAGTATTTATCTTTGTTTTTACACTTTGTTTTTAAGTAAGATTGTTGTGCTTTTCATTATGGTTTATGCTTTCAAATCAAGTTGTGTTTGTGTTTTCTTCATGAAATCTGAGTAGTTTACTTTATCTTTTTCTTTCTTAGATGATGAAGTAATTAAATTATGGAAGTATGTTGTGGAAAGTATAAGTGTTTAATGTTGGAATAAATAGTGATGAATCAATTCCTTGAACTTAATTTACTTCTTGATTTGGCCAATTAAGATGTTAAAATCTGTTGTGAGATTATGTAATATCCAATGCGATATTGTCTCAAACAATATTTGGAAAGAATCACATGCAATTATATGGGTGAGAATTGTAGTTCATATGATTGAATGCAAATATATATGAAGATATGCTTTATTGGTGAGTAAAATTAGAGGACTTTAGAGTGACATACTAAAGCCCTCTAATTTGGTTTGTTATTTTAAAATTTTTTATGAGATGTTAGCCCCCAAGTGGAGGTAATATAGGGAACTCTAGAGTGAGAGCTGATATATTCCCTACATGACACATCTACAAAATTTCAAAATTTCAAATTAACCGATTTTCTTTATAGAACCAAGTAAGGGTAAAAAATATAATTGCTCCTATTTGGGACAATAAATTTAGATACTTCCACAACAAAAATATCCATAATTATTACTGATTCATTGAAGAAGGAAAAAGATATTTGATTCTTATAACTTTTACATCTTGTTTTTAGTATTGATATATTTATTTCCTGCTTAAATTTATATTAAATATATAAAAAACAACTTTTCAAAATTAATACCTTAAAACATACTTACAAAAATCAATTAAAAAAGTAAAAAGTTGTTTTTCCTAATTTCTTTAAGGTCTTACACATTTCCCTGTGGGTTCGATATCTCAGGGCTTAATCATAAAGTCCAATATTACTTGATAAATGATACGTATACTTGCATAGTATCCCATATTATAAATAATAAATTTCATATCTAAATCGTAAGCATAAATATTTGGGGATCAGATTCATGAACCTATTTGATTAATAACTTGTGGATATTCATACATTATGATTTATAACTGTTAGAGGTACTTAATTAAAGGGATCAGATGATGTCTAAGATTAGTGCCTAGGCGCAAATGTATCTAGGATAATCATATATTTGGGGTTACAATCTAAAAAATCATTTAAAATGTACCTAATTTATTTGTGTAATGATTTCATTAGAAATTGGAAGTAATTTAGTCAGATGTGATGAGGTAATGGAAGAATTAACCTCATTTATTATGTATGTTTGTGTTTGTATTATAACTGTTTTTAGGACTTGAAGAAAATTTTTATATTCCTATGTTGATACCTGTTATGCTAGTTAGATTTTTGTTTAGTCAATTTCAT
Organism: Papilionanthe hookeriana x Papilionanthe teres; assembly: GCA_022702705.1. Taxonomy (NCBI): domain Eukaryota; kingdom Viridiplantae; phylum Streptophyta; class Magnoliopsida; order Asparagales; family Orchidaceae; genus Papilionanthe; species Papilionanthe hookeriana x Papilionanthe teres. The sequence continues at coordinate 7,930 of JAKZJZ010003132.1, read as the reverse complement.
TATGACATCTTTTGTTTAGATTTACTTTCTGCTACAAATTGTTCTGTCATGATGAATAATTGTAGATGTTTTTGACAAGCATATGTGTTAGATAGAATTTCTGAACTGTTTCTCTTCCTGCTTATATTTTATGTACTAAATGCTATATATGTTAACAATCAAGTATGGGGAAAGGAAGAAAAATAAATTTTTAAAGTGAGTATACTTCTTTTTAGTTTAATATTATTGCAAGCATGTTTTAGGCTAGATTTACTTTCTCCTATAGTCATTCAATCATGATTATGCATGTATATGAACTTGATAGGATGTTGTAGTAGTAAGTAGATTCAGCTTTTACTTTTTCTTCCTGTCACATTTTATGGAATTAATTGCAAAATATTTTAAAATTTAAGTTTAGGGAAAATATAATTTTTAAAAATTTACCTTTATTTGTCCTCAGTAGCCCGTATTTAACGTAATATCATATTTAAAATGACTTGTGGTATGTGGTATTACATTTAGGTTACTATAATTTTGATTTCAGGAATGCTAGAAAAATAACTTAATTGAAATCCTATGTGAAGAAATTGTTTTAGAGCTAAGATATTTTGTAGGAAAATTTGAGAAAATGATTTTGCTATTTACAGTAAAAAGAAGTTTAATATTTGAAAAGCTAAGGTTCTTAGATTTATACTTAATGAGAATTGAACATTTACTGAAACTTTTTCAAACTAATACTTACACTTTTAAAAAGTGCGAAAGTTTTTAGTTTTGGACTTGAGAAAGTGGATAGTGAAATTCAAAATTATTAAAGGCCTATCCAGATATCGTAATCCTCACATAAAAATAAGAAAAAAGGGATTGAATATGATCCCAGAAAAAAAGAAAAGAAAAATAAAAAAAAGAAAAGAAAAGGAAAATTGAAAAGAAAATAAGTGAGGAGAAGCATAATAAAAAATTGGTTTAACTTGAATCTTTTTAAATGGAAAGACTTCAAAACAATCCTAAGATTATTCTTATTTCAAAAGGTATTGGTCAAATTGATATAGATAATGTGCTTAAAGTATTTTTTTATACTTTCTATGAATCTTTAGTTTGACACTTTTCAATAACTTTTGAAGTAAATAGAAAATCAGGATTCCTAAGTTGAATATGAGATATTCTTACACTCTAGTTCTAGGTTAATTTACTAAAATTTCTCCTAAGTTACACTATAATATCTCTGAGATGAAATTATAGTTAACACTACTAAAATCCACAACCACAAGTCAACATATTTGGTTTCTAAAATATATAGTGTTACTTGAGGTCAAGTAACAGTTAATTTTGGGAGAGTTGGCACACCTAAAAAATGCTTGATTTTTCATATATAGTTTATGCTTAATTTTAATGATAGTGCACTTTAAAGGAAGGTATTTTGTATATTTTTTAGTTTTAAGTACAATAAAGGAACTTTTGGAGAAAAAGAAACAAAAACGGTGCAATTTGGAGCAAAAATAAGAAAGAAAGAAAATTATTACCTAACACATTTCGATGTGTCTTTCTATGTTTATTCTCTTTTACACTTCTCACATGTTTTTGAATGCAATTACACTTTTAAGAAATGTTGTTTTTATTCTTATCTTGTAGGTGAAGATGTTAGGAATGCAACGAAACCAAAACGGGGCGAAACAGAGCTAAAACAGAGCCAAACGGAGCAAAACGGTGGAGCTGCTGCAGAGTGGTGCTGATGATGCCAGAATGGGCGCCGGAGAATGGTGAGTTTGGGGGCCAAAAGCACCAAAAAATGGCGCCGACGGCGCCATAGATGGTTATTTGCTATATACATTGAATTTGGACATTTTTTGAAGGTTTCTTGAGGCAACTCATGGGAAATTCGTCCCTACACTATAAAAGAGAGATATTATATCAGAAAAAGTGGTGTGTTTGAGTGAGAAAACGTGGAGAATGTTTAGAGATCTTAGAATAGGAGTAGAAATGTTGATTTCTACCTTTTTGGAGAGATTGGAGAGTGGATTTTGAGAGAATCTGTAAGGAAATGTTCTAGCATTTCATGGATCAGTAGGAGACTTGTGGGAGAAACTTTCATCTTTCTTTCAAGGGGAAAAACTATGTATTTTTTTCTTCATTATCTTAATACTTTGTAAACACATATCTAGTGGATTTGCTTTGTTGTAATGAATTTTTCTTTTGTGTTTTCTTCGTGCTTTGTGATGTGTCTTTCTCACTCCTTCGTCTTGTTTGGAAATAGTGGCATGAGAAGATTATGTCATTTTGTCATTCTGTCATTCTAATTTTCTTTTGTGATGAGTATGATTCATGTTTAGGATTTTGGGATGCATGTGAGAAAATGTTATAATTATAAATGTGTTGGCTTTTACTTGCACTTCTTTTACATTACAATAAGGGTTCATTGTAGTGTTAAAATTCATTGTAATTGCATAAGACCCGAGAGGGTGGTGTAATTCTCAGAAAAGTCAAACCACATTCAATATCATGGATGAGAATGTAGTCCATGGTGTTGAGTGCAAATAAATAAAAAAATATACTTTGATGGGCGTAGAATTGGAGATTTTAGGATGACAGATTAAATTTTCCAATTTGGTTCAAGTGTTAGGAAACTTAAGCAAGAGTTAGCCCTCATGTGAGGGGAAGTGGGAGCTCTGGAGTGAGAGCCAGTATCCTCCCAGCCTAACCACAAATTTTAGGACCAAACCTTAGATTAGTTAATGTTCTTTATGCACTCAGAAAAGGGTAAAGAATATGATTGCTCATATTTTGCACATACCATATTTAATATATCTCATTCCTATACATTATCCAATTCACTACATAAGAATAGTAGTTTTTAACATTTCAAAATTCTTCAAACCGATCCATCGAGAAAGAGTTATCATTATAATTAATATTTTCCTTTAGGAGTAGTTATTAGTTGTTTTAAACTAAGACTTACCCTTAGGATCACTTGTTATAAAAACCACTTTAATCGACCTTCTAAACTAAGGGCTGATAGTAGTAGACCAAAATTTGACTAAAGACCTCTTACCTTGCTTCCTTGTGGAATCGATATACAATACTCCACTAGGGCTCTATATTACTTTAACGATACGTATACTTGTATAGAACCTCTAGTTTTTGCTAATACATATGGACATAAAACATGCAGAAACACAACAAACGTCGGAGGGCATCAATATACTTCATAAGAATTAAGCCTTTATTCAAGTAATTTTTTTAAATATTACATATTAAAGTGAAAGAGTGTGGTAGACATCACTGTAGGGAGTTAATAGTGGAATTCAAAACCATTAAAAGTCTATATGTATATAGTAATCCCCCTAAAAGTAATTATAAGGATTTAAATATACATCCTAAAGCAAGAAAAAAAGTGATTAAAAGAAAATTATTGAGTAGGTAGAAGCTTGAGGAGAAGCCAAATCAAAAATTTGTTTCACTAAATTCTTTTTATAGTTGAAACATTATTAAATTCCTAAGCTTATGTGTAATAAATGTGTTTTAATTTTTTTTTTAATGGAGTGCTCAAATTCTATATTTAACATTTATTAACTAGTTTGTGAATTGAATATAAAATCAAGTTTTCTTAGTTAAAGGAAAAGTTTACTTTTGCCCTAGGGTGACTTGTTTGCTAGAGTTAATTCAAATTCATACTATAAGTTTTCTTGATGTATGTTTGTTGATAATTTTAATTAGACCCACTTCTGCAAATTAATAGATTTGATAACATTTAAGTGTGGGTGATTTTGACGTGTATAAAAACAAGCTTAATTTCTTTTATATTTCACGCATTTTTATGAATGAAATTGCACTTTAAAGAATGTTTCTATGTTTTTCGTGCAGATAAAACAATAGTAGAAGTGAAACCAAGTGGAGAAGAAATGGAACAAAGCGGAGCTGATTTGGAGCAATTGAATATCAACGGGACTGGCGCCTAAGCACCATCCATTGAGCACCAAAGCGCTCCTACCAAGCACTTTGACACCACTTACTGGGGGTCCTATGTGCCAGATTACAGCTATGCAAATGGGGGGGTTGGCGGCTTGGTGCCAGTCTAGTGGCGCCAAGGCACCATCAACTGATGGGCAAATTTTCAGCAGTTTCTCCCCAATGCATGAGGAGTCTTTTTTGGAGGTTAGCAGTAGCTCTTTGAGGTTTTTTGAGAGAAAGTTTTCATGTGATGTGTGTGGAGAACATTATTTTTTAGCATAGAAGATAATTTCTTATGTCTTTCACTTAGAGAATATGGTGAGATTTGAGATGATTAGTGGAAGAAAATTATTCAGCACAACAACAAGGGTTTGGAAGATCATAACAGAACATTTTCATAGTATTGTAAAGAGGAAGAAGCTAAGTATTGTGTATTTCCTTTTCTGTAAATTTGTAATACACAATTACTTAGTTGATTTGCTTTATGTTAATGATATTTTTTTGTGTTTTATGAATGCTTTGTGAGTATTCCTTTCACCTTTCTCTTGTAATGAGTATGTTAGTTGTGTAGGAATTGTAAAACACTTTTAGAATTGGTTTTAAATCTTTAATGTGATGATTATTCTTCAAAGCTTCATTTATTTTTTGTTCTTGTTAAATGATTAGTAAAAATATGTTGTGATCCATAATGAGTTGGGAGAGTAATGGAAGATAAAAGTATAATATTCACATTAAATTATAGTGTATGAAGCAAAAGTAAACTATAGTGAGATGCAAATAGATAGGGAAATAATCTTTGATGGGCTCAAATTAGGGTTTAAGGAATTGAAGCAAATTTTACCAAACTTCTTTGTGCACTTGGGAGAGGGTAAAGAACAAAATTTCTCCTATTTGTCACTAGCTACAATTACAATTTGAAGTATTTATTTTCCTACACACTACATATATAAACGCAAGGGAGGTTGTTTTATATAATGATTTTGACCAATTAAAATATATTTCATTTAATTTCTTTAAAGGTAAACCTTCAATAGTAGCTTATAATTCTGTATAACTAATTAGTATAATTTCAAATTAACTTTATTTTCAGACTAAGACTAAATTTAGTAAGCAAAACTTCTATTTAGTCTAGTTCCTCACTCCCCATGGGCTCGAACTTTCGGACTCAAAATATGATATTACTGATACGATATGTAGACTTGTGTGGGAACCCTGTACTTTGAATTAGGATGTCTCAAGATTTTTATCACAGTTTCAGGTCTTGTCGATTGACAACCTAGTTGGTCGAGATTACATTAGAATCCTATTCCTTTGATATCAAAATATTATTACTTCTTTATGAAGTTTGATCCATTTGCCCACTTTAAATTCCTGTAAAGGTGGTTTAATCAAGATATATTAAAATCATTCAAATCTACATATCAGATCATTCTTGAACTATAATTATAAACACTTTAACTTGAAAACAACTTTTGAAACTTACTTGAGGGGACCTTGAAATTATGATATCATTCTTCAAAGATATATATGGACGAAGGAACATAAAATTTGTCATCACATAATGACAGTAATCTTCAGGCACTAATTTGTCAAATTCTCTCTTTTATAAACCTTTGAGTTGATGAAGGAATAAGGAAAAAAAATAAAAGTATGATGAAACACCAACACTTAAAACTATATCACCAAATGCAAAAAATGGAGAATCTATAACGTTTCTAGCCTGGAAGACAAGTTTTGCACTAAGGGTTGGTCTAGAGTAAGAATGCTATTGAAGAAAAGGAAAAAAAAAAAGAAAGAAGAAGGGGAAGAAAAAAGGAAGAAAAAAAAGAAAAGAGAAAAATAAGGGAAAGACGAGCAGTTGAATTGATCAATCTACTGGCCTAAAAATTGTACATATATCTCCAAAGATAGATATCAATAAAGATAAGGTACTGAGTGTGTCCAATTTTTAAATAAAAATTATTTAGCCAATAAACTTCTAGAGCTATCTTTAAATGATGGAAAAATCCATTATAATATTTTTGATAATATATCAAGATCGAAAATTCCTAAAATCAAAATACATCAAGATACAAAGCAAGATCCATAATATTTAGCCTTAGTGATTGAACATGTAACACTTATTTAAGGATAGGTCATCGATGCTGGAGAATGAGATGTACATTGTGTGTTGATCCCTTAATAAAATCTATACATTTATTGGCCTTAAAATTTTTGATTTTCCAAATATCAATGGAGCAATTACATGAATCATTGAGATGCTTGTCTAAAAATGTTATGAAATGATGAAAATACGATGTATAAGTAGACTAAACCATAGAATTTGAGAAACTGTAATGCTTGGATGTAGTCTTATCAAATTAAAAATAAAAACAGTATTCATTGGTTATGTACTTTTAACACTAGGACTCTCCATAAAGCAAAATCTCAAAGATTTGATTTTATTTGGGTCCTCATTAGGATGGCATGCTAGCTGACAAAACCTACTTTCAAGACTTAGCAGGAATCCAATAATCATGGAATCTTTGAATCTCTGAATCTCTGAAGAGAGAAGAAAAAATTGAACTCTCTTTATTTTAAATTTTAATGTTAAATTTTAATAAAATCAAATTCAATCTCAAACATCAGTTAAGAAGAACTCTTGAAATGGACCTTGAATCAAAACTTGAAATAAAGATAAAACTTTTCATTATGTAAGTATTAATTCCTTGAAGGTGTCCTATATCTGTTACAACTTAAAAATTTATGAGAAATTTCTCAATTAGTTAAAATTTAAATTTCTCAAAACAAAACAACATCAAATCAAACTCCCTAAACAGTTGTTCAAATCAAATTATTTTTTTTCCAAAAAAATTTTAAAAACAAATCAACAACTTCTTCTTGAACAAACAAATTAACAATCTCTTCAAAGAGATACAATCAATTTGAAATTGAAACCCTAAAAAATAAGACATGAAAACTTTCTTGGCTTTGAGGATATTGTCGTCAAACTATCTTATATGCTACTTGAAAAAGATGTAATTCCATTTGCGGTATCTTATAGGGTAGCTAAAATCAAATCAGTTGTCCTTGGATGAGGCAATCTATTCAAAAGTAAGTTGATTGTCCATAAAGAAGATAATCTGTTTAATAAATCAAATCAAACTGAAATAAAAAATATCAAATTGATTTCCTTGACTTAGATAATTTTCAAATCAAATTGAATTCAATTAAACAAATCATATAAAATTGAAGTTAACATATTGAAACAAAAAACGAAACAAACTAATGAATTGAAACTAATGAATCAAGATGAATTTTTTAAAGTGATAATATATTGCACAACCTTTACACTTCTTCTGGTCAGTTGTGCCATCGGCAGGATGGGACCAAGTCGATTGATCTTCGAGCAGTAAGGGTTGGCTTGAGAGGTTGAGAATTTTGGTTGAGTGTATTTTAATTCTATCTCATACCGAAAGTTGTTCGTTCTTGATCCATCGGAAGTTGAAGCACGCCCTTTTGTGGCTCCATGATGATGTGGTCGGTTGACTTGAGATCAGTCATAGCTGATTTGGTCGTTAACCCTTTTGGTTAGTAATAAATTTGGAATGGCGTTCAACCTTCTTTCAGTGTAAAACATCGCACTATCATTGTGAGCCTTCTTAAAGTTCATTAGAAGTTGGAGCACACCTTATGTGACACCATCACAATGTTAAGGTTGACTAACACTCCTTTTACTGTCAGTTCGTTGAGTTAGTAAAGCTAGAGTGGTTATGTCTTACTCTCATCTAGTATACTCATCACACACCAGAAAAGGTTCTCGAAACTTATTTTGATCTTACTCAAACACTTCGACAAGTTCAGTTTTAGTCCATTGGAAGTTGAAGTACGCCCCATGCGACACCATTACGATGTGACTAGGTTAATTAATTCTAGACTAGTCAAGATTGGTTCTATCAATTAATCCTTTAAGTTGGTAATTCCGAGTTGAAGTGAATCTTCAATATCAGTTTTTTTAGTGCAATGT
>JAKZJZ010003131.1:0-10869 GCA_022702705.1 Papilionanthe hookeriana x Papilionanthe teres | reverse complement strand
TTCCACCCCTAACACGGACTCAGAGGAGAAACAGAGGCAGGAAGATTGCCAGGAAGGCCGTAGCCGCTCGAAGTCGCTTCCTGAAGAAATTCCCGAGTACACACCACTACTCGAATACATACCATTGTCTGAGTATGCACCCCTTTTGGAAGGAAGTAGATTCCATCCCCTTTCTGCCGCAGCTGACGAGGAAAATGTCCGCAGAATTGCCTCTAAATTATCTCGGCCCGCATACTATAACGACAACAGAAGAAAGAAGGCCGTGGTTACACCACTCGCCCGACTACGGATCGTGATCGAGAAGCTAGCAAAGAAAGAGAAATGCCCCGTATCGGAGATTTTAAGAAGGATAGGACGGGTGCCGCGCCAAATCTCGTCTCGGGCCACGAGTAGAACTCGCTATCGCCGCGAAGAGCCGAATAAGAAAATGAAGGCTAGCCCACCCGTTGTTGTTTCGGGTTTACGCATCGTGGAGGATACCACCTTCCAAGCATTCGACCGACGCACCATCCGGTCCTAGGCCTTCGTCGCTAGAAGGATGGTATGGCGTCCCACTACCGCCAATTAAGACCGAAACAACGACCGTAAAAGGAAAGTCTCGTCAGGAGACTTGAGTCCGAAGAAAGTGCTACCGCAGTAAAGGGGACTCATGAGAAAGAAACTCGACAGTTATCACATGACACCTGCAAGGATACACAGAAAAGGCCATTAGAAGACAATATGGAAAAGTTAAGAACTGATATTCGTCGACTAGCAAGGGAAAGAGAAGAGAAATTCGGAGATGAAGTTGACTCGTCGTAGTTCATGGATGATGAGTATGCAGAAATTAACATGGTAGAAACACGAGCTTCGTCGGCTTCACAAGGTGCTCCTGCAGCCAGCAGAAAGAGAGGAGCCGGAAGCAATGAGAAGGCAGCTTCAAGAGAAAGATGATACGATCGCCCAAATGGCGAAAAGGATGGAAGAGATGGTTGTAGCCCTAGCCACTCTCCAGAGTCAGGTTCAACCCCAAAGGGAAACACCCCCGGAAGTTATTCACATTGTAGACGGAGGAAAGGAGATTACATCCGTCAACGGGGATGATCAATTAAAGAAGGATACAACACAAAGTATGGATATCAAGAGCTTGGTGGAACAGCAGGTGCGAGAAGCCTTGGCACAATCAAAGAGCGGGACATCCATTCGGACGGGTAGACCTTACCCCGAAGAATTCGACGCTGTCCAATATCCGAAAGGCTTTGTACCACCTCTTTTCAAGACCTTTGATGGAACCGGAAACCCTCGGCAGCATGTTGCACATTTTCGTGCCAGTTGTTGCAATGCCGGCGGGAGTGATGCTTTACTCTTCCGACAATTTGTCGCAGCTCCGTCGTGGATCGCCTTTGATTGGTATGCGGAATTACCAAACGGTTCGGTGAAGACATTTTTAGAATTAGAGAACCTCTTCATCAAGCGATTTGTCGGAGCTCGACACCACATCACTATAGGTGATTTAGTGGTAGAGAAGCGTAGCCGAATGAAACCTTGGTAGACTACATACTTCGATGGAGGAACTTAAGTATGAAGTGTGAGCCACGCTTACAAGAACAGCATGCAGTCGGCATTTTACTAAAAAGCATCCATGGCCCGATAGCACTTCGCCTCAAGGGATTTACTATTAAGACTTTCGAGAAGTTGTTAAGCAAGGCCGGAAGCTTGCAAGAGGAGGCGAAGCAATTGAGTTTCACCGATAAAACGTACAAACAGAAGCCCGTGAAAACTTTTGAAAAGAAGTCCGGGATCGTCGCGGCAGTCGATAAAGGCAAGTAACCGATACAAATTTTGTCAGAACGGCCGCAACGAACCTCAACGAGACTACCGACAACCCCGACCCAGCTATCGGTCATCTCAACAAGTATGAACAACCGCCTCGTTCACAACGTACGTTTAGGGAGTTCCCGAGCGAGGAGTATCCATTCAAGAATGAGGCAAGGCCGAAAATGTTCCGCAGCCTTAATGAAGACTTCGATTTCCAATCGCATGAGCCTAAAAGACTCGAAGAAGTCGACAAGAAAGGTGATCCCAACTTTTGCCCTTACCACCGGATGCTTGGACACAAGATAGAAGATTGTATTACCTTCAAAAGTTGGCTCAACGACAATCTTCAGAAAGGGAATATAACGATCCCGAAAGAAAACATGAAGGAACCCCAGAAAGGAGGTTCCGTTAATGTTATCTCGACGGATTTCATTGTTCCGATAGATCCCTATGCGACTGATGATGGATGGACTACCGCTTGGACAAAGTCTTCGAAGAAGGATTTGGATCACATCCAAACCGCTTCGGTGCAAGCCTCAATTCAGAGTTCGAAAACTGTCAAGTCGGCGCTGTCACTTGCGATATAAGAACCACCTCGACAAGAAACAATCGAAGAAAAGAAGAAAACTGACGAAGAAGAGAAGACCAAGGCACCTAAGGCTAGACTAGGGGCTGCTTATCCTAGGATAGTTATTTCCGATTCGGGGGAGAAATCCCTCGAACCTCCGACTCGTATGATTATCCGCCCACTCCGGTGGGATCTTATAATGATGAGGGTTATGGCGTTGGCTACGTTTTGACTGTTTCTAACGATTACGTAACTAGCGACAATCAACCTAATCCGGACGTCGATTCCGATACAAATAACAATTCTCAAATTATACACAATCTCGACGATCACAATGACGAAGAAGACATCCACCAGGGAGGTTACGAGAGTTCAACAAGCAACGAATCTATTTGCGAATTTCGAGGAACTCCAATCACAATAGAGTTAGAGCCTTCAGACTCCGAAGTTAATCCTGAAGAACTTGTCGTTCCAGTTCAGGAGGAGACACCAGCAAACTCAATGCTAAACTTAGAAGAAATCACAGAAGTCAACTTAAGAAGTGGAAGAGTTCTACCTCCAAGAATGGGTCCAAAGGACAAAGGAAAGCAGGTGGTTGTTCAGGAAGAATCAACCCCGGCAGAAGAAATACCCATTCGAGAAGAAAACGAGGCACATAAAAACAAAGTGGACTACAACGTGCTAGCCCATCTTAGGAAACTACCAGCCAAACTGAGCATCTACGACGCTCTCATCTTTTCAAAGGAGATGAGAGAAGCTCCGATCAAGGCCTTACTTCGATCCGGAAATTTGTTTAGCTCAAATGGCCGGAGATTCCTTAGATGAGGTTCGCTCGTTAAAGGAACAACGAGGTGTTACCTTCACGGACAACGACCTACTACTCGGGACGACGAGACCACAACCGACCGTTGTACATTTCGGTCATAATTGGGAAGTTTACACTCTCCGAGTATTGGTGGATCCAGGAGCATCAATCAATAAAATGAATCTTCGAACACTAGCATACTTGGAAATTGATGCTCGCGAGCTCGAAGCGGACAAAATGTTATTAAGAGGATTCAACCAGAAAGGAGAAAGGGCCCTCGGATCAATAACATTGCTAATGAAGATCGGTGACTTAGCAAAGACAACCGCGAAATTTCACATAATTGATTCAGAAACATCGTTCAACGCTCTACTGGGCCGACCATGGATACATGAAAACAGGATGGTACCATCATCTCTACATCAATGCATTAAATACTACGATGGAGGGGAACAGTGCATCAAAGGTGACTTACAACCGTTCTCCGTACATGAAATCGGAATCCATGAAGATGCAGCTTATTATGCACCTCCGAAGAAAACAATCTTCTCCAGAGATACCGTAACAAATGAAGCAAAAGAAATTTGGGACGATGAAGAACCTGAAGTTCTAGTCCAACAGTCACTCACCACTCCCTTACGGCGAGATGGTGAAGGTTTCTCCACAACTCGCATCCGAGGTCGAGGCCGGGGACGAGGTCGTGGCAGTAGACATTAGGACGATCGGACGCAGGAAACCAGCCATCAATGTCGATTGGGAAGATAGTTCGAAGAAGAAAAAGAAATCAAACAAGAAGCAACGACAATAAGTCGAAAGAAGCCGCAATTCGGAATCCCTCTCGAAGATGAAAGAAACGAAGAATATAAATCGATGTACGAGAAGATTAACCACTAGGTACATACTATGACCCCGACCCCGATCCATTCTAATAAGATCGAGGGTATGGAGGTCAAAGAGGTACGTAGCGGTAGTGCAAAGCCCATCAAATTCTACCGTGGTGCTCCTTCCTCCAAAACCGAAAATAATGTACAATTTGAAGATGCTACTTCATCGAATTAATGGAATTGCCTTTCGAGTGGTACTCTCCCTGTGTTCAAAATTTAATTCAGCGTGGTTTCTTACCTCGACAATGGACAAAAGGTCAATCACAACGTTTTGAAAATTTATGGAATAACTCCGGTCGTCCACCCAACTCAAAACATGGTCTCGGATTCGGCACAGTAGGATCAGTTGACGATACTGAATTTTGCTTGGTTGTCACTTGCGAGTCTAATGAAAACTGCATGGAAACTACAGAAGAACTCGAAGATTTACAAATTGGAGATGCTCCACCAGAGTTCGAAGAAGAGATCAAATCTACAATAGAGGAGTTAACGGAAGTTAACTTAGGTACTAGCGAAGAACCTAGACCTACCTTTGTTAGCTCCTTACTCAATAAAGAAGATTCTGAAGAAATAATTAAGTTATTAATGGAATTTAAAGATTGTTTCGCTTGGAGCTATGATGAGATGCCAGGTTTAGCTCCAGAGGTCGCAGTCCATAAGCTAGGAGTGGACCCTGCTTCTGTTCCAGTGAGACAAGGTCCCAGAAGGATGCGTCTAGAAATCGAACAGCAAGTCATAGCTGAAGTTAAAAAAGCTAGTAGACGCTAAATTTGTCCGTGAAGAACAATACCCGACTTGGTTAGCCAATGTGGTACCGATCGTGAAGAAGAATGGTCGGATCGAATTTGTGTGGATTTCGGAGATTTAAACAAGGCATGTCCAAAAGATGAATTCCCTCTACCGATCCCGTAATTAATGATTGACATTGCTTCGACACATGAAATATTCTCATTCATGGATGGATCTTCGGGATACAACCGGATAAAAATAGCTCCGGAAGATGAAAAACTTACAAGCATTCGTAACGCCGATCGGAGTATATTGCTACACAAGTGATGCCATTCGGACTCGAAGAACGCAGGAGTAACCTACCAGAGAGCGATGACAATAATTTTTGATGATCTCATCCACAATCAAGTCGAATGCTACGTGGATGATGTGGTCATCAAAAGCAAAGTAAAGGAAAATCACCTGTATGATTTGAGAATTGTTTTTGAACGATAAAGACAATTTAACCTTAAGATGAATCCCTTAAAATGCGCCTTCGGCGTCACCTCCCGGAAATTCTTAGGATTCGTTGTCCGACATCGTGGAATTGAAATCGACCCGGAAAAGATTAAAGCTATCGTAGAAATGCCGCCTCCCGTAACCTTAAAACAACTACGATCTTTTCAAGGGAAGCCGGCATATCTTCGACGCTTTATCTCAAACTTGTCGGTAGGTGTCGGCCTTTCTCGGCACTAGTTAAAAAGGACACCAAATTTATTCGGGAAGAGAAATGCCGGAGGGCCTTCGAGGACATTAAACAATATTTAATGACACCTCCCGTCTTAGCAGACCCTGAGCCTCGTGTAGATCGCTACTACTTTATACCGCGGCTTTAGACGACTCTCTCGGAGCCCCGTTAGCCTGTGTCAATGATGAGGGTAAAGAAAATGCTCTTTACAACCTAAGCCGTCGTTTACCGCCGACGGAAATAAGGTATCCGGCAATTGAAAAGCACTCGTTTAGCCTCGATCTTCGCCGCTCAAAAGCTCGAGCATTACATGCTTTCTCATAAGGTCAACTCCGATCTCGAAATTTAATCCATTGCAATACTTCGATGACCCGCCCAACGCTTCCGGCAGACTTGCCGGATGGTCAATGATATTATTGCAATTTGATATAACTTTCGTGCCTCTTCGTGCCGTAAAGGGACAAGTCCTAGCGGACTTCTCGCAAAGACACCCTTTGCCGGCAGAATCGCCTCTCAATGACGACTTGCCGGATGAACAAATATGAGCCTAGAAGACCCTGATGATCGACGTTGGGAATTATATTTCGACGGAGCATCTTCAACACACAAAGACGAAGAATCGCAAGTGATAGTGCCCGGTAAGGCAGGGATCGGATTAATCTTTATAACACCGGAGCGGGGGATGTTAAGATACTCCTACCACTTGACAGAGCCGTGCACAAATAACGAAGCGGAATACGAAGCCCTCATAACAGGACTGGAATTAACTATTCAAATGGGTATAACAAACATCAACATCTACGGGGATTCACAGTTAATCATTCAACAGATCGCCGGATAAGTACGAATTTTAAAACCAAGACTCGAGCAATACTTCCAAGCATGCCATACAACTATTGGAACGGATTCCGAATGTGACAATTTACAAGATTCCGAGAAAAGAGAACGCTTTAAGCAGATGCGCTAGCCCGTCTCGCAAAAGAATTTTCCCGTTTGCAAGATGAATCGCAGGAAGTGTCGGTTCACGTGACGTCAGTCCTATCACAGCTGACATGTACACAATACACAATCGAAAAGGAAAAAGGATCAATTGCAACAGAAGGATGAAAAACACGAAGATTGGCGATGACCCATTAATAGATTACCTACAAACAGGAAAACTACCAGACGATAGGTCGTTAGCCCATCAGATCAAGAAAAGAACTCTGTCATACGCATTAGTAAACAATACGTTATACAGAAGGACTTTTGATCAAATGTGGCTAAGGTGCCTAAGCGGGTTCGAGGCCCATGAAATTGTTAAAGAGGTGCATTTAGGACTCTGTGGCGCTCACCAGTCGGGTCCAAAGATGAAAATGAAAATTAAAAGACTAGGGTACTACCGGCCCTCGATAATGACCGATCGCATGAAAATCGCCAAGAGCCGTCACCAAGTGCCAAGTGCACGGAGTGGTTCTACACCAACCCCCAAATGTGCTACATCCGACATCGCATCGCGGCCATTCGAATGTTGGGGCACGATATATAGTGGGTCCAATAGAACCACCATCTTCAAAAGGACATCGCTTCATTCTTGCGGCTACGGATTACTTTTCCAAGTGGGCAGAGTGGCCCACTTCAGAGAAGTGAAAGCACATCACGTACTACAATTTTTCAAGAACCAAGTTGTCTACCGTTTCGGGTGCCGCGCAGATCATCTCGTATAATGGGTCAGCATTCGAAGTACGCAAATCAACAATTTTGTCGTGAGACATGGAATCGACCGGCGATATTCAACAATTTACTACCCAAGAGCAAACGGCTCGCCGAAGCTTTTAATAAAACTCTCGTTCAAATTTTAAAGAAAACCTCAGACGACAATAAGAGAAAATGGCACGAGAAGTTATTAGAAGCCTTATGGCCTACGGGACAACCTTCGAACTCCTACTCAAGCTACACCTTACGCTCTCGGTGTATGGGTCCGAGGCAAGGTTACCCTTAGAGGTCCAAACTTTCCTTCACTTAGATTGCAGTTGCAAAAAAATCACGACGAAGAGAATGCTAAATCGCGACTAGAAGAATTGGAAAGCCCGGAAGGGAAAAGACTTGCAGCGCAGACAGA
This sequence comes from Papilionanthe hookeriana x Papilionanthe teres, assembly GCA_022702705.1. Classification (NCBI taxonomy): domain Eukaryota; kingdom Viridiplantae; phylum Streptophyta; class Magnoliopsida; order Asparagales; family Orchidaceae; genus Papilionanthe; species Papilionanthe hookeriana x Papilionanthe teres. The sequence continues at coordinate 3,258 of JAKZJZ010003131.1, read as the reverse complement.
ATTTAGAACTATACCAAGCTAAGATGGTCCAAGCCCATGACAAACCGGTCCGCCCAAGAACCTTCAAAGTTGGTGACTTAGTTCTCGTTCTCAAGAGACCTATTCTCGCACACCGCAAGATAGGAGGAAAATTCGAACCCACTCGGAGGGACCGTTCGTAGTCGGGGCGCCTACTCGGAGGCTCCTACCAGCCTAGTGAATCGCCAAGGAGAACGACATATGCTTCCGATCAATGGACGATACTTGAAAAGTATTACGCTACCTCGATGTTTCGAAGGAATGAATTTTCCATCCCTAGAAGCACGGGTGAAGTAATTACTTATGACCGGGTCCGAACCCAAAATAATAAAAATGTGCTCGAAATAAATAAAATCATGATAATAAAGTTTCCCTTGTTTCCTCTCTTCCAAATCAAAATCTCTTTCCTCGATCTTTTCCTACTTCATTCTCGTCGAATTTAAAAAATATAAAAATAAAAAAATTGTCTTTAATAAACATTTTCTTAATGTTCTTGTTCTTAGTACGAGCTCCCGATCCTTTTCCTTGTCTTTTCGCAAGGAAATGTCGAACGGGCGGTTGGTCCCGAACTTTAGAAATGGCGTAAGCCTCGCACTCGACGAAAAGAGGGTGAAAGATGGAGCGACAATGAGATCGACTCGACTTCGCACCGCCGAGCCCGCAATACGAGGAAAGTGACCGGGTCCCGATTGGCCGAGAGGAACCGCCTAGTCGGACAAGAATGAAAGTGGGTGGCCCGAGCCACCAATCCAGCGAGTAAGAAAAGAAAAACAAACACCGAAGAGGACAAGAGAATCAAGTCCGTAGTCGCTACGAGCAGAGGGCGAGCTTGCCGCCGCCGCGCCTACGAAACACAGGAAATACGAAGAGCTACTCTCACAAAGAACTCGGCGAAGGAATAAAAATCGCCGTATCCGCAAGATGTTAACTAAACTAGCAGCGGATCGCGCGACGAGACAGCTTGCTTACTGCGCGTGCATATACTTCAAGGATACCGGTTCGCCGAGAACCCGAAGGAAGGAGGCCAGCTCCGGGATGACGAAGAAACCGCAGAAATCTCAAGAAGAACGAAGAAAGAAGGCTACTACGCCACCGGATGAAGCCACCGCAATGTACGACCTTGTTGCGGAGCAACCCGGAGGATGTCCCGACGGACATCATCCCCGAGGAGCCGAGGTATGCAGGAGAACGTGAAGGGATTGAGCCATATATCCCACAGTACGTCACCAGGCCTCGCCATTTGCAAATTATCCCAGAATATGAGCTAGAAAGAATACAGAATGTCCAGAAGAAAACTTTTGAATACTTCAAAAGAATCAGAGGCAAGAGGATCAATATACTAGAAGGCCTCGAGCTACATACAGACGTGTTCTCAGAATACGAACAACAACAAATCGTGGACTCGCATCCGGAATTTGAAAAGATAGGCCGAGCGAGGTCGCTTAAGAGAAAACACTTACTCGAACCCCGGAGATGGATGCCGGGGAAGGGGAGAATTACAATACAATGTGGATGCTCGCTACAACTTCGCGAAGACAAGAAGGGAAACCCACCAGGAATACTCCGTCATGGCCGGGTGGATCCAATGCCATTAGTCATTAAAAGGATGGTAAAAAGAATGATAACATGGAGGGTGACGCGCAGATTGCATACCCAACAGCTTGCATCATTAACATTTACAAGAAGGGTGATCGCATTCCCCCGCACATAGATCATCACGACTTTGTTAGACCTTTCCGCACGCTTCTTTTCGAACGAGTGTAACATCATGTTCGGATCCGACCTCCGGATAGCGGGCCCGGGTGAGTTCCGAGGGCCGTTGAAGATACCATTACCGGTAGGTTCCATCATGATACCGAAAGGCAACGGGGCGGATGTCGCTAAACATCGCATACTTAGGAGTACCGGTGAAGCGGATCTCGGTTACTTTCGAAGGATGGACGACAGGAAAACACCTTACCACTTCCAGCCGTACCCGGAGCTAGAAAGCCTCCGACCTTACGAGCTGTGAGTTGCATGGAAAATATCACACCTCCAACGTGCATCCATACGACATCCTTGCCAAGGATGGCTTGGAAGGTGATGTTATTGACCATGTACCTCACTATTCAGACATGGATTTTTGACAGATACCTTTTTGGATGGATCGACAAAGATCATACATAGTCCATTTTGAGTCTACATGGATTGTATGAGATGTATTCCAAATCGAGTTGTATGATATATCTTCAACATGATTGGAATGAAAGTGACCATGTCACATTTTTGGCCTTCACCTCTTTTGTGCAAATTGATTAGGAAACGCCATTAAAGTTAAACGAACTTCGAACAAAGAACAGAAAAAAAATAATAATAATAATAAAAATAAAATAAAATAAAAAGAAAATATAAATATAAATAATAAATGAGAATTATTTTTCCTTAAAAAAATCCAAACATAAAAATAACTTCAAAATCCACGTGAACGCTAAATAAAATTCACATGAACATTAAATACACAGCTAAAAAAAATTTTTTTGAAAGTTAAAGGACAAACAAAATGAAAATGAATCTCAAATCGGATCCCACCCTAAATTCATCTTTTCAAACATTTTCAAATCAACTCCAAATCGAAATTTATCTCAAGAAGCTTTGAATTTCTCTGTCGGGACAACTCTTCCTCACAAGAGACCCACACTTCAATTTAAGAACCCTAAACCTTTTTTCGTCACATCGAAGTCATTTCGACTTTTGTGGCCTACCTTTCTTCCTGTATGGAGATCGACTAGGTCTACTGACACGGAACCACGAGCTTTGTCTGATTTGGTTCTGATGACATGGGACTGGGTCCCTCTTCACACAAATAAACTTCCGAGATTGGAACCTCGTTCCAATTCTCATTAAACTTCCGAGATTGGAACCTCGTTCCAATTCTCATTAAACTTCGAGATTGGAACCGGCTCCATTTCTCATTAGAACCTTCGAGATCGGAACCAGCTTCCATTTCTCTTTAGATCTTCGAGATTGGAACCGCTTCCATTTCTCATTAGACCTTCGAGATTGGAACCAGCTTCCAATTCTCATTAAACCTTCGAGATCGGAACCAGCCATTTCTGACTTGAGATTGAACCGCCTTCTCATTAGACCTTTGAGATTGGAACCGCCTTCACTTCTCATTAGACCTTCGAGATTGGAACCAGTTCCATTTCTCTTTAGACCTTCGAGATTGGAACCGTCCATTTCTCTATCGAGATTGGAACC
>JAKZJZ010003130.1:0-10873 GCA_022702705.1 Papilionanthe hookeriana x Papilionanthe teres | reverse complement strand
TTACTTCGTTCAGTTACGTATTGCTAAACTACCCTTCTTTCCATTGGGATGCTATGTTCATTTCTACCTTGAACAAGTATAACCAACATTCTCTCGGATTTAGGAGCCTTTGTTTAGACACCCCTAAACGGAGAGGTTCAGAGATCCTTTTACCTCATTTACGAGGTGGGGTGGACCCCGATAGGTGTTAGTTTAGGAGTGATCCTTCGAGTCGAGAAGTCTTGCATAAGACTTTCTTCTCCTTTCCAACTCCGAGATCGGATTCCTTACCTTCTCTACACCTTTGAACATTCTGTTCTAAATAAACAAATCCTTTAATAAATGATTCTTTTAACAAATGATTCCTTCTTATAAATACATGAACAAGAATGAGTTCGGACTCTTTTCGATTCCTTTCTTTTCGTCCTAATGAGAAGAAGCATAACTTGGGACGACGACCGGAATCTACCTGCTGAAATGGAAGCCCCAAAGCTGATTTTCTCCTTCACCAATGGATGGACTTCGACTGTCTATAAGGATGAGATTGCCCGACAATGGGATCATCCGATTTGGACGAGGATTTGAAAATACGAATGTCGAGATCACCGACGTTTCCCTCTTTGCAGCGACGAACAAAGTATCCGAAGCCGAGAGCCGTTGCTCGAGTTCGACCTTAGGTCGACTCGAGAGTTTCCTCCCTGCAAAGATCCGGGCGGAGAGAATACTGTTGTCACGGGAGGAGCTTGTCCTTACTACCCCCAGTTGGTCTAGTTGTTTCTGCACTTACCCCGACTTACGCCAAATTAAAGGGAAAGAAATCCGGAATTATGGTGAACACGTTGCACGTGGAGGGTACGGATCTTCTGTGAGACCTTCGTTTTCGAAATCGGGTCCGGCTCGAGAATTCCATCAACGACGAGGACCCGAAGAAGAAACGAAGTAGAAGGATCGCTAGAGAAGCCGAAGTTGCTGAAATTGCTTTCTGGAGGAAATCCCGAAGCTGCTGAATATACACTGTTGCTGAATATACACCGCTGCTGAATACATACCACTTTTGGGAGGAAGCGGGTTCCATCCCCTCTCCGCCGCGGAGGACGAGGAAAATGTTCGCAAGATTCGTTGCCGCATTGCCTCGACCGCATATTACAACGATAGCCGCAAGAAAAGGACTAGAACTACGCCGTTTGCTCGGCTCGCAAACTTTGATAGAGAAGTTAGCAAAGAAGGAAAAGTGCCCCGTATCGGAGATTCTACGAAGGATGGGGCGGGTGCCGGTCAAATCCGTCTTGGACCCCGAGTAGAACCCGCCATCATGACGAGAAAAGCCAAGTAAAAGAATGAAGGCTAGTCGCACTGTCGTCGTCTCGGGATTACGGATTAGGGAGGATACCACCTTCCGGCATTTGGGCGACGGACCATGCGGTCCTAGACCTTCTGTTGCTAGAAGGATGGTATGGCGTCCACTTCTTGGGCGATTAAGATTGAAACAACGGCCGAGAAGGAAAGTCTCGTCGGGAGACTTGAATGCGAAGAAAGTGCTTCTTGCGATAAAGGGGACTCGTGAGAAGGGGACCCGGCAGCTATCGCACGACAACCGCGAGGACGCACAGAAAGGCCCTCTAGAAGATGCCATGGAAAAGTTGAGGACCGATATTCGACGGTTAGCAAAAGAAAGAGAAAAGAAATTCGAACACGAGATTGATTCATCGGAGTTCATGGACGACAAATATGCAGAAATCAACATGGTCGAAACACGAGCTTCATCGGCTTCACAAGGTGCTCCTGCGGCCAGCGAAGAGAGGAGCCGGAGCGATGAGAAGGCGGCTTCAAGAGAAAGACGACACGATCGCTCGAAATGGCGAAATGGATGGAAGAGATGGTCTGTAGCTCTAGCCACTCTCCAAAGTCGAGTGCAACCCCAAAGAGAGACGCCCCCAGAGGTCATTCACATTGTAGACGGAGGAAAGGAGATTACATCCGTCAACGGGGACGATCAGCTGAAGAAAGATACGACACAAAGCATGATTCCAGAAAAAGATATCAAGAACTTGGTGGAACAGCAGGTGCGAGAAGCCTTAGCACAATCGAAGAGCGGGACATCCATTCGGACGGGTAGACCTTACCCGGAAGAATTCGACGTCGTCCGATACCCAAAGGCTTCGTACCACCTGCGGTTCGAAGACCTTCGATGGAGCAGGGAACCCCGACGGCATGTTGCGCACTTTCGTGCCGGTTGTTGCAATGTCGGCGGGAGCGATGCACTACTCTTCCGACAGTTCGTCGGCGGCACTGTCGGGGATCGCCTTCGGCCGGTATACGGAATTACGAGATGGTTCGGTGAAGACGTTCTCGGAACTAGAGAACCTCTTCATCGAGCGATTCGCCGGAGCTCGGCACCACATCACTTATAGGTGATTTAGTGGTAGAGAAACAAAAGCCGAATGAAACTCTGGTGGATTACATACTTCGATGGAGAAACTTAAGCATGAAGTGTGAACCACAATTACAAGAACAACATGCAATCGGCATCTTGCTTAAAAGCATTCACGGCCCGATAGCACTTCTCCTCAAAGGATTCACTATTAAGACTTTCGAGAAGTTGTTAAGCAAGGCCGGGAGCTTGCAAGAAGAGGCGAAGCAATTAAGTTTCGCCGACAAGACAGACAAGCAAAAGCACTGTGAAGACTTTCGAAAAGAAATTCGGGATCGTTGCGGCGGTCGACAAAGGCAAGCAACCGATACAAATATCGTCCGAACGGCCGCAACAACCTCAACGAATTACCGGCAACCTCGATCCAGGCTATCGGTCATCTCCACGGTATGAACAACCGCCTTGTCCGCAACGTACGTTAAGGGAGCTTCGAGCGGGGAATATCCATTCAAGAATGAAGCGATGTCGAAAATGTTTCGTAGTCGATGAAGACTTCGGATTTCCGAGCTGCCGAGCCTAAGAGACCGGAGGAAGTCAACAAGAAAGGTGATCCCGACTTTTGCCCTTATCACCGGATGCTTGGGCACAAGATAGAAGATTGCATTACCTTCAAAAGTTGGCTCGATGACAACCTTCGGAAAGGGAATATAACAATCCCGAAGGAGTACATGAAGGAACCCCGAAAGGAGGTTCCGTCAATGTTATCTCAGTCGATCCCATCATTCCGATAGATCCCTATACAGCCGACGATGGATGGACTACCGCTTGGACGAGGTCTTCGAAAAAGATTTTAGACGAGCATCCAAGCCGCTTCGGTGCGAGCTTCGATTCGGAGTTCGAAACCCGTTAAGCCGGTACTATCACTTGCGATAGAAGAACCACCTCAACGGGAGACGATTGAAGAGAAGAAGAAGATCGACGAAGAAGAGAGGACCGAGACTCCTAAGGCTAGACTAGGGGCCGCTTATCCTAGGATAGTTGTTTCGATTCGGGGGAGAAATCCCTCGAACCTCGACTCTGTATGATTATCTGCTCACTTCGGTGGGATCATATAATGATAAGGGTGATGGCGTTGGCTACGTTTTGACTGTTTCTAACGATTACGTAACTAGCGGCAATCCGGACATCGACTTCGATACCAATGACAATTCTCAAATCATACATAATCTCGACGATCAAAATAACGAAGAAGACATCCATCAAGGAGGCTACGAGAGTTCAACGAAGCAACGAATCTATCTGCGAGTTTCGAGGAGCTCCGAGTCACAATAGAGTTAGAACCTTCGGACTGCGAAGCTAATCCGGAAGAACTCGTCATTCCAATTCAGAAGAAACACCAACGAAGCTCAACACTAGATTCGAAGAAATTACGGAAGTCGACTTAAGAAGTGGAAGAGTTCTACCTCCGAGAATGGGTCCAAAGGACAAAGGAAAGCGGTGGTTGTTCAAGAAGAACCAACCCAGCAGAAGAAATACCCATTCGAGAAGAAGTCGAGACACATGGAAATAAAGTAGACTACAACGTGCTAGCCCATCTTAGGAAACTACCGGCCAAGCCGAGCATCTACGACGCTCTCATCTTATCAAAGGAGATGAGAGAAGCTCGATCAAGGCCTTACTTGATCCGGAAATTTGCTTAGCTCGAATGGCCGGAGATTCCTTAAATGAGGTTTGCTCGTTAAAGGAACGACGAGGTGTTACCTTCACGGACAATGACCTACTACTTGGGACGGCGAGATCACGACCGACCGTTGTACATTTCGGTTACAATTGGGAAGTTTACACTCTCCGGAGTATTGGTGGATCCAGGAGCATCAATCAATATAATGAGTCTTCGAACACTAGCATACTTGGAAATTGATGCTCGTGAGCTCGAGGCCGACAAAATGTTATTAAGAGGATTCAACCAGAAAGGAGAAAGAGCCCTCGGATCGATAACACTACTAATGAAGACCGGTGACTTAGCAAAGACAACCGCAAAATTTCACATAATTGATTCAAAACATCGTTCAACGCTCTCTTGGGCCGACCATGGATACATGAAAACGAGGATGGTACCATCATCTCTGCATCGGTGCATCGAATACTACGATGGAGGGGAACGGTGCATCAAAGGTGACTTACAACCATTCTCCGTACATGAGATTGGAATCCATGAAGATGCGACTTATTATGCACCTCCGAAGAAAACAATCTTCTCCGGAGATACCATAACAAATGAAGCAAAGAAAGTTCGGGACAACGAAGAACACTGAAGTTCTAGTCCAACGATCACTCACCACTCCCTTACGGCGAGATGGTGAAGGTTTCTCCACAACTCGCATCCGAGGTCGAGGCCGGGGACGAGGTCGTGGTAGAGACGTTAGGACGGTTGGACGGATGAAACCAGCCATCGATGTTGATTGGGAAGACGAGTTCCGAAGAAGAAAAGGAAATCGAATAAGAAGCGGCGACAATAAGTCGGAAGAAGCCGCAATTCGAAGATCTCTCTCGAAGATGAAAAGAATGAAGAATACAAATCAATGTACGAGAAGATTAACCACTACGTACATACTATGACCCTAACCCCGATCCATTCTAACAAGATCGAGGGTATGGTGGTCAAAGAGGTACGTAGCGGCGGTGCAAAGCCAATCAAATTCTACCGTGGTACTTCTTCCTCCAAAATTGAAAATAATGTACAATTTGAAGATGTCACTTCATCAGAATTAATGGAATTACCTTTTGAGTGGTACTCTCCCTGTGTTCAAAATTTAATTCAACGTGGTTTCTTACCTCGACAATGAACAAAAGGCCAATCACAACATTTTGAAAAATTATGGAATAATTCCGGTCGTCCACCCAATTCAAAGCATGGTCTCGGATTCGGCACAGTAGGATCGATTGACGATACTGAATTTTGCTTGGTTGTCACTTGTGAATCTAATGAAAGCTGCATGGAAACTACGAGACGAACTTGAAGATTTACAAATTGGAGACGCTCCACCGAATTCGAAGAAGAAATTAAATCTACGATAGATGAGTTAACGGAAGTTAACTTAGGTACTAGCGAAGAACATAGACCTACCTTTGTTAGCTCCTTACTCGATAAAGAAGACTCCGAAGAAATAATCGAGTTATTAATGGAATTTAAAGACTGTTTTGCTTGGAGCTACGATGAGATGCCAGGATTAGCTCCAGAGGTCGCAGTCCATAAGCTAGGAGTGGATCCTACTTCTGTCCCAGTCAGACAAGGTCCTAGAAGAATGCGTCTAGAAATCGAACAACAAGTCATAGCCGAAGTTAAAAAGCTAATAGACGCTAAATTTGTCCGTGAAGAACAATACCCGACTTGGTTAGCCAATGTAGTGCCGGTCGAAAGAAGAATGGTCGGATCGGAATTTGTGTGGACTTCGAGAGATTTAAACAAGGCATGTCCAAAAGATGAATTCCCTCTACCGATCCCGAATTAATGATCGACATTGCTTCGACACATGAAATATTCTCATTCATGGATGGATCTTCGGGATACAACCGGATAAAAATGGCTCCGAGAAGATGAAAAGCTTACGAGCATTCGAACACCGATCGGAGTATATTGCTTCACACGGTGATGCCATTCGGACCGAAGAACGCGAGAGCGACCTACCGAGAGAGTAATGACAAGAATTTTTGATGATCTTATCCACAATCGAGTCGAATGCTACGTGGACGATGTGGTCATCAAAAGCAAAGTAAAGGAAAACCACTTGTATGATTTGAGAATTATTTTCGAACGATTAAGACAATTTAACCTTAAGATGAATCCCTTAAAATGCGCCTTCGGCGTCACCTCCAGGAAATTCTTAGGATTCGTTGTCCGACATCGTGGGATTGAAATCGACCCGGAAAAGATTAAAGCTATCTTAGAAATGCCGCCTCCCAAAACCTTAAAACAACTACGATCCTTTCGAGGGAAGTCGGCATATCTTCGACGCTTTATCTCGAACTTGTCGAGTAGGTGTCGGCCTTTCTCGGCACTAGTTAAAAAGGACGCCAAATTTATTTGGGAAGAGAAATGCCGAGAAGGCCTTCGAGGACATTAAGCAATATTTAATGACACCTCCTGTCTTAGCAGCCCCAGGTCTCGGGTAGACCGGCGATACTTTACACCGCGGCTTTAGACGACTCTCTCGGAGCCTCGTTAGCTAGGGTCGATGATGAGGGTAAAGAAAATGATCTTTACTACTTAAGCCGTTGTTTACTTCGACGGAAATAAGGTATCCCGCAATTGAAAAGCATTGTTTGGCTCGATCTTCGCCGCTCGAAAGCTCGGGCACTACATGCTTTCTCATAAGGTCAACTCGATCTCGAAATTTAATCCATTGCGATACTTGATGACTCGTCCGACACTTTCCGACGGACTTGCCGGATGGTCGATGATATTATTGCAATTCGATATAACTTTCGTGCCTCTTCGTGCCGTAAAGGAACAAGTCTTAGCGGACTTCCTCGCGGCACACCCTTTACTTGGCGGAATCTCCTCTCGATGACGATCTGCCGGATGAACAAATAATGAGTCTAGAAGACCACGATGATCGACGTTGGGAATTATACTTCGACGGAGCATCTTCGGCACACAAAGACGAGGAATCGCAAGTGATAGTGCCCGGTAAGGCGGGAATCGGGCTAATCTTTATAACACCGGAGCGGGGGATGTTAAGATACTCCTACCACTTAACGAGAACCATGTACAAACAACGAAGCGAATACGAAGCCCTCATAACGGGATCGGAATTAACCATTCAAATGGGGATAACGGACATCAACATCTACGGGGATTCACGGTTAATCATTCGACAGATCGCCGGACAGTACAGAATTCTAAAGCCAAGACTCGAGCAATACTTCCAGTATGCCATACAGTTGTTGGAACAAATTCCAAATGTGACGATCTACAAAATTCCCAGAAAAGAAAATGCTTTAGCAGATGCTTTAGCCCGTCTCGCAAAAGAATTTGCCTGTTTGCAAGATGAATCGGTGGAAGTGTCGGTTCACGGACGTCGGGTCCTATCACGGCTCGACATAGACACAATACACAAATCGAAAAAGAAAAAGAATCGGTTGCAACGAGTGATAGAAAACACGGAAGATTGGCGACGGCCATTAATAGACTACTACGCAACAGGAAAGCTACCGGATGATAGGTCGCTAGCCCATCGGATCAAGAAAAGAACTCCGTCCTACGCATTAATAAACAACACATTGTACGAAGGTCTTTTGATCAAATGTGGCTAAGGTGCCTAAGCGGGTCCGAGGCCCGTGAAATTGTTAAAGAGGTGCATTCGGGACTCGTGGCGCTCACCGGTCGGGTCCGAAGATGAAAATGAAAATTAAAAGACTAGGGTACTACGGCCCTCGATGATGACCGACCGCATGAAAATCGCCGAGAGCCGTCACCAATGCCGAGTGCACGGAGTGGTTCTACACCGACCTCCAAATGTGCTACATCCGACAATTGCGTCGTGGCCATTTGAATGTTGGGGCACGGATATAGTGGGTCCGATAGAACCACCATCTTCGAAAGGACATCGCTTCATTCTTGCGGCTACGGATTACTTTTCCAAGTGGACGAGGCGGTTCCACTTGAGAAGTGAAAGCACACCACGTGCTACGGTTTTCAAGAACCAAGTTGTCTACCGTTTCGGAGTGCCGCGCGGGATCATCTCGGATAATGGGTCGGCATTCGAAGCACGCAAATCAACAATTTTGTCGGGAGACACGGGATCGATCGGCGATACTCAACAATTTACTACCCGAGAGCAAACGGCCTCGGCTGAGGCTTTTAACAAAACTCTCGTTCAAATCTTAAAGAAAACCTTGGACGATAATAAGAGAAATTGGCACGAGAAGTTATTAGAAGCCTTATGGGCCTACGGACAACCTTCGGAACTCCTACTCGAAGCTACACCTTACGCTCCGGTGTATGGGTCCGAGGCGGTATTACCTTTAGAGGTTCGGCTTCCTTCACTCGAATTGCGGTTGCAAACAAGATCACGACAGAATAGAACGCCAAGTTACGACTAGAAGAATTAGAAAGCTCGGAAGGGAAAAGAGTTCCGACGCAACGAAATTTAGAACTATATCAAGCTAAGATGGTTCGAGCCCATGACAAGCCGGGTCCGCCGAGAACCTTGAAAGTTGGTGACTTAGTTCTCGTTCTCAAGAGACCTATTCTTGCACATCGCAAGATAGGAGGAAAATTTGAACCCACTTGGGAAGGACCGTTTGTGGTTGAAGCGGTATACTCGGGAGGTTCCTACCGGCTAGTGAATTGCCAGGGAGAACGACATATGCTTCCGATCAACGGACGATACTTGAAAAAGTATTACGCTACCTGATGTTTCGAAGGAATGAATTCTTTATCCTTAGAAACACGAGCGAAGTAATTACTTATGACTGGGTCTGAACCCAAAAATAATAAAAAATGTGCTAAAATAAATAAAATCATGATAATAAAGTTTTCCTTGTTTTCTTTTCCAAATCAAAATCTCTTCCCTGATCTTATCCTGCTTCATTCCTGTTAAATTTAAAAATATAAAAAAAAGAAATAAAAAAAATATGTCTTTAATAAACATTTTCTTAATGTTCTTATTCTTAGTACGGCCCACGATCCTTTTCCTTGTCTTTTCGCGGGAAATGTCGAACGGGCGGTTGGTCCTGAACTTTAAGAATGGCGTAAGCCTTGCACTCGATGAAAAGAGGGTGAAAGATGGAGCGATAATCGAGATTGACTCGGATTTCGCACCGGCGGGCCTACGATACGAGGAAAGTGGCCGGGTCCCGGTTGACCGAGAAGAACTGCCGGGCGGACGAGTGATGAAAGTGGGTGGCCCAAGCCACCAATCCAACGACAAGAAAAGAAAAGCAAACACCGAAGAAGATAAGAAAATGAAGTACGTAGTCGCTACGGCGGAAGGCGAGCTTGTCGGCGCCGCGCCCGCGGAAATTCAAGAAGTTCGAAGAGCTACTCTCACGACGACGCAACGAAGAAATAAGAATCGCCGTATCCGTAAGATGTTAACAAAACTAGCCGCGGACCAGCGACGACGAGACAGATTGCTAATGCCGGAACATACACTTCAAGGACACCGGCTCACCGGGAACTCGAAGAAAGGAGGCCGGCTCCTAGGATAGCGAAAGAACCGGGGAAATCTCACAAAGACCGGAAGAAAGAAGGCTACCACGCCACCGGATAGAACCACCGGTAATGCATGACCTTGTTGCGGAAGCAGCCCGGGGGATGTCCCGACGGACATCATCCCCGAGGAGCCAAGGTATGCGGGAGAACGTGAAGGGATTGAACCGTATATCCCACAATATATCACCGGGCCTCGCCATCGCGAGATCATTCCGGAATACGAGCTGGAGAGAATGCGAGTGTTGAAAAGAAAACCTTTGAATACTTCGAGAGAATTAAAGGCGAGAAGAATCGATATACTTAGAGGGCCTCGAAGCTACATACGGACGTATTCTCGGAGTATGAACAATAGCAAATCGTGGATTGCATCCGGGATTTGAAAAGAATGGGCCGAGCGAGTCCGCTAAGGGAAAACACATACTCGGAACCCCGGAGATGGATGCCGGGGAAGGGAAGAATCACAATACAATGTGGATGTTGTTACAACTTTGAGGAGGACGGAAGGGAAACCCACGGGAATACTCCGTCATGGGCGAGTGGATCCGATGCCATTAGTCATCAAGAGAATGGTAAAGAGATTGATAACATGGAGGGTACGCCGGCAGATTGCATACCCAATACTGCATTATCAACATCTACAAGCGGGGTGATCGCATACCCCCACACATAGATCACCACGACTTTGTCGGACCTTTACGCACGGTCTCTTTCTCGAACGAGTGTAACATCATGTTCGGATCGACCTCCGGATAGCGAGGCCCGAGTGAGTTTCGAGGGCCGGTGAAGATACCTTTACCGGTAGGTTCCGTCATGATGCCGAAGGGCAACGGAGCGAGATAGCGCTAAGCATTGCATACCGGGAGTACCGGTGAAGCGGATCTAGGTTACTTTCGGAAGGATGGACGACGAGGAATACACCTTACCATTTCCGACCGGACCCGGAGCTAGAGAGCCTCCGGCCTTACGAGTCGCGAGCTACATGGAAAATATCACACCTCCGATGTACATCCGTACGGCATCCTTGCCAAGGATGGCTTGGAAGGTGATGTTATTGACCATGTACCCACTATTCGGACATGGATTTTTGACGGATGCTTCTTTTGATGGATCGACGAAGATCATACATAGTCTGTTTTGAGTCTACATGGATTGTAAGAAATATATGCCAGATCAAGTTGTATGATGTATCTTCGACATGATTGGAATGAAAGTGACCATGTCACATTTTTTGCCTTCACCTCTTTTGTGCAAATTGACTGGGAAACGCCATTAAAGTTAAATGAACTTCGAACAAAGAACAGAAA
>JAKZJZ010000313.1:0-55860 GCA_022702705.1 Papilionanthe hookeriana x Papilionanthe teres | reverse complement strand
TCTATGTTAAATGCAACATCTAAGGCTTGGCATTATTTTATTTGCTCTACTTTGTTACCTACCTATCACCATAGTAAAGTAACAAGAGATAGAGCAGTTCTGAATTTTTGTATTCATAACCAGAAAAGTATTAATGTGGGAAGTATTATTTACAAGAATATATTAGCTACCGCACGAAGTGAAAGTGGAGGAGGACTAGGACATCTTGGTCTAATTTATGCACTCTGCCAATTGTCTGGAGTAGAGGCTAGAGATGATGAGGAATGGGTAGAACCTATGAAACCCATTACCCAGGCTAATATAAAAACCTATGAGTCCCACGAAGGATGGAGATCTGGGACTAGGAGCAATGCATCTTCAACTAGCAGGGATATTCCCTCTACCAGTTTGACCCTCCTACCTATAGTTCTCCTACCCTTTATGATTTGATGAATGAAATGACTCTACAGCGGAAAAGTTTTGAAAAAAATGAAGAAAAATTGGAGCATATAGATCATAGGATTGGAGGCTTAGAGTGAAGGCACGATTATGACAGCGTGACCCACAATTTTATATTATGACATTTTTAATTTAATTGCAACGACGCCAAAAACTTGACCCCGCTATATTATATGTATAGAATTGTAATTATTTATGTTGTGGATGCTACGCAAGTATACGTATCGTATCAAGTAATACGAGCTCTAGTGGAGTCTCGGTTATCGATCCCACAGGGAAAGAGAAAATTAAATAACAACTAATTTTAAAATAATAATAATAATAATATTAACTAGTATACGAAAATTTGGAATTCTAAATTTAAGCGCAATAAAGTAAACTAAGTATTCTAATCGGGTAACTTAACTAAGTAGAGAATTAATAGCCCGATCTCGCATCCCGAATGGTTTACATAAACGAGCACGCACCCTGAGCCGGTAATCCGTCACCAAGGATAAGACACAGCTTGCTTGATGGTGGGGGCTCGGTTAAATCAACTAGAAGATTTAGTGACATCCGTTTGGTTACGCGAACCGATTTTATAAGAGCGAAATGAGTCCCACCACTATTAATGTGAAAACATAAAAACGGGAGTTTATATTACACTGGGTTCTTTAAAATTCCACCATAAAGACGTGCCACATAGTTAATTACGTCTTAAGTGACGGGAATCACTGAAAACTCTCGATAATAGTCGATAGTGCAGCTCTCGAAAATTTGAAGTTTAAGTTTTCGAAGAAGTTGAGATTTTTGAATCTCGATAAGGGAATGGATCGAGTTTGGAACATTTTATTTTGGGAATTCGAAGGAAGAAAAGTAGGAGAAATTACGGATTCGAAGTGAACTTCGGTAATCTCCGACTATCTATTGTTTGGCTTGGATTTAGGAAAGTCATAATGTTCATTTAATGTTTTAATGCTTGCCGATTTTAGTTAATTAGGGCTTATATTTATATGATAGAATCGTACGAATAGCTTGGAAGATATGAGGGTTTATGTCGTATCGGACGGCTACCTCGGAATCTGAGGCCGGTTAGGGCTTAATTTGCGATACGGAAATGCACAACGAAGAGTTGAGGATTTATGTTGCACTAAATGGCAACTACCTCGAAGTCGCATGGAACTTTGTTGCTTTAGTCTAGGAAAGTTTTCTTTGAAGTGGGTTCGAAGTTTTGCGGCTGACGATGGCCGTCTTTGCTCAGCGTCTCTCGAAGCTCCTTGTTGTTGCGAGAGGTTTAGTTTTAGAAGTCGTAAATCGGGAGATGAGAGAAGTGTTTGGTTTAGAGAAGTCTTAATTTCCGTATTGTTTTTTAGCGTTTTAATTAAAACGAGATCTTAAAGTTGATTAAACGAGCCGATTAAGATCCGCGGTTCCGTCATCACGACCATAGTTATTTTCATCGAATTCACTTAGTCCGAGATGAATTTGCTAAACTCGATTGAATGAGTTCCAGCACTTTCATTTGGGCCAGTAGGAAATCCGGTAGCGACGCGTAGGTTACATCATCGAGGTATTCCAGATCGTTCGATGAGACGTTTTAATTTAGTTGTAGTTGTAGTTTTGTGTTACATGTTTGTGATTAAATTTTGAGTTGCTTTATATTTTGAAATGTTGTGGAGGTGAATTTTATCTTGTAGTGTCTTTTAATTTAGTTATGGGTTTCGGTTTTGGTTTTGTGTCACTAAAAGGTGTAGGTTTTTAAATGCAATACATTGTTTATACGTACGAGAAAAGTAAAGTGCATTTGCAATAAAGCAAATTGCAAGAAAGTAAATTGCGATAAAATAAAAGCGTACTGGAGGTCTTCCGGTAAATCAGTTGCACATAAAACACGGTTCTAGAATATTTCGCCAGTTCTACAGGTAAAAGTTTAAGGTAAAGGGTTAGGGTTTTCTGCGAATTCTAGATCACCTTAGCTAATGATCGTTTCTCTATGACGTCACGGGATTCCTTGTGTTTTTAGTTTGAAGACGATTTTCTTCGTGAAAACTAGATTAAGTTGATTGTTAACACATAAGTATCTGTCATGTTAATTGCTTAAGAAGGAGATCACAACGTCTTTTACGTATTTAGGATTGTTTTAAGTCTGAAGAATTTAATTATGTAAATGAATCGATCGTCAAGGGTTTTGGTTGTTAACGCAACTCGGTGAGGCTAGGATATTTGAATGTCACATACGTGAGTAACATTTCGTAATACATTTAGAGATTCTGATAGTAAAAAAAAAAAAGAGGCTCTAAGAGCCCAAAATGATATTTAATGATTTGTGATTCAAATTTAAGTTGAATTAATGATTTAAGTTTGGAATAGTGTTGAGTTATATTGATTTATTTTAGAATTCTTCGTATCTTTATATTGATTTAATTTAATTTAATTTAACTTAATTTAATGTGATGTGGTTTAATTTAATTTAATTTAACTTAAGTTAATTTAATGTAATGTGATTTAGTTTAATTTAGTTTAATTTAATTTAATTTAATTTAATTTACTTTTTAATTTAATTTAATTTAATTTTTAATTTTTAATTTAATTTAATTTAATTTAATTTAATTTAATTTAATTTAATATAATTTAATTTAATTTAATTTAATTTAATTCAATTTAGTTTGGTTTAATGTTACATTAAATTAATTTGATTTAATTTAATTTTTAATTTGATTTGATTTAATTTAATTTAATTTAATTTAATTTATTTAATTTAATTTAATTTTTAATTTAATTTAATTTAATTTAATTCTTAATTTAATTTAATTTTTTTAATTTAATTTTAATTTAATTTCATTCATTTAATTTTAATTAAAGAGTTAAATTCATTAATTTTGATTTTAATGATTAAGTCTTTTGATATTTTAAATTTGAATTAACATTTTTAATTAAAATTAAACATTAATAAAATGATTAATTTAAAGGATTTTTTTAAATTAAAGAATAAATCTCTTCACAATAACTATCACATTTTTAATAATTAGATTTATTGATATTTAAATTTAATCGTTTATTTAATTAAAAGTTTAATCATTTTAAATTGCTTATTAGTTTCTACCACTGGTATTAAAATTTCAATCATCGAATCAGATTAGGATCAAATATTTTACTTGTTAACTTTTTATTAAACCTAAAGTTTTTAATTAGGGATTGAAGTTTTGGTCTCATTTTGCCTTTGAGCTTAATAATTTCATAACTCACTAAATTGAACTCAGGCTGAGAACTTGAAATTTTTTATGTGACTTCACTCAGTATGTCGATAAAGGACGTGAGAGGAAAAATGTGATTTTTAATATGTCGTTTATTTATATAATTATTTTTGGTGGAAAATAGAGATTTCCGAGAGAACATTTAGTAACATGACGAGGAAAGTTTCTGTCCTTAAGAAAACTAGGGGACATTCCTAATGACCAGAGGACCACTTGGGCCAGAATTTTGTGATTTTTTTGAATTATATTTTATTTATTAGAATTATTTTAAGTTAGGAGTATTAATTAATTTAAAAATAAAATAAATGTTGAAAAATGAATTTTTATGTTTTCCAAAAAATCTCTGATATCGAGAAATAAGAGAAACAAATTTTGCGATTTCTGATTTTTATGATTTATTATAATTATTTTAATTGAAAATATACAATACATTTTTTAATTTTAAAAATTACCCTAGAACTTTAAAATTCAATATCTGTGAAATCATTTTCAGAAAAATATGGGGTTATTTCTAAGTAATTAAAATTCGAAATGTGACATTTTGGTGAATTTTATTATTTTTTGTGATTTTTATTATTTTTTAATTATTAAAAATATTAAAATAATCTGAAAAAAATCGAAGCTTTTTTGGAAAATTGAAATTTTAATTTTCTTAAATTCCCCAAATATCGAGAGGCTCCAAAGTCCGATTTGGTGAATTTTTGAAAGATTATTTTAGAGAGATTATGAATTTTAAAGTTTAAAATTGGTCAGTGGCTTAATCGAGCCGAATTAATAGGGTAGCAACAGTCGGATCGGCCTCCGAGCTTTTATGGTGGAGTTCCTACTGATCCACAAAAAGGTCAGTGGAGAATTGAGTTTCAAGTCAATTTGATCTATGGTTAGCTCTGATTAATTAGAGGCTACATTTTGAGTGTTTAATGCCGAATTAGGGTTGTGCTAAAATAGGCCAAGCTTTGCAAGCACACCTTTTCACAGGGTTCTGCGAGTCGCAAGGAGCTTGTCACTCAAATTTTCCTAGAATTTATTTCACAACATGCTATTTATTGGAATTAAAATACTCAAAACGGTGACATGAATTTGAAAAATCGAGTAACTCTTCGCGTAGGGATGGCGCTCGACTTTGGAAAATTCAGGGGAAAATGTTCCGGGGTCGAGAGGCTTGAAAGAAGCCACATGGTCTCATGCCACGGTGAATTAGCACACATGCATGGAGAATTAAATGTATCTGACGAGTAAATAAATTATAAAAAATAAGATACTTGGTGGAATCGAATGATTTCTTTTCCACGTTATTCTCCTGCGATTTCACTTTGACGAGAGGGTATTTTTATTTTATTTTTACGATTTTTCTACTGCAGGGTTATGAATTTTTGAAGATTCGAGGGGAATTAAATAAATAGAAAATACCCCTAATTTTCTACCTTATCACACGCGGCGCGCGGCGGCCTCGGCATCTCCAGAGACGCACGCAGCGTCGCGGTCCGCGTTCGGCGCCGCCCGTCCGCGTCCCGGGCGCTCTTGCCGGGGACCCGGCCGCGCCGGCTCGGGTCTTCGATCCCACGAGCGCGATCCGAAGCCGTCCGTCACGCGCGTGTATTAAATGGACGGCATCCGATTCATCGTCCACGAGTGTCCTGCGCCGAGGAGCCGAATCCGCACTTCAAATCCTACAATATCCTCCTCGATACTACGATGGATTTTCATGTTCTTATGCTACATGGATTCGTCTTGAAGAGACGAACACATCTATACGGTTATACGTGCGTTGAAGTGAAAGCATTTGAAATGGAGAATCTCCGGAAGCTCGGGATGAAGAGTTGCTTCATGCAACTTTGCTCGGAGAAGTGTGGCTTACGATGCGGGGAGTTGTTTTGCACCTGTCGATTGGATCTTTATGACTCCGATGAAGTCTCTGATGCGGTGGTGTCTAGGTGGACTTCGACCACGGTAGATGCAGCTTGAGTGGAGCAAGCTGAGTGGCTTTGGAGATGGGGCTTTTCTTCAGTGGACACCTTCCTTAGTCGAGTGAAGGTATAGAACCGTCGATTTGGGGATTAATTCCATTTGTGGAGAAGTGTCACTGGTTTTGGAGTGGAGATTTCGGTTAGGAGTGGGTTTTATCGATGGGGATTAAACTCTCGGAAAATTAACCTTTGAGGATCGAGGCGCTCTGAGGGTGGAGAAGGGTACGGAACAATTTTGGCGGAGTTTCGGCGAGTTTGTGCGGCTCTTTTCATGGCGTGAGGGGTGGTGTTTAAATAGGAGAGGTGGAGCCCTCCTTCCTTCCGAGGAGAGTTAGGGCTTTGGATGTTTGTAGGTCGAGGAAGAACGGCCATCTTATCCATTTGGAGTTGAGACCGTCGGCAATGGAGAATTTCAATGTTGGCTCACATGGAAGCTTTGGCCATAGTGTTTTTAAGCACTTCAGTGGTAGCCAGCGGGCATGGGTCACCCTCGGGTTCGGGTAGGTCGGGGCTTGATGTTTGTGAAAGCCGATTGGTAGGCTATATTGTGTAAAGGAGTTTGAATCGAAAGTGGAATGGGGTAAGGGTGTATTTTGGCTCGAATTGGTCAAATGCATGGTTAGGCTAGTGCACACATAGCTAGTTTGAAATTTTGAAGATAAAGTAGTTTAGGTCGGCATAATTAGTGGGGAAGATCCAATCAATCTGATTAAGTTTAAGCAAGGTTTAGTGGAGTCATGGAAGTGGCTAATCCCTTTAAGGGAATATGGAAAGGGCCTCCTCCTCTTGCCATCTTGGGTATGGTGAGGTGGGAAAGTAGATCCATGGCTCTCATGTGGCTCATGCATGCTTCATGGCTCGTCTTTGGAACGAGGAAAAGTTTAGTCGACTTTCATGAGAGGATGTTGAAATTTTTGATGGATTTAAGGAGAATTTTGTCATAAAGGCTTGATTTGGATTTATTTGGTGATAGATTTTAGAAGACTTAGGAAGTGTTTTAAATCAAAGGGATGATGAGAGGAATTTCTGTATGAGCTGTTATGGACCTTGGGCTTTTGAATTTGTCTTGGATGGGCACTTTTAAGAAAGTGGGCCTTTGAATTTTAAAATGAATTTTAGGATGGAATTTTAGTAAAGGCTTGGGCCAAATAATTATTGAGTTGCTTTATGGATGTTTCATGAGTAATTTGAAATAGATTTAAGGTGGTTTGGGTTTGAATTGAGTGAGTTTGGGTTAGGTTTTGGTGTTGGGTGCAAATTGGGCTTTAAAGCGAAAAGTGAAATTGGATCCAAATGTCAATCAAATTGGACTTGAATTTAGTTTAAATTAGTGTTGAGAATGTTGAATTGGTTTGAGTCAGGTGGATTGAATTTGGAGTCAATTTGGGGAAGTTTGGTTTGACATTGAGTTCGCCAGAAAGGTTAAATAGAATTGAGTGGAGGTTTGACCAAGTGGGTAAATTGAGCAAATTGGCCCATGGTGTAGTTGAACAAAATGAAATTGGAATATTTGAGGATTTTCTGAATTTTCTGGGAATTTCTGAATTTTTGGATTTTTGGCTGAAGAAGGGGTATTTTGGGTATTTGGAGGAGTATTGGGAGGTATTTTTGGAATTTTTGGTATTTTTGGTTATGGATGATCAATTTGAGTGATGTGGAAATGTTTGGGAATGATTTTGAGGAATTTTTGGGTAATTTGGAAATTTTGACGGAAATTTGAGTATGTTCAGGCTTTCGTAGGTTAGCAGGTGTAGGGTCCCAGAGGTCAAAAATTGAAAATGTGGAAAATGTGAAGATTAGGTGAATGTGTGGAACAAAATCATTTTGGTTGAGCCGTAGGCAATATCGACCCACATGAGCCGTAGAAGGACTCGTTTGAGGCATTCATTTATGTTATTCATAACATGTGAGGAAGCAAAGTTGAGACCGTGAATCATACGCAGGTAGGAGTGCGTCGGGTATGGGTGTGTTTTTAGGAAGTGTGTGAATGTGTAGTGTGTGAGTGTAGTGTGTGCAAGTCGACCTTCCTTGAAATGAAGACCGCTGAGAAGCCGATCTACAAAGACGAAGAGCCATAGGAACTCGTCAACTTTAAACTTCCATTTGATTTCGACCTGCAGGTGATTAGGGGTCTACGGAGTCAAGTTTGTGGAGTTTGCGGGGAGTTTAGAAGTGGTTTGAATTTCTAAAGGGGTGGGTCCCAATTCTAATCTGAATGGTGAGAAGGAAAAGCTAAAGAATTTCAGATCTATAAAAAACCCAGTAAAAGAAGAAGAAGACCTGCAATAAAAAAATGGGAGTCGACAAATGAACCAGACAGGTGTGGTGGTGACGGACACCGCGCGTATTGGTGTTGACGACGATCGGCAAAGCCAACACGGATGTCGAAGTAACAAACTTGAGATGATAGAAGAGCTTCTATTTGAGGTGTAGATATATCTACGGAGCTGATTCTGTGAACTCATTGGAAAAAGGAAAAAATTAGAATCCAGATACATGATTTAGGAGGTGTTCGTTGTTTTCATTGTATTGAGTAATGATGTGTAAGTTTAGATTCGATTTGGAGTTTTATTTAGATTGAAGTTTGTCGAGATTAATTTTGAAGGGATTTGATTTGAAATGAAAGTTGAATTTTGAAGTTTTGAATGCAACATCTTGACGAAGATTGAATCGAGTTGGATTGGATCATTACAGGAAGATCTCGAGTAATGCGGTATTGGATGTAAATCCTTAACCTCGAGAGTTTGATTTTGATGCTCCCCGATGCAGTAGGGAAGAATCTAAGCAGTGCGGTCTTGGATGTAAAATCCTCGACCCAAAAGTTTCGTTGATGTATTTCAAGTGCAGCTAGGGAAAGAATCCTAAGCGATTACAGTCTTGGATGTAAAATCACCGACCGAGAGTTTGAATTTGATGTTGATGAAGCGGAAAAATCCTAAAGCGATTAAGTCTTGGATCTCAAATCCTGAACCCAAGATTTGAATTGATGTATTTCGATTAAATGGGAAAGAATCTCTGAAAAGTGGGTATTTAGATGTAAGAATCCTAGAGCCCAAAAGTTTGAATTTGATGTATTTGGTCTGATAGGGAAAGAATCCACAAGCGATGCGATCTTGGATATGAAATCCTCGACTGAGAGTTTGAATTTGATGTATTTCGATGCAATAGGGAAAGAATCCTAAAGCAGTGCGAGTCTTGGATGTAAATCCTCAGGCAAAGTTTGAATTTGATACCATTTGATCTGATAGGGAAAGAACCTAAAACGATGCGATCTTAGATGCCAATCCTGGCCAAAGGTTGAATTGGTGTATTTGGGTCTTTGATAGGGAAAAGATGCAAAGACATGATATTTGGATGTAAAATCCATAGGCCAGAAGTTTAGATTTGATGTATTTTCGTGCAATAGGAAAGAATCTAAACGTTGAATACAGATGTAAAGTCACAGGCCAGTTTGATTTGATGGCTTCAATTTTGTGTGGAAGAATCCTAAGCGATGTGAATGTGATGTAAAATCCCTGGAAGACCCAATTTTGAATTTGATGTATTTAATTAAAGTAGGAAAGAATCTAAAAGCAGATAGAATGTTGGTGCAAAATCTCATTTGAAAGGTTTGAATTTAGCTCATTTAAATTCTGATAGGAGGAATCCTAAACGGTGCGATCTTGGATGTAAATCCTCGACCCAGTTTGAATTTGATGTACATTTGAGTCTGATAGGAAAGAATCTCATGATCTGATCTTGGATATAAAATATAAACCGAAAGTTTGATTTGAATTTTTAGTGAGATTTGATTTGAATCTGGAAGATCAATTTGGTGATAGAATTTGGAATCGGAAGGGTGAACTTTGAATTTGGAAGGATGAGTTTGAACTCGATTGAAATTTGGTTTGAATTTGATTTAACATTCTTTTGAAGATACATTTGTTGTTAATTTGATTTAACATTTATGTTGATTTTGTTTATCTTTTGTGTTCAATTTTTATTTTTATCGTTTGTTTAATGTTCATGTGAATTTGGTGTTTGTCATTTTTTTTTTAGATTTTTTTTTTAAGGAAAGTTTTCTTGCCATTCTCTTTTTTGTTCTGCTACTTCACGTTCTTTGTTCGAAGTTCATTTAACTTTAATGGCGTTTCCCAGTCAATTTGCACAAAAGAGGTGAAGCGCAAAATGTGACATAGTCACTTTCATTCACAATCATGTAGAAGATACATCATACATCTTGATACGGAATATATTTCATACAATCCGTTATAAGCTTCAAAACGGGTATGTATGATCTTTGTGACCGATCCATCCGAAGAAGCATGCAATCGAAAACCCATGTACGAGATAGTGGGGTACATAGTCGATAACATCACCTTCCAAGCCATCCTTGTGCAGGATGTCAGGTATGGATGTACGTTGGAGGTGTGATATTTTCCGCATGTAACTCACGGCACCTCAAGTGAGGCCGGAGGCTCTGGCCTACAGCTCACAGGGTCTGTGGAAATGGTAAGGTGTCTTCTGTCGTGTCATGCAGGCATGTGAGATCGCTTCCTTTGGTATACGAGTATACGATGCTTAGCGTCCTTTCCGTTGCCCTTCGATGTCATGACGGAACCTACGGTAGTGGTATCTTTCACGGCCCTCGGAACTCACGGGCTGTATACGGAGGTCGGATACGGCTTGTGATGTTACACTCGCTCGGGGAAAGAAATTTATGCGAAGGATCCCATGGCGTCGTGGTGATGTGTGGGGGTATACGATCCTACATTTGTAGATGTTGAAAATGCAGGCCCCAGTGGGTATGCGTCTATTTGGCGATGACCTCCATGTTATCGATCTCTTTATAATTCTCTTGATGGTAATGACATCGGATCCGGCACTGACAGCAGATATTCAAGTCTGGGTTTCCTTCACATCCTCATAGAAGTTATGTGACATCCATTGTATTGTGGTTCTTCACTTCACGGCATCCATCTCGGGGTTACACCGGTATGTGTTTTCCCTTAAGTGACTCGCTCGGCCATTCTTTTCGAATCCGGATGCGATCCAGGTTCTTCTTGTTAAATACTTTGAGAATACGTACGTATGTGTCGAGACCTTCTAGTATATTGATTCGTACGCACAATTCTCAAGTATTCGAAGGTTTTCTTTGCAACATTCTGCATTCTCTCCATTCCATTATTCGGAATGATGCAGGATGGCGAGGGCACAGTGACATATTGTGGAATATACGTTCGATCCTTCGCGTTCTCACACGCCACCTTGGCTCCTCGGGGATGATGCACATTCGGGACATCCCAAAGTTGCTCACGCAGCAAGGTCATGGGTGCCCTGATTCTGTCCGTTGGCGTGGTAGCCTTCTTTCCTCGATCTTAAGGAGATTTCTGGTTCTTTGTTATCCTGAGCGCTCCTTTCTTCGGAGTTCTGAGAAGTAGAAGCAGTGTCATGAAGTGTATGCACGCAACATTTAACTTATTTTATCTCATCGCATGATAACATGACTAGTTTTGTTAACATCTTACGGATACGGTGATTCTTATTTCTTCGTTGCGTTCTTGTGAGAGTAGCTCTTGAGCAGATCTGCAGCAGCGCGAAATGTGTCATGCTGCCTTCTGTTGTAGCGACTACGGACTTCGTTTTCTTATCTTCTTCGGTGTTTGCTTTTCTTTTCTTCTTCTTGGATTGGTGGCTTGGGCCCTTTACTTTCATCATTTGTCACTGCCAGGGCAAGTTCTTCTCGGTCAGCCGGGACCCGGTCACTTTCCTGGAAATGCTGCCGAGCTGCTGGTGCGAAATCCGGAGTCGATCTCGATTGTATCGCTCCATCCTTCACCCTCTTTTCATCGGAGTGCGGAAGGCTACGCCATTCTTAAAGTTCGGGGCCAATGCTTGGATTCGACATTTCCTATGAAAAAGACGAGGAAAAGGATCGAGAGGCTATCTGGAGCAAGGGGAACATTAAGAAAATGTTTACTAAAGACATTCTTTTTCATATTAAAATTCTTATATTTTCGAACTTAACGGGGAATGAAGTGGGATAAGATCGGGGAAAGAGATTTTGATTTGGAAAAGGAAGCGATGAGGAAGACTTTATTATCATGATTTTATTTATCTTAGCACGTTTTTGTTATTTTTTGGGGTTCGGACCCGATCATAAGTAATTACTTCGCCGTGTTTCTTAGGGTGGAAAGTTCATTATGAAACATCGGGTAGCGTAATACTTTTTAGTATCGTGCATTGATGGAAGCATATTTCGTTCTCCTTGGCGGTTCACTAGGCAGTAGGAGCCTCTGATGGTTGTCTACGACCCTGACAGGTCCTTCCCCAGTGAGTTCAAATTTTCCCTCCCCATCTTGCGGTGTGTACGAGATGGGTGCTTTTGAGAACGAACTAAATCACCAACTGCGAAGGTTCTTGGGCGGACCGATGCATCATGGGCTTGAACCATCTTAGCTTGGTATACTTCCCAAGATGCATTGCGGCTATGATCTTTTCCGCCAGGGCTCTACAATTCTTGGAGTCGTAACTTAGCGTTTTCTTAAATTTTGTTGATTTATTTGCGGTAACGATTCGAGTGAAGGAAGGCTTGGACCTCCTCAAGGGTAGCTGCTTGCCTCGGACCCATGCACACGGAAGCGTAAGGTGTAGCTTGCGTAGGAGTTACGAAGGTTGTCCAGGGTAGGCCGCGCTGGGCTTCTAACAACTTCTCGATGCCAGTTCTCTCTTATTATCGTCGCAGGTCTTCTTTAAAATTTGAACGAGAGTTTGTTGGCAACCTCGGCGGGCCCGTTTGCTCTTGGAGTAGTAAATTGTTGAATATCGCCCGAGTCGATTCCGTGATCTACGACAAAAATTGTTGATTTGTGTGCTTCGAATGCTGACCCAGGTATACGAGATGATTGCGCGGCACTCGAAACGGTAAACAACTTGGTTCTTGAAAAATTGTAGTACGTGATGTGCTTTCACTTCTACAAGTGGGCACCTGCTGGCATGGAAAAGTAATGCACTAGCCGCAAGAATGAAGCGATGTCCTTTTGAAGATGGTGGATTCTATTGGACCATTATATACTGTGCCCCGACATTCGAATGGCCACGATGCAATTGTCGGATGTAGCACATTTGGAGGTTGGTGTAGAACCACTTCCGTGCACTTGGCATTGGTGACGGCTCTTGGCGATTTTCATGCGGTCGGTCATCATCGAGGGCCGGTGGTACCCTAGTCTTTTAATTTTCATTTTCATTTTCGGACGACCGATGAGCGCCATGCGAGTCTGAATGCACCTCCTTAACGATTTCGGGCCTCGGACCCGCTCAGAACTGTAAGCCCACGTGATCGAAAGACATGCAGTCATACCGTGTTGTCTACTAATGCGTAGGACGGATCTTTTCTTGATAGCTCAGCTTGACCTATCGTCTGGTAGCTTTCTGTTTCACAGAAATGTCTATTAATGGTTTGCCATGGTGCTACCGTGTTTTACGTCACTTTGTTATGCGATCCTTTTTCTTTTTCTGTTGTGTATCGTGTCATGTGTCAATGTGATAGGACTCGGTCGTGCGGCGACACTTCCTGTCGATTCATCTTGCAAACAGGGCAAATTCTTTTGCAAAGACGAGCTAGCGCATCATTAGAGCATTTTCTTTGCGAGAATTTTGTAGATTATCACATTCGAATCCGTTCCAACAGAACATATGGCATGCTGGAAGTATTGTTCGAGTCTTGGTTTTAAAATTACGTCAGATTATCCCGTGATACGTTGAATGATTAGCTGTAGATCCCGTAGATGTTGATGTCTGTATATCCCCATTTGAATGGTTAATTCCAGGTCCGTTATGAGGGCTTCGTATTCAGCTTCGTTGTTTGTACATGGTTCTGTCGAATTGGTAGGAGTATCTTAACATCCCCGCTCCGATTGTTATAAAGATTAGCTCGATTCCTGCCTTCACCGGGCACTTATCACTTGCGATTCTTCGTCTTTGTGTGCTCGAAGATGCTCCGTCGAAATATAATTCCCAACGTCGATCATCGAGGTCTTCTAGGTTCATTATTTGTTCATCCGGCGGATCGTCGTTGAGGAGGGTCTCCGCCGGCGAAGGGTGTCTTGCGAGGAAGTCTGCTAAGATTTGTCCGCTTTATCGGCACGAAGAGGCACGAAAGTTATATCGGATTGCAATAATATCATTGACCATCCGGCAAGTCTGCCGGAAAGCGTTGGACGAGTCATCGAAGTATTGCGATGGATTAAACTTCGAGATTAGGTTGACATATGAGAGCATGTAATGCACGAGCTTTTGAGCGACGAAGATCGGAGCTAAACAATGCTTTTCGATTGCGGGATACCTTATTTCCGATCGGCGATGAAACGACGACTTAGGTAATAAAGAGCATTTTCTTTACCTTCATCATTGACACGAAGCTTAACGGGGCTCAGAGAAATCGTCTAAAGCCGCGGTATAAAATGATAGCCAGTCTTCTACGAGGCTAGGGGCTGCTAAGACGGGAGGTGTCATTAAATATTGTTTAATGTCCTCGAAGGCCCTCACGGTATTTCTCTTCCCGAATAAATTTGGCGTCCTTTTTAACCTAGTGCTGAGAAAGGCTGACACTACACGACGAGTTTGAGATAAAGCGTCGAAGATATGCCGACTTCCTTGAAAAGATCGTAGTTGTTTTAAGGTTACGGGAGGTGGCATTTCTAAAGATAGCTTTAATCTTCTCGGGTCGATTTCGATTCCATGATGTCGGACAACGAATCCTAAGAATTTCCGGAGAGTAACGCCTTGAAGACTCATTTTAAAGGATTCATCTTAAGGTTAAATTGTCTTAATCGTTCGAAAACAATTCTCCAAATCATACAAGTGGTTAGTCCTTTACTTTGCTTTTGATGACCACATCGTCCACATAGCATTCGACTTGATTATGGATGAGATCATCGAAAATTCTTGTCATTGCTCTACGGTAGAGTTGCTCTTGCGTTCTTCGATCCGAATGATATCAGCATGTGTGCAATATACTCCGATCGGCGTTACGAATGCCGTAAGCTTTTCATCTTCAGGAGCCATTTTTATCTGGTTATATCCACGAAGATCCATCCATGAATGAGAATATTTCATGTGTTGAAGCAATGTCGATCATTAATTAGGGATCGGTAGAGGGAATTCATCCTTTGGACATGCCTTGTTTAAATCTGCGAAGTCCACATGAAATTCGATCGACCATTCTTCTTCACACTTCGAGTACCACATTGGCTAACCAAGTTGAGTGTTGTTCTTCGCGGACAAATTTAGCGTCTATTAGCTTTTTAACTTCGGCTATGACTTGTTGTTCGATTTCTAGACGCATTCTTAGGACCTTGTCGTTGGAACGACAGCGGGATCCACCCCACAGCTTATGGTACGCGACCTGCGGAGCTAAACATGGCATCTCATCGTAGCTCCAAGCAAAACGGTCTTTAAATTCCATTAATAGCTTGATCATTTCTTCCGAGTCTTCTTTATTGAGTAAGAAGCTAACAAAGGTAGGTCCAGGCTCTTCGCTAGTACACTAAGTTAGCTCAGTTGAATTCATCTATCGTAGATTTGATTTCTTCTTCGAATTACAGTGGAGCGTCTCCAATTTGTAAATCTTCGAGTTCGTCGTAGTTTCCATGCGGTTTTCATTAGATTCGCAAGTGACAACCAAGCAAAATTCGAGTATCATCGGCCGATCCTACATGCTAGAATCCGAGACCATGCTTTGAGTTGGGTGGACGACGGAGTTATTCCATAAATTTTCGAAACGTTGTGATTGACCTTTTGTCCATTGTCTAGGTAAGAAACCACGGCGAATTAAATTTTGAACACGGGAGAGTACCACTCGAAAGGCAATTCCGTTAATTCGATGAAGTAGACATCTTCAAGTTGTACATTATTTTCGAGTTTTGGAGGAAGAAGCACCACGGTAGAATTTGATTGGTTTTGCACCACCGCTACGTACCTCTTTGACCTCCATACCCTCGATCTTATTAGAATGGATCGGGGTCAGGGTCATAGTATGTACGTAGTGGTTAATCTTCTCGTACATCGATTTATATTCTTCGTTTCTTTCATCTTCGATAGGGATTTTGAATTGCGGCTTCTTCGAGCTTATTGTCGCTTGCTTCTTGTTTGATTTCTTTTTCTTCTTAGGAACTATCTTCCCGATCGACATTGATGGTCGGTTTCCTCTGTCCGATCGTCCTAACGTCTCTACCACGACCTCGTCCCCGGCCTCGACCTCGGATGCGAGTTGTGGAGAAACCTTCACCATCTCGCCGTAAGGAAGTGGTGAGTGGCTGTTGGACTAGAACTTCGGGTTCTTCGTTGTCCTGAACTTTCTTTGCTTCATTTGTTATGGTATCTACGGAGAAGATCGTTTTCTTCGGTGGTGCATAATAAAGCTGCATCCTCGTGGATTCCGATTTCATGTACGGAGAATGGTTGTAAGTCACCTTTGATGCATTGTTCACCTCCAGTCGTAGTATTTGATGCACTTGATGTAGAGATGATGGTACCATCCTGTTTTCATGTATCCATGGTCGGCCTGGTAGAGCATTGAACGATGTTTCGAATCGATTATGTGAAATTTTGCGGTTGTCTTTGCTTCAAGTCACCGGTCTTCGTTAGCGGTCATTGCGGCGAGGGCTCTTTCTCCTTTACAGTTGAATCCTCTTAATAACATTTTGTCGGCTTCGAGTTCACGAGCATCAATTTCCAAGAATGCTAGCGTTCGAAGATTCATTATATTGATTGATGCTCCGGATCCACCAATACTGCGGAGAGTGTAAATTTTCCGATTGTAAGCGAAATGTACAACGGTCGGTTGTGATCTCAGCTTGTTCCGAGTAGTAGGTCATTGTCCGTGAAGGTAACACCTCGTTGTTCCTTTAACGAGCAAACCTCATCTAAGGAATCTCTCCGAGCCATTTGAGCTAAGCAAATTTCCGGATCGAGTAAGACCTTGATCGGAGCTTCTCTCATCTCCTTTGATAAGATGAGAGCGTCGTGAGATGCTGAGTTTGGTGCGGTAGTTTCCTAAGATGGGCTAGCACGTTGTAATCCACTTTGTTTTCATGTGTCTTTGCTTCTTCTCGAATGGGTATTCCTTCTGCTGGGGTTGGTTCTTCTTGAACAACCACACCTTTCCTTTGTCCTTTGGACTCATTCTCGGAGGTAGAACTTTTCCACTTCTTAAGTTGACATCGTAATTTCCTCACGAATCTTCGTTGAGCTTGCCGGTGTCTCTTCTTGAATCGGAATGGCAGGCTCTTCGGATTAGCTCCAGAGTGCGAAGGCTCTACGCTCGATCGTGATCGGAGCTCCTCGAAACTGCGGATAGATTCGTTACTTGTTGAACTCTCGTAGCCTCCTTGATGGATGTCTTCTTCGTTATTTTGCTCGTCGAGATCGTGTATGATTTGAGAATTGTCGTTGGTATCGAAATCGATATCCGGATTATCGTTAGTTACGTAATCGTTAGAAACGATCCAAAACGTAGCCGACGCCAATCACCCTTATCGTTATATGATCCCACCGAAGTGAGCGAGATAATCATACAAAATCGAGAGGTTCGAGGGATTTCTCCCAGAGATCGGAAACAACTATCTAGGATAAGCGGCCCCCAGTACAGCGCTTGGGAGCCTCGGTCCTCTCTTCTTCGTCGATTTTCTTCTTCTCTTCGATCGTCTCTGTCGGCGAATTTTTAATTTAATTTAAATAAATAATTTGAAAAGTAGTATTTGATTTTGAAAATAATTTTAAATTTGAAAATTTTAAGATATGAAATCAAGCCGATCTCACATCCGAATAGTTTATATAAACGAGCGCCGCACCACAAGCCAGTGTATCTATCCCGAAGAATAGACACCTTGCTTGATAATGGGGCTCGATTAAATAAACTAGAAAGGTTTGTGACATCCGTTTGGTACGCGAACCAATTTTATAAGCCGACAAATTCCCTGCTTAATATGAAACTATTAGACAGGGGTTTATATACCGGGTTCTTAAAGTTCCACTATGAGGGCAAGCCACATAGTTAATTACATCTTAAGTGACGGGAATCACCTAAGAAAACTCTCGATAATAATCGATAGTTGCTCTCAAAGAATTTAAAGTTTAAGTTTTGAGGGTTGAATTTTGGAATTTCAATAGGGAATGGATCAAATTTGGAACATTTTATTTTTGGAAATTCAAAGGAAGAAAAGTAGGAGAAATTACGGATTCGAAGCTAACTTCGGTAATTTCCCGACTATCCTATTGTTTGGCTTGGATTTAAGAAAGTCCTATTGTTTATTTAATGTTTTAATCTTGCGCAATTTTAATTAATTAGGGCTTATATTTATATGATAGCATCATACGAATTGCACAGAAGATATGAGGGTTTATGTCGTATCGGACGACTACCTCGGAATCTTAAGACCGGTTAGGGCTTAATTTGCGATACAAATGCCTAACTGAAGAGTTGAGGATTTATGTTGCGCTTAAGACGAACTACCTCGAAGTCCTATGGCTTTGTTATTTAATTCTAAGAAAGTTTTGCTTGAAGTAGGTTCGAGTTTCTGCGGCGACGATGGCCGTCTTTGCCCACCATGCTCCGAAGCTCCTTGTTGTTGCGGAGGTTTAGTTTTAGAAATCATAAATCAGAGATGAGAGAAGTGTCTTGGTTTAGAGAAGTCTTAATTTCCACGTGTTTTTTGTGTTTTAATTAAAACGGATCTTAAAGTTGATTAAACGAGCAGATTAAGATCCGCGGTTCAGATCATCCAGCACCGTTATTTTCATCGAATTCACTTAGTCCGGATGAATTTGCTAAACTCAACTAAATGAGTTCCGCACTTTCATTTAGGCAGTGGGAAATCCCGTTAGCAACACGTGGGTTACATCATCCGAGGTATTCTCAGATCATTCATATGAGACGTTTTAATTTAGTTGTAGTTGTAGTTTTGTTGTTACATTTGTGATTAAATTTTGAGTTGTCTTATATTTTGGAATGTTGTGGAGGTGAATTTTATCTTGTAATGTCTTTTAATTTAGTTATGGGTTTCGATTTTGGTTTCTATCTAAAGTGTCGGTTTTCATCTGCTAGTCATTTATCATGCAAGGAAAATAAAGTGCATTTGCAATAAAATAGACTACGATAAAATAAAAGCGTACTTGGAGGGTCTTCCCGTCATCCCAAGCTGCACTTAAAACACGGTTAGAATATTTAAGCGAGTTCCTGAGGTAAAGCTAAGGGAAAGGTTTTGGTTTTCTACCGAGTTCTAATCCTGTACATGGCTAGTCGTTTCTATGACGTGCGGTTCTCTGTGTTTTAGTTTGAAGACGATTTTCTTCGTGAAAAACGATTAAGTTCGATTGTTCTTGTAAATATCCTATCAGTATTGAGTAAGTGCTTAAGAAAAATCTTAAACGTCATCTTCGATATTTCTGAGATTGTTTTAAGTCAGAATGAATTTAATTGTGTAAATGAATCAATCGTCCAGGGGTTTTCAAGTTTTGTTAACTTGCTCGAGTGAACTAGGACATTTGAATGTCACTATAAGTGAAGTAACATTTCATTTTAATGTTCACTTAGGAGTTATGATAACTAAGGCTCCGAAGGCGAAATGATATTTAATGATTTGTGATCCAAATTTAAGTTGAATTAATGATTTAAGTTTGGAATAGTGTTCAAGTTATTTTAGATTTATTTCTTCATGTCTTAAGTGAGGTTATTTAATTTAACTTAATTTAATTTAATTTAATTTATTTTAATTTAATTTTATTTAATTTAATTTGATTTGATTTAATTTAATTCGATTTAATTTATTTGATTTAATTTCTTAATTTAATTTAATTTAATTTTAATTTAATTTAATTTAATTTTAATTTAATTTAATTTAATTTAATTTAATTTAATTTAATTTAGTTTTAATTTAATTTAATTTTAATTTAATTTAATTTGTTTATTTAATTTTATTTAACTTAATTTAATTTTATTTATTTATTTAATTTAATGTATTTAATTCATTTAATTTAATTTAATTTGTTTATTTAATTTAACTTAATTTAATTTTATTTAATTCGACTTTTAATCTTAATTTAATTTAATTTAATTGAAAATTTTTAAAAAAGTTTAATGATTTAATTTAATTTAATGATTAAGTCTTTTAATATTTTAAATTTGAGTTATCATTTTAATTAAGAGTTGAGTATTAATGAGATGATTAATTTAGGGATTTTTAAATTAAAGGATAAATCTCTTCTAATAATATCCATATTTTAATAATTCCAAATTTATTATTCTTCAAATTTAATTAATTATTTAATTAAAGTTTAATCATTTTAAATTGCTTAATGGGTTTCTACCCTTTGATTATTTAATTTCAATCATCCAAATCAGATTAGGATCAAATATTTTACTTGTTAATTTTTATTAAACCTAAAGTTTTAATTAAAGGATTAAAATTTTAATTACCATTTTGCCCTTTAAGCTCTAATAATTTCATAACTCACTAAATTGAACTCAAATGAACTTGAAATTTTTATGTGACTTCACTTATGTGTCAATGAAGACATGAGAGGAGAAAATGTGATTTTTCTGTATTTAATTTATTTATATAATTATTTTTTGTAGAAAGAGAAATTTCCAAGGAAAATTCAATAACATGACCAAGGGAAAGTTTCTGTCCTTAAGAAAATTAGGGGACATTCCTAATGACCAGAGGACCACTTGGACCAAATTTTGTAATTTTTTATTAGAATTATTTTAAATTCTGGAGTATTAATTAATTTAAAAATAAAATAAATGTTGAAAAATAAATTTTATAATTTTTAAAATTCTCTCTGATATCAAGGATTCAGAGAACCAAACTTTACAATTTTCTGATTTTTCTTTGATTTATTATAATTATTTTGGTGAAAATGCTAGAAAATACATTTTTTAATTTTAAAATTACCCTTGAGACTTTAAAAATTAATATCTCACTAAATAAACCTAGGAAAAATATGGGACTTGTTCTAAAGTGATTAAAATTCAAAATATGACATTTTGGTGAATTTTATTATTTTTGTGATTTTTATCATTTTTTAATTATTAAAAATATTAAAATAATATTAAAAATCAACTTTTTTAGAAAATTGAAATTTTAATTTTCTTAAATTCCCCTGATATCAGAGAGACTCCAAAACCAATTTGGTGAATTTTTAAAAGATATTTTGAAAGTTATGAATTTTTAAAGTTTAAAATGGCTAAGCGGCTTAATTAACCCGATTAGTGGGGCTAACCAAGTCCAATTGACCTCAAATTTTTATGGTGGGTTCCTCTGATCCTAAAGGTCAGTGGAGAATTGATTTCAAGTCAATTTGATCTATGGTTAACTCTAATTAATTAGAGACACTATTTTGGGTGTTTAAGCCGATTAGGGTTAATCTCGATGAATTAACTCGAATCCTATTTTTCCTAGGGTTCTCTGGTCATAAGGAACATCACCAAATTTTCCTAGAATTTATTTCACAACATGCTAATTTTTGAAATTAAAATACTTAAAGCAATGACATGCATTTGAAAAATCAATAACTTTTCACGAGAGATGGCCTCGACCTTGGAAAATTCGGGGAATGTTCCTAAGTTCGAGAGGCTTCAAAGCACTATGGTCTCATGCCATGGTGAATTGTATACATGCATGGAGAATTAAAACAATGCGGGAAGTAAATAATTAATTAAAAATAAAATACTTTGGACAAAATTAATTAATTTCTTTTCCACATTATTCTCCTACGATTCCTTCGAGCAAGGGGGTATTTTTATTTTATTTTTGTGATTTTTCTACACAAAGATATGGATTTTTAAAGTTACGGGAATTAAAATAAATAGAAAATACCCTATTTATCTACTTATCCACGCGGCGCCGCGTCGGCCTCGGCGACTCCGAAATGCCGCGTGGCGCGCTCCCATTCGACGCCGCCATGCGAGTCGGCAACCCGGGCCCCGCGGTTCTCGTACGAATCTCACGGTCCAACGCCGTCCCGAGCCGTCCGTCCGCGCGTGTATTAAATGGACGGCATCCGTTCATCGTCCATGGCGGGTGCGATCCGTGGCCGTCCACACTCTAACCACAAGAACTCACTCGATTCTCGATGGATTTTCGTGTTCTTATGCTCTATGGATTCGTCTTGAAGAGACGAACACATCCATACGGTAAACATGCATTGAAATTAAGGCATTTGAAATGGAGAATCTCCGAAGCTCGGGATGAAGAACTAGCTCGTACCTTTGCTCGGAGAAGTGAAGCTTCGATGCGAGAGTTGTTGCACCTTCGATTGGATCTGGAGGCTCCGGATGAAGTCTCTGGTGCAGTGAGTGTGCGGATTGAACTTCGACCACGAGTGATCACAAAGCTTGGGTGCGGAACAAGCTGGGTGGCCTGGAGATGGGGCTTTTGCTTGGTGGACACCTTCCCTTGGTACGAGTGAAGGTGTAGGACCAATCGATTTGGGGATTGGTTCCACTGTGGGGAAGTGTCTGGTTTTGGGCTTGGATTTCGGCTACGAAATTAAGCTCGCGGAGAGGAAATGGCGGGGGGATCTCCGCTGGGGATCGAGTGCTGCGTGTAGGAGGAGGGGTGCGGAACAATTTTGGCGGAGTTTTGGCAAGGTTTGTGCGGTTCTCCTCTCATGGCCGAGAGGGGGTGGTGTTTAAATAGGCATGGCGTGGAGGGCCTCCCGGGGAGTTAGAGCTCAGGATCGTTGCTGCGGTGAGGAGAAGAACGACCATGGTGACCCTTAGGCATGGGGCGGCTCGGCAAGGTGAGAATTCAAAGTTTGGCTCCTCCCGAGGTTTCGGCCATGGTGTTTTCCGGCGGCGGGGTGGCTGGCCGGCGGCATGGGTCGCCCTCGGAGTCCGGAGTGGAGTCGGGGTTAGAGGTTTGTGCGATCAATTAGCCCTTTGCCATGTGTAAAGTGGCTGAATTAAAATGGAATGGGGAAGAGGTCATTTTGGCTTCAATTTGGTCAACCCATTGGTTTGGGTTGGGTGCACCTCCCCATGGCTGATTTTGAGGCTGAGAGGATCGGTTGGGTCGGCCAGAGAGAATGGTGGAGTCTCATCGAGGATTAGGTGGCAAAGCATGGTTTAGAGTGTGACATGCTTAAGGTAAAAAAGGCTTAATGAAAGGTTAGAAAAGGAGCCCCTCCTTTTACCATTAATGGTATGGTCGCATGCCAAGCCTTCATGGCTTCCTATGGCTTGTGAATGGCTCATGCATGGCTCCATGTGGCTTAGGGAAAAGTTTAGTCGATTTCATGAAAATGGATTTTAGGAATTTTTTGGTAATTTGATGGAAATTTGTATGGAACTTGATTTGGAATGATTTGATGATGGATTTAGGACTTAGGTAATGGCTTTGATTAAGTGGATGGCAAATGGAAATGTCATGTGGGCTTTAGGGTAGATTTTGGGCTCATTGAAATGGTTTTAGATGGGCTTTTAAATGGTTTAGGAAAGTGGGCTTTTGAATTTTAAAATGGATTTTGGGATGAAATTTTGATAAAGGCTTGGGCCAAATAATTGTTGAGTTTGGTTTAGGGATGTGTCATGAGTGGTTTGAAACAAATTTGAGGTGATTTGGGTTTGAATTGGATTGGATATGGGCTTTTTGGTAAAGAGGCTAAGGTGGGCGAAAATGGGCTAGCATGGGCCAATGTTGGGCTAGGGTTGAAATTGATGTAAAATTAATGTTGGGAAATGTTTATGGGAGTGTTTCAAAGAGGTTTTGGCTTTGGTTGAGTTTTGATTTTGGGATTTGGGCTCATTTGGGCTAGGTTTGGGTTTAGGTCAAAATTGGGCCTTTTAGCTTTGGGTTGAACTTGAGTAGGGTTTGGATCAAAGTTTTGGGCAAATCATGTTAGTGTTTTGTTTATGGGGATGTTAAGAAAGGTTTAGAAAAGATTTGGGGTTAATTGGAGTTGAATTGGGTGAGTTTGGGTTAGGTTTGGGTCATGGGTCCAAATTGGGCTTTAAGGCAAAAGTGAAAGTGGACCCAAATTTCAATCAAATTAAGCTTGTCTTTGGTCTAGATTGGTGTTGGGGATGTTGAATTGAAGTTTAGAATTGAATTGGACCAGAATTGGGATCAATTGGGTAGATTTGGTTTGACATTGGGTTTACTTTGGGTTAAAATGGGTCGAATTGGGGGTTTTGACAAAAGTGGGGTAAATAGACAAAATTGGCCCATGGTGTAGTTGGACAAAATGAAATTGGGAATATTTGGGATTTTCTGGAATTTTCTGGGAATTTTCTGAATTTTTGGATTTTTGGGTCAAAAGGGGTATTTTGGGTATTTGGAAGGTATTGGGGGGTATTTTGGGATTTTTGATATTTTTGGATATGGATGATCAGTTTGAGTGATGTGGGAATGTTTGGGATTGATTTTGGAGAATTTTGGGTAATTTGGGAATTTTTGAGAAATTTGGGTAGTTTCGAGGGCATTTGGTAGAGTTGGTGGGTGTAGGGTCCGGGAAGTCGAAAATTGAAAATTTGGAAAATTGAAGATTGGGTGGATGTAAGTGGAATGAAATCATTTTTGTTGAGCCATGAAGCCATATCAAGCCCACATGAGCCATGAAGGGACTCATTTGAGGCATTCATAGTGTTGTTCCTAACCTGCTTGCCAGAGGCTTAGGGGTTAAGGACCATCCATGTGAATCACCTACATGAGTCGGGAAGTCAAGTTAGGTAAGGGTGTGTTTTAGGAGGTGTGTGAAAGTGTAGTGCATAGGTGTAGTGTATGTGTAAGTCGGCCCTTTCACGAGACCAGAGCCACCAGGGCGATCTAAGACGAAGAGTCACATGGGAACTCATCCTTTAAACTTCCGCATTTGATTTCGACCCTCTAGGTGATTAGGGGTCTATAGTCGAGTTTGTGGAGTTTGCGAGGAGTTAAGAAGTGGTTTGAATTTCTAAAAGGTGGATCCCAATTCTAGTCCTACTGAGATAGTCGAAGGAAAACTGAAGCTAGATCCTGAAAGTACTAAAGAGAAGAAGAAGACCTCATCGAAATGAGGTCGACGGTCTCTGTTGAGGTGGTTCTTATCGCAAGTGATAGTACCGCTAGCAACGGGTTTCAAACTCCGAATTGAAGCTCGCACGAAGCGGTTTGGATCTTGTCTAAAATCTTTTCGAAGACCTCGTCCAAGCGGTAGTCCATCCATCGTCGGTCGTATAGGGATGCATCGGAATGATGGGATCGATCGAGACAACATTGACGGAACCTCCTTTACGGGGTTCCTTCATGTACTCCTTCGGGATCGTTATATTCCCTTTCAGAAGGTTGTCATTGAGCCAACTTTTGAAGGTAATGCAATCTTATTTTGTGCCGAAGCATCCGGTGGTAAGGGCGAAAGTTGGGATCACCTTTCTTGTTGACTTCCTCGCGGTCTTTTAGGCTCATGCGGTGGAAATGCGGAGTCTTCATCGGACTACGGAACATTTTCAGCTTCGCTTCATTCTTGAATGGATATTCTCTGCTCAAGCTCCCTTAATGTACGTTGCGGACGAGGTGGTTGTTCATCTTTGCGGAGATGGTGATATTTGGGCCGGGATTCTTGTAATTGGTCTGTATGTAGTTCTTTGCGGCGGTTACGGTGGTATTTGCATCGGTTGCTTGCCTTTGTCAGCTAGCTGCAACGATCACGGATTTCTTTCGAAAGTCTTTACTGGGCTTTTGTTTATCGTTTTATCGGTGAAACTTAATTGCTTTGCCTCCTCTTGCAAGCTTTCGGCCTTGCTTAACAACTTCTCGAAAGTCTTAATAGTAAATCCTTGAGGAGAAGTGCTATCGGGCCATGGATGCTTTTTAGTAAAATGCAGACGCATCTTTGTTCTTGCAGTTGTGGTTCACACTTCATGCTTAAGTTCCTCCATCGAGTATGTAATCCACGAAGTTTCATTCGGCTTTTGTTTCTCTGCCACTAAATCACCTATAGTGATGTGAGTGCGAGAGCTCCGACGAATCGCTTGATGAAGGGTTCTCTAGCTACTGAGAATGTCTTCACCGAACCATTTGGTAATTCGCATACCGGTCGAAGGCGATTCTCGACAGATCTTGACGACGAGCGTCGGAAGAGTAATGCATCGCTCCCGTCGGCATTTACGGCAGCGGCGAAAGTGTGCCACATGCCTGTCGGGGGTTCCCGGTTCCGTCGAAGGTCTTGAACGAGAGGGTGGTACGAAGCCTTTCGGGTATTGGACGGCGTCGAATTCTTGCAGGTAAGGTCTGCCGTCCGAATGGATGTCCAGCTCTTCGATTGTGCTAAGGCTTCTGCTTTCTGTTGTTCCAGCGAGTTCTTGATATCCTTTTCGGGAATCATACTTTGTGTTGCATCCTTCTTTAATTGATCATCCCGGATTGATGAGATGTAATCTCCTTTCCTCCGTCTACGATGTGAATGACTTACGGGGGTGTTTCCCTTTGTGGTTGTACTTGACTGCGGAGAGTGGCCGGAGCTACGGCCATCTCTTCCATCCTTTTCGCCATTTGAGCGATCGTGTCGTCTTTTCCTGATTGCCTTCTCATCGGTTACGGCTCCTCTCTTCTGCGAGTTGCGGGAGCACCTTGCGAAGGCTGCTTGAAGCTCGTGTCTCGACCATGTTGATTTGCGTATTCGTCGTCCATGAATTCAGATGAATCAATCCAGATCTCCGAACTTTTCTTCTCTTTCTTTTGCCGATCGTCGGATATCGGTTCTCGACTTTTCCATGGCATCTTCTAGCGGGGCTTTACGTGTGTTTTCGTGGTTGTCGTGCGATAGTTGCCGGGTCCCCTTCTCACGAGTCCCCTTCATCGCGGTAGCACTTTCTTCGAATTCGAGTCTCTCAGCGAGACTTTCTTTCTCGGAATTTCGTTGTTTCGATCTGTTGCCCAGGTAGTGGGACGCCATGCCATCCTTCGGCGGCGGAAGGTCCAGGACCGAGATGGTGCTGTCGGCCAAATGCTTTGGAAGGTGGTATCCTCCTAATCCGTAATCTCGAGACGACAACGGGTGGAGTAGCCTTCATTCTTTTACTTGGCTTTTCTGTCATGATGGCGGGTTCTACTCGGGGCCCGAGACGGGATTTGAGCGGCACCCGCCCTATCCTTCGTAAATTTCGATGCTGGGCGAGTTTTCCTTCTTTCTTAACTTTTCTACCAAAGTTTGCGAGTCTAGTAAACGAGCGTAGTTCTAGTTCTTTTCTTGCAGGTTATCGTTGTAATATGCGGTGCACGTGGTAATGTGGCGGCAATCTTGCGAATATTTTCTTCGTCTTCGCGGCGGAGAGGGGATGGAACTCGCTTCCTCCCAAGAGTGGTATGTATTCGAGCGGCGGTGTATATTCCAGCGGTTCTGGAATTTCCTCAGGAAAGCGATTTCGGCGGCTACGGCTTCTCAGCGATCCTTCTACTTGTTTCTTCTTTGGGTCCTTGTCGGTGACGGAATCTTTGAGCTGGACCCGATTTAGAAAACGAAGGTCTTACGGAAGATACTGTACCCTCCGCGGTAACGAGTCCATCATAATTCTGGATTTCTTTCCCCTTTGATTTGGCAAAAGTCGGGGTAGGTGCGGAAACAACTAGACCGGTGGGGGTAGAGATAACCGGTCCTTCTATGGACATCGGTACTCCTCTTAGTCGGGATCCTCTGCAGAGGAGGGAATTCTTGGGTCGACTGAGGTTGAACTCGACGGCGGCTCCTCGGCTTGGATACCTTGTTCATCGGTGCAAAGAGGGAGACGTCGGTGATCTTGACGTTCGTGTTTTCAAATCCTTGTCCAAATCGGATGATTCCGTTGTCGGGCGGCTCATCCTTATAGACGGCGAGTCCGGTCGATTGGTAAAAGAGAAAATAAGTTTCGGGGCTTCCATTTACGGGGTAGATTCGGATTGTCGGTCCCGAGTTATGCTTCTTTTCTTTAGGACGAAAGAAAGGAATTGAAAAGAGTCGAACTCATTCTTGTTCATGTATTTATAAGAAGGAATCACTTATTAAAAGAATCACTTATTAGAGGGTTTGTTTATTTAGAACGGAGTGTTGAGGTGTAGAGAAGGTAAGGAATGCGAATCGGAGTTGGAAAGGAAAGAGAGTCTTAAGCAAGACTTCTCGACTCGAAGGATCACTCTGAACTAACACTGATTGGGGGTCCGCCCCACCTCGAAATGAGGTAAAAGGATCTCGGAACC
Organism: Papilionanthe hookeriana x Papilionanthe teres; assembly: GCA_022702705.1. Classification (NCBI taxonomy): domain Eukaryota; kingdom Viridiplantae; phylum Streptophyta; class Magnoliopsida; order Asparagales; family Orchidaceae; genus Papilionanthe; species Papilionanthe hookeriana x Papilionanthe teres. Next base: position 28,029 of record JAKZJZ010000313.1, on the reverse strand, counting down.
TCTCACGTTTAGGGGTGTCTAAACGGTGGCTCCTAAATGCGAGAGAATGTTGGTTATACTTGTTCGAGGTAGAAATGAGCATAGTATCCCAACGGAAAGAAGGGTAGTTGACCCATTAAGGACATGGATGCACTACCGATTTTTGAAAGCAGAATTGTCTGATTAGAATGGAGAGAGGAATTGTCCCCAGCGGAGTCGCCAGAAGTTGTCGGCATATTTTTAGGTTGTGTTGTATTTTTTTAAAAGGGGTCGCCTACAGAAGTTGTCGGCGAATTTTTAATTTAAATATAGATATAATTTAGAAAGTAGTATTTGATTTTAAAAATAATTTTAAATTTGAAAATTTTAAGATATGAAATCAAACTGATCTCACATCCCGAATAGTTTACATAAACGAGCACCGCACCACAAGCCGTGTATCCATCCCTAAGGATAGACACACGCTTGATGATGGGGCTCGGTTAAATAAACTAGAAGATTTGTGACATCCAGTTTGGTCAGCGAACGATTTTATAAGCCGACAAATTCCCTGCTTAATATGAAAACATTAAACGAGGTTTATATTTGTCGGCGTTTTTTTTAGGTTTGTGGTGTTTTATTTTGAAAAGAGAGTCGCCTACGAAATTGTCGGCGAATTTTAATTTAATTTAAATAAATAGTTTGAAAAGTAGTATTTGATTTTGAAAATAATTTTAAGTTTGAAAATTTTAAGATATGAAATCAAGTCGACCTCGCATCTAGAATAGTTTATATAAACGAGCGCCGCACCACAAGCTAGTGTATCTATCTCGAAGAATAGACACCTTTGCTTGATAACGGGGCTCGATTAAATAAACTAGAAAGGTTTGTGACATCCGTTTGGTGCACGAACCAATTTTATAAGCCGACAAATTCCTAGCTTAATATGAAACTATTAAACGGGGTTTATATTACACAGGTTCTTAAAGTTCCTATAAAGGCGAGCCCTATAGTTAATTACATCTTAAGTGACGGGAATCACCTAAGAAAACTCTCGATAATAATCAATAATTACGCTCTCGAGAATTTCAAAGTTTAAGTTTTCGAAGAGTTGAATTTTGGAATTTCGATAGGGAATGGATCAAATTTGGAACATTTTTATTTTGGGAATTCGAAGGGAGCAAAGTAGGAGAAATTACGGATTCGAAGCGAACTTCGGTAATTTCCGACTATCCTATTGTTTGGCTTAGACTTAGGAAAGTCCTAATGTTTATTTAATGTTTTAATCTTGCCGATTTTAATTAATTAGGGCTTATATTTATATGATAGAATCATACAAATTGCTCAGAAGATATGAGGGTTTATGTCGTATCGGACGACTACCTCGGAATCCTAAGACCGGTTAGGGCTTAATTTGCAATGCAAATGCCTAACGAAGAGTTGAGGATTTATGTTGCGCTAGAGCGAACTACCTCGAAGTCCTATGGCTTTGTTATTTAATTCTAAGAAAGTTTCTTGAAGTAGGTTCGAGTTTCTTGTGCGACGATGGCCGTCTTTGCCCACCATGCTCAGAGCTCCTTGTTGTTGCGGAGGTTTAGTTTTAGAAATCATAAATCAAGAGATGAGAGAAGTGTCTTGGTTTAGAGAAGTCTTAATTTCCACGTGTTTTTTGTGTTTTAATTAAAACGGATCTTAAAGTTGATTAAACGGAGCCGATTAAGATCCCGCGGTTCCGTCATCCGGCACCAGATTATTTTCATCGAATTCACTTAGTCCGAGATGAATTTGCTAAACTCAACTAAATGAGTTCCGCACTTTCATTTAGACAGTGGGAAATCCAGTTAGCAACACGTGGGTTACATCATCAGAGGTATTCCAGATCATTCGATGAGACGTTTTAATTTAGTTGTAGTTGTAGTTTTGTTGTTACTGTTTGTGATTAAATTTTGAGTTGTCTTATATTTTGGAATGTTGTGGAGGTGAATTTTATCTTGTAATGTCTTTTAATTTAGTTATGGGTTTCGGTTTTGGTTTTACATCCTAAAGGTGTCGGTTTTCATACAGTTGTTGTTTATCATGCAAGAAAAATAAAGTGCATTTGCGATAAAATAAGCTACGATAAAATAAAAGCGTACACTGGAGGGTCTTCCAGTCATCCAATTGCACTTAAAACACGGTTAGAATATTTAAGCAAGTTCTAGGTAAAGGTAAGGGAAAGGTTTTGGTTTTATACAAGTTCTAATCACTATAGCTTAGTCGTTTCTATGACGTCTAGGTTCTCTGTGTTTTTAGTTTGAAGACGATTTTCTTCATCGAAGAACAATTAAGTTCGATTGTTCTTGTAAATATCTATCATATTGAGTAAGTGCTTAAGAAAAATCTTAAACATCTTTTCGATATTTCAGGATTGTTTTAAGTCAAATGAATTTAATTGTGTAAATGAATCAATCGTCAGAGGTTTTGAAGTTTTGTTAACTTGCTCGATGAACTAGGACATTTGAATGTCCATAAGTGAAGTAACATTTCATTTTAATGTTATACTTAGGAGTTATGATAACTAAGGCTCTAAGGGCAAATGATATTTAATGATTTGTGATCCAATTTAAGTTGAATTAATGATTTAAGTTTGGAATAGTGTTGAAGTTATTTTAGATTTATTTCTTCATGTCTTAAGTGAGGTTATTTAATTCAATTTAATTTAATTTAATTTAATTTATTTTAATTTAATTTATTTAATTTAATTTGATTTGATTTAATTTAATTCGGTTTAATTTATTTGATTTAATTTCTTAATTTAATTTAATTTAATTTTAATTTAATTTAATTTAATTTTAATTTAATTTAATTTAATTTAATTTAATTTAATTTAATTTAATTTAATTTTAATTTAATTTAATTTTAATTTAATTTAAGTTGTTTATTTAATTTTATTTAACTTAATTTAATTTTATTTATTTATTTAATTTAATGTATTTAATTCATTTAATTTGATTTAATTTGTTTATTTAATTTAACTTAATTTAATTTTATTTAATTCAACTTTTAATCTTAATTTAATTTAATTTAGTTGAAAATTTTTGAAAAAAAAAAAAAAAAAAAAAGTTTAATGATTTAATTTAATTTAATGATTAAGTCTTTTAATATTCTAAATTTGAGTTATCATTTTAATTAAGAGTTGAGTATTAATGAGATGATTAATTTAGGGATTTTTAAATTAAAGGATAAATCTCTTCCTAATAATATCCACTATTTTAATAATTCCAAATTTATTATTCTTCAAATTCAATTAATTATTTAATTAAAGTTTAATCATTTTAAATTGCTTAATGGGTTTCTACCCTTTGATTATTTAATTTCAATCATCCAAATCAGATTAGGATCAAATATTTTACTTGTTAATTTTTTTATTAAACCTAAAGTTTTAATTAAAGGATTAAAATTTTAATTACCAATTTTGCCCTTTAAGCTTAATAATTTCATAACTCACTAAATTGAACTCGAAATGAACTTGAAATTTTTATGTGACTTCACTTATGTGTCAATGAAGACATGAGAGGAGAAAATGTGATTTTTACGTATTTAATTTATTTATATAATTATTTTTTGTAGAAAAGAGAAATTTCCAAGGAAAATTCAATAACATGACCAAGGAAAGTTTCTGTCCTTAAGAAAATTAGGGGACATTCCTAATGACCAGAGGACCACTTGGACCAAATTTTGTAATTTTTTGAATTATATTTTATTTATTAGAATTATTTTAAATTCTGGAGTATTAATTAATTTAAAAATAAAATAAATGTTGAAAAATAAATTTTATAATTTTTAAAATTCTCTCTGATATCAAGGATTCCAGAGGACCAAACTTTACAATTTTCTGATTTTTCTTTGATTTATTATAATTATTTTGGTGAAAATGCTAGAAAATACATTTTTTAATTTTAAAATTACCCTTGAGCTTTAAAAATTAATATCTCACTAAATAGACCTAGGAAAAATATGGGACTTGTTCCTAAGTGATTAAAATTCAAAATATGACATTTTGGTGAATTTTATTATTTTTGTGATTTTTATCATTTTTTAATTATTAAAAATATTAAAATAATATTAAAAATCAACTTTTTAGAAAATTGAAATTTTAATTTTCTTAAACTCCCTGATATCAGAGAGACTCCAAAACCAATTTGGTGAATTTTTGAAAGATATTTTGAAAGTTATGAATTTTTAAAGTTTAAAATGGCTAAGTGGGCTTAATTAACCCGATTAGTGGGGCTAACCAAGTCCAATTGACCTCAAATTTTTATGGTGGGTTCCTCTGATCCTAAAGGTCAGTGGAGAATTGATTTCAAGTCAATTTGATCTATGGTTAACTCTAATTAATTAGAGACCTATTTTGGGTGTTTAAGCCGATTAGGGTTAATGCTAAGTGAATTAACTCAAATCCTATTTTTCCTAAGGTTCTCTGGTCATAAGGAACATCACCAAATTTTCCTAGAATTTATTTCACAACATGCTAATTTTTGAAATTAAAATACTTAAAACGACAACATGCATTTGAAAAATCAATAACTTTTCACAGAGATGGCCTCGACCTTGGAAAATTCGGGGAATGTTCCTAAGTTCGGAGGCTTCAAAGCCCTATGGTCTCATGCCATGGTGAATTGTATACATGCATGGAGAATTAAAACAATGCGGGAAGTAAATAATTAATTAAAAATAAAATACTTGGACAAAATTAATTAATTTGTTTTCCACATTATTCTCCTCTGTTCACTTTGAGCGAGGGGTATTTTTATTTTATTTTTGTGATTTTTCTACACGGAGATATGAATTTTCCAAGTTTAGGGAATTAAATAAATAGGAAAATACCACTATTTATCTACTTATCCACGCGGCGCCGCGTCGGCCTCGGCGACTCCGAAACGCCGCGTGGCGCGCTCCCGTTCGACGCCGCCATCGAGTCGGCAACCGGGCCCGCGGTTCTCGTACGCGTCTCTCGAGTCCGACGCCATCCCGGCGCGTCCGTCCGCGCGTGTATTAAATGGACGGCATCCGTTCATCGTCCATGGCCCAGTGCGATCCGTGGCCAGTCCACACTCCAACCACAGAACTCGCTCGATTCTCGATGGATTTTCGTGTTCTTATGCTACATGGATTCGTCTTGAAGAGACGAACACATCCATACGGTAAACATGCATTGAAATTAAGGCATTTGAAATGGAGAATCTCCGGAAGCTCGGGATGAAGAAGCTAGCTCATACCTTTGCTCGGAGAAGTGAAGCTTCGATGCGAGAGTTGTTGCACCTTCGATTGGATCTCGGCGAGCTCCGGATGAAGTCTCTGAGTGCAGTGAATTGTGCAGGTTGAACTTCGACCACGGTCGATCACAAAGCTTGGGTACGGAGCAAGCTGGGTGGCACTGGAGATGGGGCTTTCTTTGGTGGACACCTTCCCTTGGTACGAGTGAAGGTGTAGGACTAATCGATTTGGGGATTGGTTCAGCTGTGGGGAAGTGTCTGGTTTTGGGTTTGGATTTCGACTACGAAATTAAGCTCGCGGAGAGGAAATGGCGGGGGGATCTCCTTGGGGATCGAAGTGCTGCTGTGTAGGAGGAGGGGTACGGAACAATTTTGGCGGAGTTTTGGCGAGGTTTGTGCGACTCTCCCCTCGTGGCCGTGAGGGGTGGTGTTTAAATAGGCATGGTGGAGGCTCTCCGGGGGTGACGAGGGTTGGGATCGAGTGCTGCTGAGTCATGGGAAGAACGGCCATGGTGGCCATTGGGCATGGGGCGGCTCGGCGAGGTGGAATTCCAAAGTTGGCTCACTCCCGAGGTCTCGGGCATGGCGTTTTCCGGCGGCCCGGGTGGCCGGCCGGCCGAGCATGGGTCACCCTCGAGGTCGGGTGGGTCGGGGTTGGGTGTTTGTGCAAGCGGTTGGCAATGGCCGAGTGTAAAGGCTTTGATCCAAAGTAGAATGGGGCATGGCTAGTTTTGGGTCTAAATGGGTCAACTCACCCATTTGGGCTTGGTGCACCCTTGAGGTGGCCTTGGGTCTTGTGGGGGATCGAATGGATCGAGTTGGTTTGGCATGGAGAAGTCTCGATCCAAATATATTTGGATTAAATTTAGGTTTAGGTGAATCATGATTAAGGCTAATGAGCTTTAGGGATTAAGGAAAGGGGCCCTCCTTCTACCCAATATGGCATGGTGGAGTGTCCGAGGCTCTCATGGCTCACATGTGGCTCATGCATGGCTTCATGGCTCACTTTTGGCTTGGGGAAAGCTTGGTCGATTTCATGAAAATGGATTTTAGGAATTTTTTGGTAATTTGATGGAAATTTGTATGGAACTTGATTTGGAATGATTTGATGATGGATTTAGGACTTAGGTAATGGCTTTGATTAAGTGGATGGCAAATGGAAATGTCATGTGGGCTTTAGGGTAGATTTTGGGCTCATTGAAATGGTTTTAGATGGGCTTTTAAATGGTTTAGGAAAGTGGGCTTTTGAATTTTAAAATGGATTTTGGGATGAAATTTTGGTAAAGGCTTGGGCCAAATAATTGTTGAGTTTAGTTTAGGGATGTGTCATGAGTGGTTTGAAACAAATTTGAGGTGATTTGGGTTTGAATTGGATTGGATATGGGCTTTTTGGTAAAGAGGCTAAGGTGGGCCGAAATGGGCTAGCATGGGCCAATGTTGGGCTAGGGTTGAAATTGATGTAAAATTAATGTTGGGAAATGTTTATGGGAGTGTTTCAAAGAGGTTTTGGCTTTGGTTGGGTTTTGATTTTGGGATTTGGGCTCATTTGGGCTAGGTTTGGGTTTAGGTCAAAATTGGGCCTTTTAGCTTTGGGTTGAACTTGAGTAGGGTTTGGATCAAAGTTTTGGGCAAATCATGTTAGTGTTTTGTTTATGGGGATGTTAAGAAAGGTTTAGAAAAGATTTGGGGTTAATTGGAGTTGAATTGGGTGAATTTGGGTTAGGTTTGGGTCATAGGTCCAAATTGGGCTTTAAGGCCAAAAGTGAAATTGGACCCAAATTTCAATCAAATTAAGCTTGTCTTTGGTCTAGATTGGTGTTGGGGATGTTGAATTGAAGTTTAGAATTGAATTGGACCAGAATTGGGATCAATTGGGTAGATTTGGTTTGACATTGGGTTTACTTTGGGTTAAAATGGGTCGAATTGGGGGTTTTGACAAAAGTGGGGTAAATTGACAAAATTGGCCCATGGTGTAGTTGGACAAAATGAAATTGGGAATATTTGGGATTTTCTGGAATTTTCTGGGAATTTTCTGAATTTTTGGATTTTTGGGTCGAAAGGGGTATTTTGGGTATTTGGAAGGTATTGGGGGGTATTTTGGGATTTTTGATATTTTTGGATATGGATGATCAGTTTGAGTGATGTGGGAATGTTTGGGATTGATTTTGGAGAATTTTGGGTAATTTGGGAATTTTTGAGAAATTTGGGTAGTTTCGAGGGCATTTGGTAGAGTTGGTGGGTGTAGGGTCCGGGAGTCGAAAATTGAAAATTTGGAAAATTGAAGATTGGGTGGATGTAAGTGGAATGAAATCATTTTTGTTGAGCCATGAAGCCATATCAAGCCCACATGAGCCATGAAGGGACTCATTTGAGGCATTCACTGTGTTGTTCACTAACCTCTTGGCCGGAGGCTTAGGGGTTAAGGACCATCCATGTGAATCACCTACATGAGTCGGGAAGTCGAGTTAGGTAAGGGTGTGTTTTAGGAGGTGTGTGAAAGTGTAGTGCATAGGTGTAGTGTATGTGTAAGTCGGCCCTTTCACCGGACCGAGCCACCTGAGGCGATCTAAGGCGAAGAGTCACATAGGAACTCATCCTTTAAACTTCCGCATTTGATTTCGACCCTCTAGGTGATTAGGGGTCTATAGTCGAGTTTGTGGAGTTTGCGGGGAGTTAAGAAGTGGTTTGAATTTCTAAAAGGTGGATCCCGATTCTAGTCCTCCAAGATAGTCGAAAGGAAAAGCTGAAAGCTAGATCCTGAAATCTTAAAGAGAAGAAGAGAAGACCTCATCGAAAATGAGGTCGACAAATGGACCCCCGATAGGTGTGGTGGTGACGGAGCACACCGCACGTATTGGTGTTGACCGAAGCGATCAACAAAACCAACACGGATGTCGAAGTAACAAACTTAGGACGAAGTAGAAGAGTTTCCGTGGGGAGTGTCGAGTATATCTCTAAGGCTGGAGATTCATGAACTCTCGGCAGGGAAAGGAAAAGGAGGTGAATCCCAAATCACATGATATGGGAGAAATTTCAATTTAGATTTTATTTTGTTTCATGTTCGAGTTATGATGTGTGAGTTTAAATTTCGATTTGGAATTTTAATTTAGATTGAAGTTTGTCGAATTAATTTGAAGGGATTTGATTTGGAATGAAAATTGGAATTTTGAAGTTTTAGATGCAACATCTTGACCCAAAAGAAGATCGAATCGATTAGATTGAGTCATTGCGATGAGGAAAGACCTCGGAATAATGCGGTATTGGATGTAAAATCCGTAACCTCGAAGTTTGATTTGATGTATTTCGGTGCGATAGGAAAAGAATCCTAAAGCGATGCGGTCTCGGATGTAAAATCCTCGACCCAAAAGTTTGAATTGATGTATTTCGGTGCGATAGGAAGAGAATCCTAAAGCGGTGCGGTCTTGGATGTAAAATCCTCGACCCAAAAGTTTGAATTTGATGTATTTCGGTGCGATAGGAAGAGAATCTAAAGCGGTGCGGTCTTGGATGTAAAATCCTCGACCCGAAGTTTGAATTTGATGTATTTCGGTGCGATAGGAAGAGAATCCTAAAGCGGTGCGGTCTTGGATGTAAAATCCTCGACCCGAAGGTTTGAATTTGATGTATTTCGGTGCGATAGGAAGAGAATCCTAAAGCGGTGCGGTCTTGGATGTAAAATCCTCGACCCAGAAGTTTGAATTTGATGTATTTCGGTGCGATAGGAAGAGAATCCTAAAGCGGTGCGATCTTGGATGTAAAATCCTCGACCCGAGAGTTTGAATTTGATGTATTTCGGTGCGATAGGAAGAGAATCCTAAAGCGGTGCGGTCTTGGATGTAAAATCCTCGACCCGAGAGTTTGAATTTGATGTATTTCGGTGCGATAGGAAGAGAATCCTAAAGCGGTGCGGTCTTGGATGTAAAATCCTCGACCCGAAGTTTGAATTTGATGTATTTCGGTGCGGTAGGAAGAAAATCCTAAAGCGGTGCGGTCTTGGATGTAAAATCCTCGACCCGAAAGTTTGAATTTGATGTATTTCGGTGCGATAGGAAGAGAATCCTAAAGCGGTGCGGTCTTGGATGTAAAATCCTCGACCCGAAGTTTGAATTTGATGTATTTCGGTGCGGTAGGAAGAGAATCCTAAGCGATGCGGTCTTGGATGTAAAATCCTCGACCGAAAGTTTGAATTTGATGTATTTCGGTGCGATAGGAAGAGAATCTAAGCGGTGCGATCTTGGATGTAAAATCCTCGACCCAAGAGTTTGAATTTGATGTATTTCGGTGCGGTAGGAAGAAAATCCTAAAGCGGTGCGGTCTTGGATGTAAAATCCTCGACCAAAAGTTTGAATTTGATGTATTTCGGTGCGATAGGAAGAGAATCTAAAGCGGTGCGGTCTTGGATGTAAAATCCTCGACCCGAAAGTTTGAATTGATGTAAGGTTTGATGTGAGATGCTGGAAAGATCGAATTTGAGATTTGAAATTTGGTGAGATTTGAAATTTGGAAAGATTGAATTTGAGATTTGAAATTTGACATGAAGAGTTTGAACTCGGTTGAAATTTGATTTAAGATTTGATTTGAAATTTGGAAGATGAAATTTGAAGTTTGATCGAGATTGGATTTAACATTCTTGTTGATTTTGTTTATCCTTTAACGATTCAAATTTTATTTTGTTGTTTATTTAATGTTCATGTGAATTTGGTGTTCGTCATTTTTAGATTTTTTTTTAGAAAGTTTTCTTTTATCTTTTTTTTATTTCTTTTACGTTCTTTGTTCGAAGTTCATTTAACTTTAATGGCGTTTCCCGATCAATTTGCACTGAAAAGAGGTGAAGGCCAAAAATGTGACATGGTCGCTTCATTCCAATCATGCGAAGATACATCGTACTGACTTGATGCGGAATATATTTCATACAATCCATGTAGACTCAAAATCGGTGTGTATGATCTTTGTCGATCCATCTAAGAAGCATCATCGAAAGTCCATGTACGAATAGTGAGATACATGGTCGATAACATCACCTTCGAAGCCATCCTTAGCGAGGATGCCGTATGGATGTACATTGGAGGTGTGATATTTTCCATGTAACTCACGGCTCGTAAGGCGGAGGCTTTCTAGCTCGGGTACGTTTGGAAATGGTAAGGTATCTTTACGTCGTCCATCCTTCGAACGTAAGCGAAATCCTCTTTCTTGGTACTCACGGTATGCGATGCTTGGCGATATACGCTCAGTTACCCTTCGGTATCATGACGGAACCTACCGGTAGTGGTATCTTCAATGGCCCTCGGAACTCACACAGGCCCGTATCCGGAGGGTCGGATCCGAACATGATGTTACACTCGCTCGGGAAAGAGGCTGTGCGAAAGGCTGACAAAGTCATGGTGATCGATGTGTGGGGGTATACGGTCACCTGCTTGTAGATGTTGATGATGCGGTATTGGGTATGCGGTCTGCTGGCGATGCCCTCCATGTTATCAATCTCTTTACCATTCTCTTGATGAGCTGATGGCATCGGGTCCACTTGCCCATGACGGAGTATTCCGGCGGGTTTCCCTTCTGTCCTCGGCGAAGTTGTAACGACATCCACATTGTATTGTGATTCTTCCTTTCCACTGGCATCCATCTCGGGGTTACGAGTATGTGTTTTCCCTTAGGCGGCTGCTCGGCCCGGTCTTTTCAAATCCGGATGCAATCCACGATTTCTTCTTGCTCATACTACGAGAATACGTACGTATGTAATTCGAGGCCCTCAGGTATATTGATTCTTACGCCTCACAATCCTTTCGAAGTATTCGAAGGTTTTCTTTTCGACATTTTGCATTCTCTCGGCTCGTATTCGGAATGATGCGGATGGCGAGGCCTTGTGACATATTGTGGGATGTATGGTTCGATCCCTTCGCGTTCTCTGCATACCTCGGCTCCTCGGGGATGATGCACGTCGGGACATCCCCGGGGTTAGCTACTGCGACAAGGTCGTGCATCACTGGTGGTTCTATCCGGTGGCGTGGTAGCCTTCTTTCTTCGGTTTTTGTGAGATTTCTGCGGTTCTTTTGTCATCTAGGAGGTGGCCTCCTTTCTTACAGTTCTGGTGAGCCGGTGTCATTGAAGTGTATGCAGCGACATTGTAGCTTGCCTCGTCGTGTTGATCCGCGGCTAGTTTTGTCGACATCTTACGGATACGGCGATTCTTATTTCTTCGTTGCGTTCTTGTGAGAGTAGCTCTCCGAACTTCTTGAATCTACGTAGGCGCGGCGGCGAGCAAACTGCCCTCTGCTTGTAGCGACTACGGACTTCATTTTCTTATCTTCTTGATATTTGTCTTTCTTTTCTTGTTCTTTGGATTGGTGGCTTGGGCCACCCACTTTCATCCGTTGTATGTCCGGGCGAGTTCTTCTCGGTCAGCCGGGACCCGAGTCACTTTCCTCGTGCTTGTAGGCTGCTGGTGCGAAATGCGAGTCGATCTCGATTATCGCTCCATCTTTCACCCTCTTTTCATCGAGTGCGAGGCTTACGCCATTCTTAAAGTTCAAGACCAACCGCCGCTCGACATTTCCTGCGAAAAGACAAGGAAAAGGATCGAGGGCTGTACTTAAGAACAAGAACATCGAGAAAATGTTTATTAAAGACATCTTGTTTTATTATTATTTTTATATTTTCAAATTTAACGGGAATGAAGTGGGATAAGATCGGGTAAGAGATTTTGATTTGGAAAAGAAAACAAGGAAAATTTTATTATCGGGATTTTATTTATTTTAGCACATTTTTGTTATTTTTGGGTTCGGACCCGGTCATAAGTAATCACTTCACCAGTGCTTCTAGGGATGGAAAGTTCATTCCTTCGAAACATCGGGTAGCGTAGTACTTTTTCGAGTATCGTCCATTGATCGGAAGCATATGTCGTTCTCCTTGGCGATTCACTAGGCTGGTAGGAACCTCCACGAGTATACCGCTTGACCACGAAACGGTCCTTCCCGAGTGGGTTCGAATTTTCCCCCATCTTGCGGTGTGCGAGAATAGGTCTTTGAGAACGAGAACTAGATCACCAACTTTGAAGGTTCTTGGGCGGACCGGTTTATCATGAGCACTGAATCATCTTAGCTTGGTATAATTCTAAATTGCATTGCTTGCTGCAAGTCTTTTCCCTTCCGGGCTCTCTAATTCTTCGAGTCGTAATTTGGCGTTCTCTTACATTTGTGATTTTATTTGCAAGCTGCGATTACAGTGAAGGGAGGCTGAACCTCTAAAGGTAACACTTGCCTCGGACCCATACACCGGAGCGTAAGGTGTAGCTTGCGTAGGAGTTACGAAGGTTGTCCGGTAGGCCCATAAGGCTTCTAACAACTTCTCGTGCCAATTTCTCTTATTGTCGTCTAAAGTCTTCTTTAAAATTTGAACGAGAGTTTTATTAAAAGCCTCGAGTTGAGCCGTTTGCTCTTGGGTAGTAAATTGTTGAATATCGCCGGTCGATTCAGTGTCTCTGACAAAATTGTTGATTTGTGTGCTTCGAATGCGGCCAGTTATACGAGATGATCTGCGCGGCACCCGAAACGGTAGACAACTTGGTTCTTGAAAAATTGTAGCACGTGATGTGCTTTCACTTCTCCAAGTGGGCGCCTCTGCCGCTTGGAAAAGTAATCATGTAGCTGCAAGAATGAAGCGATGTCCTTTTGACGACGGCGGTTCTATTGGACCCACTATATCAGTGCCCCGACATTCGAATGGCCGCGATGCGATTGTCGGATGTAGCACATTTGGAGGTTGGTGTAGAACCACTCCGTGCACTTAGCGCAGTGACGGCTCTTGGCGATTTTCATGCGGTCGGTCATCATCGAGGGCCGGTAGTACCCTAGTCTTTTAATTTTCATTTTCATCTTTGGACCGGCGGTGAGCGCCACGAGTCCGAATGCACCTCCTTAACAATTTCACGGGCTTCGGACCCGCTTAGGCACCTTAGCCGCATTTGATCGAAAGACCTTCGTATAATGTGTTGTTTATTAATGCGTAGGACGGAGTTCTTTTCTTGATGCGATGGGCTAATGACCTATCGTCACGGTAGTTTCACTGTTTGCGAGTAATCCATTAATGTGTGTCGCCGATCTTAGTGTTTTTACATCCTTCTTTACGATTGATTCTTCTTCCTTTTCGATTTGTGTATCGTGTACATGTCAGTGTGTGATAGGACACGGCGTCACGTGAGCGACACTTCCTGCGATTCATCTTGCAAACGGGCAAATTCCTTTGCGAGACGGGCTTAGCGCATCCATTAGAGCGTTTTCTTTTCGAGAATTTTGTAGATTGTCACATTCGGAATCTATTCAACAGTTGTATAGCATCTTTGGAAGTATTGCTCGAGTCTTGGTTTTAAAATTACTGTCTTGTCAGCGATACGTTGAATGATTAGCTGTGAATCTCCAGTAGATGTTGATGTCTGTTATCCCCATTTGAATGGTTAATTCCGGTCACTGTTATGAGGGCTTCGTATTCAGCTTCGTTGTTTGTACATGGTTACGTCGAGTGGTAGGAGTATCTTAACATCCCCGCTCAGGTGTTATAAAGATTAGCCGATTCTACCTTACAGGGCCTTTATCACTTGCGATTCTTCGTCTTTGTGTCGTTGAAGATGCTCCGTCGAAATATAATTCCCAACGTCGATCATCGAGGTCTTCTAGGTTCATTATTTGTTCATCGGCGGATCGTCGTTGAGAGGAGATTCTGCCGGCGAAAGGTGTCTTTGCGAGAAGTCTGCTAGGGCTTGTCCCTTTACGGCACGAAGAGGCACGAAAGTTATATCGAATTGCGATAATATCATTGACCATCGGCAAGTCTGCAGGAAAGCGTTGGACGAGTCATCGAGTATTGCGATGGATTAAACTTCGAGATTAGGTTGACCTTATGAGAAAGCATGTAGTGCACGAGCTTTTGAGCGGCGAAGATCGAGGACGAACAATGCTTTTCGATTGCGGGATACCTTATTTCCGTCGGCGATAAACGACGGCTTAAGTAATAAAGAGCATTTTCTTTACCCTCATCATTGACACAGGCTAACGGGGCTCGAGAGAGTCGTCTAAAGCCGCGGTATAAAGTATTAGCGGTCTACACGAGGCTAGAATTTGCTAAGACGGGAGGTGTCATTAAATATTGTTTAATGTCTTCGAAGGCCCTACGGCATTTCTCTTCCCGAATAAATTTGGCGTCCTTTTTAACTAGTGCGAGAAGGTGGCACTACGACGGGTTTGAGATAAAGCGTCGAAGATATGCCGGCTTCCCTTGAAAAGATCGTAGTTGTTTTAAGGTTTTGGGAGGCGGCATTTCTAAGATGGCTTTAATCTTCTCCGGGTCGATTTCGATTCCACGATGTCGGACAACGAATCCTAAGAATTTCCGGAGGTGACGCCGAAGGCGCATTTTAAGGATTCATCTTAAGGTTAAATTGTCTTAACCGTTCGAAAACAATTCTCGAATCATACGAGTGGTTGTCCTTTACTTTGCTTTTGATGACCACATCGTCCACGTAGCATTCGACTTGATTGTGGATGAGATCATCGAAAATTCTTGTCATTGCTCTTTGGTAGGTTGCTCCTGCGTTCTTGATCCGAATGGCATCCTTTGTGTAGCAAAATACTCCGATCGGCGTTACGAATCTTGTAAGCTTTTCATCTTACGGAGCCATTTTTATTTGGTTGTATCACGAAGATCCATCCATGAACGAGAATATTTCATGTGTTGAAGCGATGTCGATCATTAGTGCAGGATCGGTAGAGGAAATTCATCTTTTGGACATGCCTTGTTTAAATCTACGAAATCCACACAAATTACGATCGACCATTCTTCTTCTGGTAGTACCACGTTGGCTAACCAAGTCGGGTATTGTTCTTCACGGACAAATTTAGCGTCTATTAACTTTTTAACTTCGGTATGACTTGTTGTTCGATTTCTAGACGCATTCTTACAGGACCTTGTACGTTGGAGCAAGTAGGGTCCACTCTGGTTTATGAATTGCGACCTGCGGAGCTAAACACAGCATCTCATCGTAGCTCCAAGCAAAACGAGTCTTTGAATTCCATTAATAACTTGATTATTTCTTTGGAGTCTTCTTTATTGAGTAAAGAGTTAACAAAGGTAGGTCTGAGCTCTTCGCTAGTACCTAAGTTAACCTCATTAACTCATCTATTGTAGATTTGATTTCTTCTTCGGATTCGGTGGAGCGTCTCCAATTTGTAAATCTTCGAGTTCGTCAGTAGTTTCCATGCGGTTTTCATTAGACTCGCGGGTGATAACCAAGCAAAATTCGGTATCGTCGTCGATCCTCTTGTGCGAATCCGAGACCATGCTTTGAGTTGGGTGGACGACGGAGTTATTCCATAAATTTTCAAAACGTTGTGATTGACCTTTTGTCATTGTCGAGGTAAGAAACCACGTTGAATTAAATTTTGAACACGGGGAGAGTACCACTCGAAAGGCGATTCCATTAATTCGATGAAGTAGCATCTTGAGTTGTACATTATTTTCGATTTTGGAGGAAGAAGCACCACGGTAGAATTTGATTGGTTTTGCCTACCCGCTATGTACCTCTTTGACCTCCATACCCTCGATCTTATTAGAACGGATCGGGGTCGGGGTCATAGTATGTACATAGTGGTTAATCTTCTCGTACATCGATTTATATTCTTCGTTTCTTTCATCTTGATAGGGATTTTGAATTGCGGCTTCTTTCGACTTATTGTCGTTGCTTCTTGTTTGATTTCTCTTTCTTCTTCGAGCTATATTCCCGATCGACATTGATGGTTGGTTTCCTTTGTCCGATTGTCCTAATGTCTCTACCACGACCTCGTCCCGGCCTCGACCTCGGATGCGAGTTGTGGAGAAACCTTCACCATCTCGCCGTAAGGGAGTGGTGAGTGGCTGTTGGACTAGAACTTCGGGTTCTTCGTTGTCCGAACTTTCTTTGCTTCATTTGTTATAGTATCTGCGGAGAAGATCGTTTTCTTCGGTGGTGCATAATAAGGCTGCATCCTCGTGGATTCCGATTTCATGTACGGAGAATGGTTGTAAGTCACCTTTGATGCCTTTGTTCCCCTCCATCGTAGTACTTGATGCAACTTGATGTAGAGATGATGGTACCATCATGTTTTCATGTATCCATGGTCGGCCCGATAGAGCGTTGAACGACGTTTCGAATCGATTATGTGAAATTTCGCGGTTGTCTTTGCTAAGTCACCGGTCTTCATTAGCGGTGTTATGGAGCCGAGGGCTCTTTCTCCTTTACGGTTGAATCCTCTTAATAACATTTTGTACGCCTCGAGCTCGCGAGCATCGATTTCCAAGTATCTTTAGCGTTCGAAGATTCATTATATTGATTGATGCTCCTGGATCCACCAATACTGCGGAAGTGTAAATCTTCCGATTGTAAGCTGAAATGTACAACGGTCGGTTGTGATCTGTCATTCCAAGTAGTAGGTCGTCGTACGTGAAGGTAACACCTCGGCTTGTTCCTTTAACGAGCGAACCTCATCTAAGGACTCTCCGGCCATTTGAGCTAAGCAAATTTACGGATCGAGTAAGGCCTTGATCGAGCTTCTCTCATCTCCTTTGATAAGATGAGAGCGTCGTAGAATGCTCGGTTTGGTTGGTAGTTTCCTAAGATGGGCTAGCACGTTGTAGTCACTTTGTTTTCATGTGTCTCTGCTTCTTCTCGAATGGGTATTTCTTCTGTGGGGTTGGTTCTTCTCGAACGACCACACGCTTCCCTTTGTCTTTTGGACCCATTCTCGGAGGTAGAACTTTTCCACTCCTTAAGTTGACTTCGTAATTTCTTCGAATCTATTGTTGAGCTTGCAGGTGTCTCTTCTTGAATCGGAATGACGGGCTCTTCGGATTAGCTTCGAGTACGAAGGCTCTAACTCTATCGTAGTTGGAGCTCCTCGAAACTCGCGAGATAGATTCGTTGCTTGTTGAACTCTCGTAGCCTCCTTGATGGATGTCTTCTTCGTTATTTTGCTTGTCGAGATGGTGTATGATTTGAGAATTGTCGTTGGTATCGAAATCGATATCCGGATTATCGTTAGTTACGTAATCGTTAGACACGATCAAAACGTAGCCAACGCCATCACCCTTATCATTATATGATCCCACGAAGTGAGCGGATAATCATACGAGTCGAGGGTTCGAGGGATTTCTCCCCGAGATCGGAAGCGACTATCTAGGATAAGCGGCCCCTAGTCGCCTTAGGTGCCTCGGTCTTCTCTTCTTCGTCGATTTTCTTCTTCTCTTCGATCGTCTCCTGTTGAGGTGGTTCTTCATCGCAGTGATAGTACGGCTTAACGGGTTTCAAACTACGAATTGAAGCTTGTGCGAAGCGGTACGGATCTTTGTCTAAAATCTTTTCGAAGACCTCGTCGAGCGGTAGTCCATCCATCGTCGGTTGTATAGGGATGCATCGGAATGATGGGATCGATCGAGATAACATTGACGGAACCTCCTTTACGGGGTTCCTTCATGTACTCCTTCGGGATCGTTATATTCCCTTTCAGCGGGTTGTCATTGAGCCGACTTTTGAAGGTAATGCAATCTTATTTTGTGTCCGAGCATTTGGTGGTAAGGGCGAAAGTTGGGATCACCCTTCTTGTTGACTTCCTGCGGTCTTTTAGGCTGCGGCGGTGGAAATCCGGAGTCTTCATCGAGACTACGGAACATTTTTAGCCTTGCCTCATTCTTGAACGGATATTCTGCTGCTCAAAGCTCTCTTAATGTACGTTCTTGCGAGGTGGTTGTTCATATTGCGGAGATGGTGATAGATTTGGGCCGAGGTTGCTTGTAGTACTGTTGTGGTTCTTTGCGGCCGTTACGAGTGGTATTTGCATCGGTTGCTTGCCTTTGTCAATGCTTTGCGACGATCCGGATTTCTTTTGAAAAGTCTTTACGGGCTTTTGTTTATACATCTTGTCGGTGAAACTTAATTGCTTTGCCTCCTCTTGCAAGCTTCGGCCTTGCTTAACAACTTCTCGAAAGTCTTAATAGTAAATCCCTTGAGGAGAAGTGCTTTATCGGGCCGTGAATGCTTTTTAGCAAAATCGCAGTTGCATGTTGTTCTTGCGGTTGTGGTTCACACTTCATACTTAAGTTCCTCCATCGGAGTATGTAATCCACCAAAGTTTCATTCGGCTACGCTTCTCTACCACTTCAAATCACCTATAGTGATGTGGTGCTGAGACTCCGGCGAATCGCTTGATGAAGAGGTTCTCTAGCTGCGAGAATGTCTTTCCGAGACCGTTTGGTAATTACGCATACCGGTCGAAGGCGATTCTGACGGACTGGCGACGAGCTGTCGGAAGAGTAATGCATCGCTCCGCCGGCATTGCAACAAGCGGCACGAAAGTGTGCTACATCTTTGTCGAGGGTTCCGGTTCCATCGAAGGTCTTGAACGAGAGGTGGTACGAAGCCTTTCGGGTATTGGACGGCGTCGAATTCTTACAGGTAAGGTACTGCCGTCCGAATGGATGTCCCGCTCTTTGATTGTGCTAAGGCTTCTCGCTTTCTTTGTTCCACGAGTTCTTGATATCCTTTTCGGGAATCATACTTTGTGTTGTATCCTTCTTCGGTGATCATCCCCAGTTGACGGACGTAATCTCCTTTCCTCCGTCTACTGATGTGAATGACCTGCGGGTGTGTTTCCCTTTGTGGTTGTACTTGACTGCGGAGAGTGGCCGGAGCTACGGCCATCTCTTCCATCCTTTTCGCCGTTTGAGCGATCGTGTCGTCTTTCTCTTGAAGGCTGTCTTCTCATCGATTACGGCTCCTCTCTTTCTGCGAGTGCGCGGAGCACCTTGCGAAGGCGATGAAGCTCGTGTCTCGGCCATGTTGATTTACGCGTATTCGTCGTCCATAAATTCCGATGAATCGATCTCATCTCCGAACTTTTCTTCTCTTTCTTTTGCCGATCGTCGGATATCGGTTCTCGGCTTTTCCATGGCATCTTCTAGCGGGGCTTCTGTGTGTCTTCGTGGTTGTCGTGCGATAGTTGCGGGTCCCCTTCTCGCGAGTCCCCTTCATCGCGGTAGCACTTTCTTGATTCGAGTCTCTGGCGAGACTTTCTTTCTCGAGTTGCTTGTTTCGATCTCGGCTGCCCGAGTAGTGGGACGCCATACCATCCTTCGGCGGCGGAAGGTGCAGGACCGAGATGGTACGTCGGCCCGAATCTTTGGAAGGTGGTATCCTCCTGTCAATGCGTAATCACGAGACGACAACGGGCGGACTAGCCTTCATTCTTTTACTTGGCTTTTACGTCATGACGGCGGGTTCTACTCGGGGCCCGAGACGGGATTTGATTGGCACCGCCACATCCTCAGTAGAATTTCGATACGGGGCGGTTTTCCTTCTTCGCTAACTTTTACGCAAAGTTTGCGGTCGAGCAAACGGCGTAGTTCTAGTTCTTTTCTTGCGGTATCGTTGTAATATGCGGGACTGTGGTAATGTGGCGACAATTTTGCGAATGTTTTCTTCATCTTCTGCGGCGGAGAGGGGATGAAATGCGCTTCCTCCCAACGGTGGTATGTATTCGGGCGGCGGTGTATATTACGGCGATTACTGGAATTTCTTCTAGGAAAGCGATTTCGGCGGCCACAGCTTCTTTAGCGATCATACATTTACGTTTCTTCTGCGGGTCTTTGTTAGTGACGGAATTCTTGAGCTGGACCCGATCTCGAAAACGAGAAGGTCTTACGGGAAGATCTGTACCCTCCGCGGTAACGGGTGCATCATAATCTTGGATTTCTTTCCCCTTTGACTTGGCAAAAGTCGGGGCGAGTGCGAAACAACTAGACCGGTGGGGGTAGAAAGAACGGTCCTCCTGTGGACGTCGGTACTCCTCTTAGTCGGGATCCTTTGCGGAGGAGGGAATTCTTGGGTTGACTCAGAGTTGAACTCGAGCGGCGGCTCTTCGGCTTCGGATACCTTGTTCATCGGTGCGAAGAGGGAGACGTTGGTGACCTTGACGTTCGTGTTTTCAAATCCTTGTCCAAATCGGATGATTCCATTGTCGGGCGACTCATCCTTATAGACGGCGAGGTCCGGTCCATTGGTGAAGGAAAAAATCGGTTTCGGGGCTTCCATTTGCGGGGTAGATTACGGTTTGTCGGTCCCGAGTTATGCTTCTTTTCTTTAGGACGAAAAGAAAGGAATCGAAAAGAGTCGAACTCATTCATGTTCATGTATTTATAAGAAGGAATCACTTATTAAAAGGTTTGTTTATTTAGAACGGAGTGTTGAAGGTGTAGAGAAGGTAAGGAATGCGAATCGGAGTTGGAAAGGAAAAGAGAGTCTTAAGCGAGACTTCTCGACCCGAAGGATCACTCTGAGCTAACACTGTTGGGGGTCCGCCCCACCTCGGAAATGAGGTAAAAGGATCTCGGAACCTCTCTGTTTAGGGGTGTCTAGACGGTGGCTCCTAAATCAGAGAGAATGTTGGTTATACTTGTTCGAGGTAGAAATGAACATAGTATTCCAACGGAAAGAAGGGTAGTTTGATCCATTAGGGACATGGATACACTACCGATTTTTGAAAGCAGAACTATTTGATTAAAATGGAGAGAGGAACTATTCCCCAGCGGAGTCGCCAGAAATATGTCGGCGTTTTTTTTTTAGGTTTGTGGTGTTTTATTTTGAAAAGAGAGTCGCCTACAGAAATTGTCGGCGAATTTTAATTTAATTTAAATAAATAGTTTGAAAAGTAGTATTTGATTTTGAAAATAATTTTAAGTTTGAAAATTTTAAGATATGAAATCAAGCTGACCTCGCATCCAGAATAGTTTATATAAACGAGCGCCGCACCACTGAGCCGTGTATCTATCCAGAAGAATAGACACAGCTTGCTTGATAACGGGGCTCGATTAAATAAACTAGAAAGGTTTGTGACATCCGTTTGGTCTGCGAACCAATTTTATAAGCCGACAAATTCACATGCAATATGAAGCTATTAAACGGGGTTTATATTACACAGGTTCTTAAAGTTCCTTATAAAGGCGAGCCCACATAGTTAATTACATCTTAAGTGACGGGAATCACCTAAGAAAACTCTCGATAATAATCGATAATTACGCTCTCAAGAATTTGAAAGTTTAAGGTTTTGAAAAGTTGAATTTTGGAATTTCGATAGGGAATGGATCGAATTTGGAACATTTTATTTTGGGAATCGAAGGGAGAAAAGTAGGAGTAATTACGGATTCGAAGCGAACTTCGGTAATTTCCGACTATCTATTGTTTGGCTTGGATTTAGGAAAGTCCTAATGTTTATTTAATGTTTTAATCTTGCCGATTTTAGTTAATTAGGGCTTATATTTATATGATAGAATCATACGAATTGCATAGAAGATATGAGGGTTTATGTCGTATCGGACGACTACCTCGGAATCCTAAGACCGGTTAGGGCTTAATTTGCAATGCAAATGCCTAACGAAGAGTTGAGGATTTATGTTGCGCTAGGCGAAACTACCTCGAAGTCCTATGGCTTTGTTATTTAATTCTAAGAAAGTTTCTTGAAGTAGGTTCGAGTTTTCTTGACGACGATGGCCGTCTTGCCTACCATGCTCAGAGCTCCTTGTTGTTGCGAGAGGTTTAGTTTTAGAAATCATAAATCGAGAGATGAGAGAAGTGTCTTGGTTTAGAGAAGTCTTAATTTCCACGTGTTTTTTGTGTTTTAATTAAAACGGATCTTAAAGTTGATTAAACGAGCCAGATTAAGATCCCGCGGTTCAGTCATCCGACATCAGTTATTTTCATCGAATTCACTTAGTCCGAGATGAATTTGCTAAACTCGACTAAATGAGTTCCGCACTTTCATTTAGACCATGGGAAATCCCGTTAGCAGCACGTGGGTTACATCATCAGAGGTATTCCAGATCATTCGATAGAGACGTTTTAATTTAGTTGTAGTTGTAGTTTTGTTGTTACTGTTTGTGATTAAATTTTGAGTTGTCTTATATTTTGGAATGTTGTGGAGGTGAATTTTATCTTGTAATGTCTTTTAATTTAGTTATGGGTTTCGAGTTTTGGTTTACGTCCTAAAGGTGTCGGTTTTCATGCAATTGTTGTTTATCATGCAAGAAAAATAAAGTGCATTTGCGATAAAATAAAGCTACGATAAAATAAAAGCGTACACGGAGGGTCTTCCAGTCATCCATGTGCACTTAAAACACGGTTAGAATATTTAAGCAAGTTCCTAGGTAAAGCTAAGGGAAAGGTTTTGGTTTTACTACAAATTCCTAATCCATAGCTAGTCATTTCTATGACGTCTAGGTTCTCTGTGTTTTTAGTTTGAAGACGATTTTCTTCATCGAAGAACAATTAAGTTCGATTGTTCTTGTAAATATCTATCATATTGAGTAAGTGCTTAAGAAAAATCTTAAACATCTTTTGATATTTACAGGATTGTTTTAAGTCCGAATGAATTTAATTGTGTAAATGAATCAATCGTCCAGGGTTTTCAAGTTTTGTTAACTTGCTCGATTAGCTAGGACATTTGAATGTCCTATAAGTGAAGTAACATTTCATTTTAATGTTATACTTAGGAGTTATGATAGCTAAGGCTCTAAGAGCGAAATGATATTTAATGATTTGTGATCGAATTTAAGTTAAATTAATGATTTAAGTTTGGAATAGTGTTGAAGTTATTTTAGATTTATTTCTTCATGTCTTAAGTGAGGTTATTTAATTCGATTTAATTTAATTTAATTTAATTTATTTTAATTTAATTTATTTAATTTAATTTGATTTGATTTAATTTAATTCGAGTTTAATTTATTTGATTTAATTTCTTAATTTAATTTAATTTAATTTTAATTTAATTTAATTTAATTTTAATTTAATTTAATTTAATTTAATTTAATTTAATTTAATTTAATTTAATTTTAATTTAATTTAATTTTAATTTAATTTAAGTTGTTTATTTAATTTTATTTAACTTAATTTAATTTTATTTATTTATTTAATTTAATGTATTTAATTCATTTAATTTGATTTAATTTGTTTATTTAATTTAACTTAATTTAATTTTATTTAATTCAACTTTTAATCTTAATTTAATTTAATTTAGTTGAAAATTTTTGAAAAAAAAAAAAAAAAAAAAAAAAGTTTAATGATTTAATTTAATTTAATGATTAAGTCTTTTAATATTCTAAATTTGAGTTATCATTTTAATTAAGAGTTGAGTATTAATGAGATGATTAATTTAGGGATTTTTAAATTAAAGGATAAATCTCTTCACTAATAATATCCCTTATTTTAATAATTCCAAATTTATTATTCTTCGAATTCAATTAATTATTTAATTAAAGTTTAATCATTTTAAATTGCTTAATGGGTTTCTACCCTTTAATTATTAAATTTCAATCATCCAAATCAGATTAGGATCAAATATTTTACTTGTTAATTTTTTTATTAAACCTAAAGTCTTAATTAAGGATTAAAATTTTAATTACCATTTTGCCCTTTAAGCCTAATAATTTCATAACTCACTAAATTGAACTCAAATGAACTTGAAATTTTTATGTGACTTCACTTATGTGTCAATGAAGACATGAGAGGAGAAAATGTGATTTTTCTGTATTTAATTTATTTATATAATTATTTTTTGTAGAAAAGAGAAATTTCCAAGGAAAATTCAATAACATGACCAAGGGAAAGTTTCTGTCCTTAAGAAAATTAGGGGACATTCCTAATGACCAGAGGACCACTTGGACCAAATTTTGTAATTTTTTGAATTATATTTTATTTATTAGAATTATTTTAAATTCTGGAGTATTAATTAATTTAAAAATAAAATAAATGTTGAAAAATAAATTTTATAATTTTTAAAATTCTCTCTGATATCAAGGATTCCAGAGAACCAAACTTTACAATTTTCTGATTTTTCTTTGATTTATTATAATTATTTTGGTGAAAATGCTAGAAAATACATTTTTTAATTTTAAAATTACCCTTGAGCTTTAAAAATTAATATCTCACTAAATAGACCTAGGAAAAATATGGGACTTGTTCCTAAGTGATTAAAATTCAAAATATGACATTTTGGTGAATTTTATTATTTTTGTGATTTTTATCATTTTTTAATTATTAAAAATATTAAAATAATATTAAAAATCAACTTTTTTAGAAAATTGAAATTTTAATTTTCTTAAACTCCCCTGATATCAGAGAGACTCCAAAACCAATTTGGTGAATTTTTGAAAGATATTTTGAAAGTTATGAATTTTTAAAGTTTAAAATGGCTAAGTGGCTTAATTAACCTGATTAGTGGGGCTAACTAGAGTCCAATTGACCTCAAATTTTTATGGTGGATTCCTCTGATCCTAAAGGTCAGTGGAGAATTGATTTCAAGTCAATTTGATCTATGGTTAACTCTAATTAATTAGAGACCTATTTTGGGTGTTTAAGCCGATTAGGGTTAAGTTAAGTGAATTAACTCAAATCCTATTTTTCCTAAGGTTCTCTGGTCATAAGGAACATCACCAAATTTTCCTAGAATTTATTTCACAACATGCTAATTTTTGAAATTAAAATACTTAAAACGACAACATGCATTTGAAAAATCGATAACTTTTCACGAGAGATGGCCTACGACCTTGGAAAATTCGGGGAATGTTCCTAAGTTCGGAGGCTTCAAAGCACTATGGTCTCATGCCATGGTGAATTGTATACATGCATGGAGAATTAAAACAATGCGAGGAAGTAAATAATTAATTAAAAATAAAATGCTTGGACAAAATTAATTAATTTGTTTTCCACATTATTCTCCTACATTCCTTTGAGCGAGGGGTATTTTTATTTTATTTTTGTGATTTTTCTACACGAGAGATATGAATTTTCCAAGTTTAGGGAATTAAATAAATAGGAAAATACCCTATTTATCTACTTATCCGCGCGGCGCCGCGTCGGCCTCGGCGACTCAGAAGCGCCGCGTGGCGCGCTCCCGTTCGACGCCGCCATGCGAGTCGGCAACCCGGGCCCCGCGGTTCTCGTACGCGTCTCACGGTCCGACGCCATCGTCGGCCGTCCGTCCGCGCGTGTATTAAATGGACGGCATCCGTTCATCGTCATGGCGCAGTGCGATCCGTGGCCGTCCACACTCCAACCACAGAACTCGCTCGATTCTCGATGGATTTTCGTGTTCTTATGCTGCATGGATTCGTCTTGAAGAGACGAACACATCCATACGGTAAACATGCATTGAAATTAAGGCATTTGAAATGGAGAATCTCCGGAAGCTCGGGATGAAGAAGCTAGCTCATACCTTTGCTCGGAGAAGTGAAGCTTCGATGCGAGAGTTGTTGCACCTTCGATTGGATCTGGCGAGCTCCGGATGAAGTCTCTGAGTGCAGTGGATTGTACAGGATTGAACTTCGACCACGGGTGATCACTGAGCTTGGGTACGGAACAGCCAGGTGGCACTGGAGATGGGGCTTTTCTTCGGTGGACACCTTCCACTTGGTGCAGTGAAGGTGTGGGACTAATCGATTTGGGGATTGGTTCAGCTGTGGGGAAGTGTCTGGTTTTGGGTTTGGATTTGACTGCGAAATTAAGCTCGCGGAGAGGAAATGGCGGGGGGATCTCCGCTGGGGATCGAGTGCTGCTGTGTAGGAGGAGGGGTGCGGAACAATTTTGGCGAGTTTTGGCAAGGTTTGTGCAACTCTCCCCTCATGGCCGTGAGGGGTGGTGTTTAAATAGGCATGGGTGGAGGCTCTCCCGGGGGTGACGAGGGTTGGGATCGGTTGCTGCGGTCATGGGAAGAACGACCATGGTGGCCATTGGGCATGGGGCGGCTCGGCGAGGTGGAATTCCAAAGTTGGCTCACTCCCGAGTCTCGGGCATGGCGTTTTCCGGCGGCGGGTGGCCGGCGGCCGGGCATGGGTCACCCTCGAGGTCGGGTGGGTCGGGGTTGGGTGTTTGTGCGAGCGATTGGCAATGGCCGAGTGTAAAGGCTTTGATCCGAAGTAGAATGGGGCATGGCTAGTTTTGGGTCTAAATGGGTCAACTCACCCATTTGGGCTTGGTGCACCCTTGAGGTGGCCTTGGGTCTTGTGGGGGATCGAATGGATCAGTTGGTTTGGCATGGAGAAGTCTCCATCGAAATATATTTGGATTAAATTTAGGTTTAGGTGAATCATGATTAAAGGCTAATGAGCTTTAGGGATTAAGGAAAGGGGCCCTCCTTCCTACCCGATATGGCATGGTGGAGTGTCCGAGGCTCTCATGGCTCACATGTGGCTCATGCATGGCTTCATGGCTCACTTTTGGCTTGGGGAAAGCTTGGTCGATTTCATGAAAATGGATTTTAGGAATTTTTTGGTAATTTGATGGAAATTTGTATGGAACTTGATTTGGAATGATTTGATGATGGATTTAGGACTTAGGTAATGGCTTTGATTAAGTGGATGGCAAATGGAAATGTCATGTGGGCTTTAGGGTAGATTTTGGGCTCATTGAAATGGTTTTAGATGGGCTTTTAAATGGTTTAGGAAAGTGGGCTTTTGAATTTTAAAATGGATTTTGGGATGAAATTTTGGTAAAGGCTTGGGCCAAATAATTGTTGAGTTTAGTTTAGGGATGTGTCATGAGTGGTTTGAAACAAATTTGAGGTGATTTGGGTTTGAATTGGATTGGATATGGGCTTTTTGGTAAAGAGGCTAAGGTGGGCCAAAATGGGCTAGCATGGGCCAATGTTGGGCTAGGGTTGAAATTGATGTAAAATTAATGTTGGGAAATGTTTATGGGAGTGTTTCAAAGAGGTTTTGGCTTTGGTTGGGTTTTGATTTTGGGATTTGGGCTCATTTGGGCTAGGTTTGGGTTTAGGTCGAAATTGGGCCTTTTAGCTTTGGGTTGAACTTGAGTAGGGTTTGGATCGAAGTTTTGGGCAAATCATGTTAGTGTTTTGTTTATGGGGATGTTAAGAAAGGTTTAGAAAAGATTTGGGGTTAATTGGAGTTGAATTGGGTGAATTTGGGTTAGGTTTGGGTCATAGGTCCAAATTGGGCTTTAAGACCAAAGTGAAATTGGACCCAAATTTCAATCAAATTAAGCTTGTCTTTGGTCTAGATTGGTGTTGGGGATGTTGAATTGAAGTTTAGAATTGAATTGGACCAGAATTGGGATCAATTGGGTAGATTTGGTTTGACATTGGGTTTACTTTGGGTTAAAATGGGTCGAATTGGGGGTTTTGACAAAAGTGGGGTAAATTGACAAAATTGGCCCATGGTGTAGTTGGACAAAATGAAATTGGGAATATTTGGGATTTTCTGGAATTTTCTGGGAATTTTCTGAATTTTTGGATTTTTGGGTCAAAGGGGTATTTTGGGTATTTGGAAGGTATTGGGGGGTATTTTGGGATTTTTTGATATTTTTGGATATGGATGATCAGTTTGAGTGATGTGGGAATGTTTGGGGTTGATTTTGGAGAATTTTGGGTAATTTGGGAATTTTTGAGAAATTTGGGTAGTTTCGAGGGCATTTGGTAGAGTTGGTGGGTGTAGGGTCCGGGGGTCAAAAATTGAAAATTTGGAAAATTGAAGATTGGGTGGATGTAAGTGGAATGAAATCATTTTTGTTGAGCCATGAAGCCATATCAAGCCCACATGAGCCATGAAGGGACTCATTTGAGGCATTCACTAGTGTTGTTCTAACCTCGTAGCGGAGGCTTAGGGGTTAAGGACCATCCATGTGAATCACCTACATGAGTCGGGAAGTCGAGTTAGGTAAGGGTGTGTTTTAGGAGGTGTGTGAAAGTGTAGTGCATAGGTGTAGTGTATGTGTAAGTCGGCCCTTTCACCG
>JAKZJZ010003129.1:0-10875 GCA_022702705.1 Papilionanthe hookeriana x Papilionanthe teres | reverse complement strand
CGCCTCGGAATCTAAAGTCGGTTAGGGCTTAATTTGCGAAGCGAATGCACAACAAAAGGTTGAGGATTTATGTTGCACTAGGCGAACTACCTCGAAATCCTATGGCTTGGTTATTTAATTCTAGGAAAGTTTCTTTGAAGTAGGTTCGAGTTTTCTTGATGACGATGGCCGTCTTGTCCATCATGCTCAGAGCTCCTTGTTGTTGCGAGAGGTTTAGTTTTAGAAATCATAAATCGGGAGATGAGAAAAGTGTTTTGGTTTAGAGAAGTCTTAATTTTCCAAGTGTTTTTTGTGTTTTGATTAAAACAAATCTTAAAGTTGATTATAACGACACGGTTAAGATCCACGGTTCCATCCTTCGGCATCATTATTTTTATCGGATTCACTTAGTCCGAGATGAATTTGCTAAACTCGTCTGAATGAGTTCCACACTTTCATTTAGACCGTGGGAAATCCCGTTAGCAACACGTAGGTTACATCATCGAGGTATTCTCGATCATCCGACGGGACGTTTTAATTTAGTTGCAATTGTAGTTTTGTGTTACTGTTTGTGATTAAATTTTGAGTTGTTTTATATTTTGAAATGTTGTGGCGGTGAATTTTATCTTGCGATGACTTTTAATTTAGTTTTGGTTTCGGTTTTAGGGGCTATCCTAAAGGTGTGGGTTTTCATGCAACGGTTGTCTTATCATGCGAGAAAAGTAAAGTGCATTTGCGATAAAGTAAATTACGATAATGTAAATTGCAGAAAGTAAATTGCAATAAAATAAAAGCGTGCACTGGAGGGTCTTCCCGTCATCCCAAGCTACACTTAAAACACAATTAGAATATTTAAGCAAGTTCCTAGGTAAAGCTAAGGGAAGGGTTATGGTTTTCTACCAAATTCATAATCTATAGTTAGTCATCTCTATGACGTCTAGGTTCTTTGTGTTTTGGTTTAAGGACGATTTTCTTCATCGAAAGAATAATTAAATTCGATTGTTCTTATAAACATCCTATCATATCGAGGAAGTGCTTAAGACGAATCTTAAACATCTTTTCGATATTTCTAGGATTGTTTTAAGTCCGAATGAATTTAATTATATAAATGAATTAATCGTCCAGGAATTCGAAGTTTTGTTAACTTACTCGGTGAACTAGGACATTTGAATATCACTATAAGTGAAGTAACATTTCATTTAATGTCTACATTTAGGAGTTATGATAACTAAAGCTTTTGAGGGTAAATTGGTGTTGAATGGTTTGTGATTTAGTTTAATTTCCATTAATGAGTTTAAATTTGGAATAGTGTTGAAGTTATTTTAGATTTATTTTGAATTCTTTATGTCTTAGGTGATGTTATATTTAATTTAATTTAATTTAATTTAATTTAATTTAATTGAGTTTTAATTTAATTTAATTGATTAGTTGATTTAATTTGATTTGATGTTTAATTAATTTGATTTGATTTAATTTAATTTAATTTAATTTAATTTAATTATTTAATTTAATTTAATTTAATTTAATTTAATTTAATTTAATTTAATTTAATTTGTTAATTTAATTTAATTTAATTTAATTTAATTTGATTTAATTTAGTTTAATTTAATTTGATTTGATTTAATTTAATTTTATTTAATTTAATTTGATTTAATTTAATTTTTTTATTTAATTTATTTTAATTTAATTTAATTTAATTTAATTTAATTTAATTTAATTTAATTTAATTTTAATTTAATTTTATTTAATTTTAATTGAAATTTTTTAAAGAGTTTAATAATTTAAATTTAGTTTAATGATTAAGTCTTTTAATATTTTAAATTTGAGTTATCATTTTAATTAAGAATTGAATATTAATGAGATAATTAATTTAGGGATTTTTAAATTAAAGAATAAATCTCTTCCTAATAATATCCTTATTTTAATAATTCCAATTTTATTATTCTTCCAAATTTAATCAATTATTTAATTAAAGTTTAATCATTTTAAAATTGTTTAATGGGTTTCTACCCTTTAATTATTTAAATTTCAATCATCCAAATCAGATTAGGATCAAATATTTTACTTGTTAATTAATTTTATTAAACCTAAAGTTTTAATTAAGGGTTAAAAATTTAATTACCACTTTACCCTTTAAGCTTAATAATTTCATAACTCACTAAATTGAACTCGAACTGAACTTGAAATTTTTATGTGACTTCACTCATATGTCAATAAAGACATGAGAGGAGAAAATGTGATTTTTCTGTATTTAATTTATTTATATAATTATTTTTGGTAGAAAATAGAGATTTTCAAGGAAAATTTAATAACATGACCGAGGAAAAGTTTCTGTCCTTAAGAAAATTAGGGGACATTCCTAATGACGAGAGAACCACTTGGACCGATTTTGGTGATTTTTTGAATTATATTATTTTTATTATAATTATTTTAAGTTTTGGAGTGTTAATTAATTTAAAAATAAAATAAATGTTGAAAAATGAATTTTATATTTTTCAAAAATCTCTCTGATATCAAGGAAATCAGAGAAGCAAATTTTGCAATTTTCTGATTTTTCTATGATTTATTATAATTATTTTAGTGAAAATGCTAGAAAATACATTTTTTTTAATTTTAAAATTACCTTAAAGCTTTAAAATTTAATATCTCACTAAATAGACCTAAGAAAAATGTGGGATTTGTTCCTATGTGATTAAAATTCAAAATGTGACATTTTGGTGAATTTTATTATTTTTGTGATTTTTATTATTTTTTAATTATTAAAAATATTAAAATATTATTAAAAATCAACTTTTTTAGAAAATTGAAATTTTAATTTTCTTAGGTTCCCCTGATATCGAGAGAGGCCCCAAAACCGATTTAGTGAATTTTTGAAAGGTATTTTAAAAGTTATGAATTTTTAAAGTTTAAAATGGCTAAGTGGCTTAATCGACCCAATTAGTGGGGCTAACCAAGTCCAATTGACCTCAAACTTTTATGGTGGATTCCTCCGATCCTAAAGGTCGAGTGGAGAATTGATTTCAAGTCAATTTGATGCCTGGTTAACTCTAATTAAATAAAGACATATTTTGGGTGTTTAAGCCGATTAGGGTTGTTTTAAATGAACTAAGTCAAAACCTATTTTTCCTAGGGTTCTGCTGGTCATAAGGAACATCACCAAATTTTCCTAGAATTTATTTCACAACATGCTTATTTATTGGAATTAAAATACTCAAAACGATAACTATGAACTTGAAAAATCAATAACTTTTCATAGGGATGGCCTACGACTTTGGAAAATTCGGGGAATGTTCCCGAATTCGGAGGCTTCAAAAGCCACATGGTCTCATGCCATGGTGAATTGTATGCATGCATGGAGAATTAAAATAATGCAGAGAGTAAATAAATTATAAAAAATAAAATACTTGATGAAATTAAATGATTTCTTTTCCACATTATTCTCCTCCGTTCAGCGAGCGAGAGGGTATTTTTATTTTATTTTTCTGATTTTTCTACACGAGAGATATGAATTTTTGAAGTTTAGGGAATTAAATAAATAGAAAAATACCCTAATTTTCTATTTATCCACGCGGCGCCGCGTCGACCTCGGCGACTCCGAACGCACGCGCGTCGCGCTCCCATTCGACGCCGCCACCGAGTCGGCGGCCGGGCCCCGCGGTTCTCGTACCGATCTCTCGGTCCGACGCCATCCGAGCCGTTCGTCCGCGCGTGTATTGAATGGACGGCATCCGTTCATCGTCCCGAGCGTCCTCGCCGAGAGCCGTCCACACTAAATCCACTAAGATCTCGCTCGATACTCGATGGATTTTTATGTTCTTATGCTCTATGGATTCGTCTTGAAGAGACGAACACATCTATACGGTTAACATGCATTGAAATTAAGGCATTTGAAATGGAGAATCTCCGAAGCTCGGGATGAAGAATTAGCTCATACCTTTGCTCGGAGAAGTGTGGCTTCGATCGAGAGTTGTTGCACCTTCGATTGGATCCGTGCAAGCTCCGGATGAAGTCTCTCGGTGCAGTGAATTGTCCGGATGTGATTTCGACCAAGCCAGATCCACAAAGCTTGGAGGCTGGAGCAACTCGGGTGGCTCGGAGATGGGGCTTTTGTTGGTGGACACCTTCCCTTGGTACGGTGAAGGTGTAGAACCAATCGATTTGGGAATTGGCTCATTGTGGAGAAGTGTCCTGGTTTTGGGTGGAATTTCGGTTAGGAAATTGGATTTTGTCGAGTGGGGATTAGGGCGAATTGACACTGGGGATCAAGCTGCTCTAAGGGTGGAGAAGGGTGCGGAACAATTTTGGCGAGTTTCGGCAAGGTTTGTGCTCGGCTCCTCTCATGGCCGAGAGGGGTGGAGTTTAAATAGGAGAGGGTGGAGGGCCTCCCGGGGGAGTTGAGGCATGGGATCGAGCTGCTGCGGTGAGGAGAAGAACGGCCATGGTGGCCATGTGGGCATGGGGCGACTCGGCGGGTGAGAATTCCAAGCTTGGGCTCACATGATGCTCTCGGGTATGGTGTTTTCCGGCGATCCGGGCGGCGCGGCCGTAGGCATGGGTCACCATCTTGACCGGGGAGGTCGGGGCTTGGCAATGGTGAAGTCGATTGGGCTTGGACATGTGTAAAGTGTTTGAATTAAAATGGAATGGGGAAGGGTCATTTTGGTCTTAAATTGGTCAACCCATTGGTTTGGGTTGGGTGCACCTCCCCATGGCTTGGTCTTGGAGGCTGAGAGGATCAGTTAGGTCTAGCTAGTGGAGAGTGGTGATGGTCCTCATCCAAGATATATGTGGATTAAATCTTGGTTTAGTGTGAGACATGCTTAAGGTTAAATGAGCTTTTAGGAGGATTAGGAAAGGACCTCCTCCTTTTGCCATTAATGGCATGGTCACATGTCGAAGCCTTCCATGGCTTCATGTGGCTTGTGCATGGCTCGTCATGGCTCACCTTTGGCTTGGGAAAAGGTTTGGTCGATTTCATGAAAATGGGTTTTAAGAATTTTTGGATAATTTGATGGAAATTTGTATGAAACTTGATTTGGAATAATTTGATGGTGAATTTAGGACTTAGGTAATGGATTTAATTAAGTGGATGACAAATGGAGATGTCATGTGGGCTTTAGGGTAGATTTTGGGCCTTTGGATGTGGTGAAGTGGGCTTTTAGGAAAGTTTAAGGGAAATGGGCTTTTGATTTTAGGATGGGCATTTGGATAAAAATTTTGTGAAGAACTTTGTCAAATAAATGTCATAATTGGTTTAGGGATGTTCTATGAAGGGCTTGGAATCAATTTGATGTGATTTGGAGTTGAATTGGTTTGAATTTGGGTTTATTTGGTAAGTGGGCCTATATGGGTCCAAGTGGGCCAAGTTGGGCTAATGTTGGGCTAGGGTTGAAATTGATGTAAAATCAATGTTGAGAAATGTTTATGGGAGTGTTTCAAAGAGGTTTTGGCTTTGGTTGGGCTTTGATTTTGGGGTTTGGGCTCATTTGGGTTAGGTTTGGGTTTAGGTCGAAAATGGGTCCTTTTAGCCTTGGGTTGAATTTGAGTGGGGTTTGGGTCTAAATTTTGGGCAAATCATGTTAGTGTTTTGTCTTGTGGGAATGTTAAGGAAGATTTAGAAAAGATTTGGGGTTAATTGGAATTGAATTGGGTGAGTTTGGGTTAGGTTTGGGTCATGGGTCCAAATTGGGCTTTAAGGCCAAAAGTGAGATTGGATCCAAATGTCAATCAAATTGGGCTTGGATTTGGTCTAGATTGGTATTTGGGATATTGAATTGAAGTTTAGAATTGAATTGGACCAAAATTGGGGTCAATTGGGTAGGTTTGGTTTGACATTGGGTTCACTTAGGGTTAAAATGGGTCGAGTGGGGGTTTTGACAAAAGTAGGGTAAATTGACAAAATTGGCCCATGGTGTAGTTGGACAAAATGAAATTGGGAATATTTGGGATTTTCTGGAATTTTCTGGGAATTTTCTGAATTTTTGGATTTTTAGGTCGAGAGGGGTATTTTGGGTATTTGGAGGGTATTGGGAGGTTTTCTTGGAATTTTTGGTATTTTTGGGTATGGATGATCAGTTTAAGTGATGTGGAAATGTTTGGGAATGATTTTGGAGAATTTTGGGTAATTTGGAAATTTTTGAGAAATTTGGGTAATTTCAAGGGTTTTGGGTAGATTTAGCGGGTGTAGGGTCCGGGGTCGAAAATTGAAAATTTGGGAAATTGAAGATTGGGTGAATTTAAGTGGAAAGAAATCATTTTGGTTGAGCCATGAAGCCATATCAAGCCCACATGAGCCATGAAGGGACTCATTTGAGGCATTCATTATGTTGTTCCTAACCTCTTGCGCGAGGGCTTAGGGGTTAAGGACCATCCATGTGAATCACCTACATGAGTCGGGAGGTCGAGTTAGGTATGGGTGTGGTTTTAGGAGGTATGTGGAAGTGTAGTGTGTAGGTGTAGTGTATAAGTGTAGTGTGTGTAAGTCGGCCCCTTCACCGGACCGAGGCCGCCGAGGGCGGTCTAAGGCGAAGAGTCTTATAGGAACTCATCCTTTAAACTTCCACATTTGATTTCGACCCTCTCAGGTGATTAGGGGTCTACGGTCGAGTTTGTGGAGTTTGCGGGGAGTTAAGAAGTGGTTTGAATTTCTAAAAGGTGGGTCCCGATTCTAGTCCTCTAAGATAGTCGAAAGGAAAAGCTAAGGCTAGATCCTAAGTACTTAAAGAGAAGAAGAGAGACCTCGTCGAAAATGAGGTCAACAAATGGACCCCGATAGGTGTGGTGAGTGACGGAGCACACCGCGCGTATTGGTGTTGGCCGAAGCGATCAACAAAACCAACACAGATATCCAAGTGACGAACTTAGGACGAAGTAGAAGAGTTTCCGTTGGGGAGTAGCAAGTATATCTGCGAAATCGGAGATTCTGAAACTCTCGTGCAGGGAAAGGAAAAGGAGGTGAATCCCGAAATCACATGACACAGGGGAATTTCGATTTAGATTTTATTTTGTTTCAATTTAAGTTTTGATGTGTGAGTTTAGATTTTAGTTTGGAGTTTCGATTTAGATTGAAGTTTGTCGAAATTAATTTGAAGGATTTGATTTGAAATGAAAATTGGAATTACGAGGTTTTAGATGTAACATCTTCGACCTCGAAAGAAAATTGAATTGATTAGATTGAATCGTTGCAATGAGAAGAGATCTCGGAGTAATGCGGTGTTGGATGTAAAATCCTTAACCTCGAGAGTTTGATTTTGATGTATTTCGGTGCGATAGGAAAAGAATCGTAAAGCGATGCGGTCTTGGATGTAAAATCCTCGACCCAAAAGGTTTGAATTTGATGTATTTCGGTGCGATAGGGAAAGAATCCTAAAGCGATGCGATCTTGGATGTAAAATCCTCGACCCAAAAGTTTGAATTTGATGTACTTCGGTGCTGATAGGAAAGAATCCTAAAGCGGTGCGATCTTGGATGTAAAATCCTCGACCCAAAAGTTTGAATTTGATGTATTTCGGTGCAATAGGAAAAGAATCCTAAAGCGAGTGCGATCTTGGATGTAAAATCCTCGACCCAAAAGTTTGAATTTGATGTATTTCGGTGCGATAGGAAAGAATCCTAAAGCGAGTGCGGTCTTGGATGTAAAATCCTCGACCCAAAAGTTTGAATTTGATGTACTTCGGTGCAATAGGAAAGAATCCTAAAGCGATGCGGTCTTGGATGTAAAATCCTCGACCCAAAAGTTTGAATTTGATGTATTTCGGTGCGATAGGAAAGAATCCTAAAGCGGTGCGATCTTGGATGTAAAATCCTCGACCCAAAAGTTTGAATTTGATGTATTTCGGTGCGATAGGAAAGAATCCTAAAGCGGTGCGGTCTTGGATGTAAAATCCTCGACCCAAAAGTTTGAATTTGATGTATTTCGGTGCGATAGGAAAGAATCCTAAAGCGGTGCGGTCTTGGATGTAAAATCCTCGACCCAAAAGTTTGAATTTGATGTATTTCGGTGCAATAGGAAAGAATCCTAAGCGAGTGCGATCTTGGATGTAAAATCCTCGACCCAAAGTTTGAATTTGATGTATTTCGGTGCGATAGGAAAAGAATCCTAAAGCGGTGCGATCTTGGATGTAAAATCCTCGACCCAAAAGTTTGAATTTGATGTATTTCGGTGCAATAGGAAAGAATCCTAAAGCGGTGCGATCTTGGATGTAAAATCCTCGACCCAAAAGTTTGAATTTGATGTATTTCGGTGCAATAGGAAAGAATCCTAAAGCGGTGCGGTCTTGGATGTAAAATCCTCGACCCAAAAGTTTGAATTTGATGTATTTCGGTGCAATAGGAAAGAATCCTAAAGCGAGTACGGTCTTGGATGTAAAATCCTCGACCCAAAAGTTTGAATTTGATGTATTTCGGTGCAATAGGAAAGAATCCTAAAGCGGTGCGGTCTTGGATGTAAAATCCTCGACCCAAAAGTTTGAATTTGATGTATTTCGGTGCGATAGGAAAGAATCCTAAAGCGGTGCGGTCTTGGATGTAAAATCCTCGACCCAAAAGTTTGAATTTGATGTATTTCGGTGCAATAGGAAAGAATCCTAAAGCGAGTGCGGTCTTGGATGTAAAATCCTCGACCCAAAAGTTTGAATTTGATGGATTTGAATGGAAAGATTAATTTGGATTCTGGAAGGATGATGATCGTGAATGTAAGAATCTGCAATTTGAAAAATTTGAATTTGATTTGATGATTTGATTCGAGATTGAAGAAATTGAATTTGAATTTGATTGAGACTGGATTTGGAATTGGAAAGATTGAATTTGGAAATTTGGAAGGATGAGTTTGAACTCGATTGAAATTTGATTTAAGATTTGATTTGAAATTTGGAAGATCAAATTTGAAACTTGATCGAGATTGGATTTGGAATTTGATTGAGAATTTGATTTGTGATTTGAAAAGATTGAAATTTGATTTGGAATTTGGAAAGATTGAATTTGAAATTTGATTTGAAATTTGGAAGGATGGAATTTGAGATTTGTGTTGATTTCGTTTATCTTTTAATGGTTCAAATTTTATTTTATCGTTTATTTAATGTTCATGTGAATTTGGTGTTTGTCATTTTTTAAGATTTTTTTTTTAGGAAAGTTTTCTTTTATTCTTCTTTCTTTATTTCTTTTACTGTTCTTTGTTCGAAGTTCATTTAACTTTAATGGCGTTTCCCGATCAATTTGCACAAAAGAGGTGAAGGCCAAAAACGTGACATGGTCACTTTCATTCCAATCATGTTGAAAATACATCATACAACTCGATCTGGAATATATTTCATACAATCCATGTAGACTCGAAACGGATTATGTATGATCTTTGTTGGTCCATCAAAAGAAGCATTTGTCAAAAAATCCATGTACGAATAGTGGGGTACATGGTTAATAACATCACCTTCCAAGCCATCCTCGGCGAGGATGCCGAGTTGGATGTACGTTGGAGGTGTGATATTTCCCATGTAACTCACAGCTCGTAAGGCCGGAGGTTCTCTAGCTCTGGGTGCGGTTGGAAATGGTAAGGTATCTTGCTGTCGTCCATTCTCTTGAAAGTAAGCGAGATCCGCTCCACTGGCACTCCTGGTATGCAATGCTTAGCGATATACGCTCCGTTGCCCTTCGGTATCATGACGGAACCCACCGGTAAAGGTATCTTTGCGGCCCTCGGAACTCACCCGGGCCTGCTATCCGGAGGTCGGATCCGAACATGATGTCACACTCGTTCGAGAACGAGGCTGTGCGAGAAGGTGCGACGAAGTCGTGGTGATCTATATGTGGGGGTATGCGGTCACTCTGTTTGTAGATGTTGATAATGCGGTTATTGGGTATGCGATCTGCTGGCGGTACCCTCCATGTTATCAATCTTTTTACCATTCTCACGATGATTAATGGCATCGGATCTACTTGCCATGACGGAGTATCCCGGTGGGTTTCCCTTTGTCTTCGACGAAGTTGTAGCGGCATCCGCATTGTATTGTGATTCTTCCTTTCCACGGCATCCATCTCCGGGGTTCGAGTATGTGTTTTCCCTCGGGCGGCTGCTCGGCCCATTCTTTTCGAGATCTCGGATACAATCCACGATTTCTTCGTTGTTCATACTGCGAGAATACGTCGGTATGTAGCTCGAGGCCCTCTAGTATGTTGATCCTTCTTCCTTTAATTCTCTCGAAGTATTCGAAAGTTTTCTTTTCAACATTATGCATTCTCTCCGGCTCGTATTCCGGAATGATGCTGAGATGGCGAGGCCTTGTGACATATTGTGGGATATATGGTTCAATCCCTTCACGTTCCCCTGCATACCTCGGCTCCTCGGGGATGATGCCATCGGGACATCCCCGGGGTTAGCTTGCAACAAGGTCATGCATTATTGGTGGTTCTATCCGGTGGCGTGGTAGCCTTCTTTCTTCGATCTTCGGAGATTTCCACGGTTCTTCTCGTTATCCTAGGAGGCGGCCTCCTTTCTTCGAGTTCTGGTGAACCGGTGTCCTTGAAATGTGTGTGCTTGGCATTAGCGATTGTCTCGTCGCGGCGGTCCGCGGCTAGTTTTGTTAACATCTTACGGATACGGCGATTCTTATTTCTTCGTTGCGTGGTCGTGAGAGTAGCTCTCCGCACTTCTTGAATCTCTGTGGGCGCGGCGCTGACAAGCCTGCCCTCCGCTGTAGCGACTACGGACTTCATTTTCTTATCTTCTTCGGTGTTTGCTTTTCTTTTCTTGTTGTTGGATTGGTGGCTTGGGCCACCCACTTTCATCACTGTCTGCCCGGGTAGTTCTTCTCGGTTAACTGGGACCCAGTCACTTTCCTCGTCTTGTAGGCTCGTCGGTGCGAAATCCGAGTCGATCTCGATTATCGCTCCATCTTTCACCCT
>JAKZJZ010003128.1:0-10883 GCA_022702705.1 Papilionanthe hookeriana x Papilionanthe teres | reverse complement strand
GAAATTTAATCACAAACGGAACACAAAACTACAATTACAACTAAATTAAAACGTCCTGTTGGATGATCGGGAATACCTCGGATGATGTAACCTACGTGTTGCTAACGGGATTTCCACGGTCTAAATGAAAGTGTGGAACTCATTCGGTTGAGTTTAGCAAATTCATACGGACTAAGTGAATCCGATAAAAATAATGATGCGGAAGGATGGAACCGTGGGATCTTAACCGGTGTCGTTATAATCAACTTTAAGATTTGTTTTAATCAAAATACAAAACACTTGGAAATTAAGACTTCTCTAAACCAAAACACTTTTCTCATCTCCTGATTTATAATTTCTAAAACTAAACCTCTGCAACAACAAGGAACTTGGAGCATGGTGGGCAGCACGGCCATCGTCGTCAGCAAAACTTGAACCTACTTCAGCAAAACTTTTCTAGAATTAAATAACCAAGCCATAGGACTTCGAGGTAGCTTGCCTAGTGCAACATAAATCCTCAACTCTTCGTTAGGCATTTGCATTGCAAATTAAGCCCTAACCGGTCTTAGGATTCCGAGGTAGTCGTCCGATACGACAATAAACCCTCACATCTTCTAGGAAATTTGTTTGATTTTATCATACAAATATAAGCCCTAATTAATTAAAATTGGCAAGATCAAAACATTTAAATAAGTATTAGGACTTTCCTAAATTCAAGCCAAACAATAGGATAGTCGGGAAATTACCGAAGTCCACTTCGAATCAGTGATTTCTACTACCTCTCTTCCTTTGGATTCACAAAACAAAATGTTCCAAAATTTGATCCATTCCCTATTGAAATTCCAAAATTCAATCTTTGAAAACCTTAAACTTTGAAATTCTTGAGAGCAGAATTATTGGTTATTATCGAGAGTTTTCTTAGGTGATTCCCGTCACTTAAGATGTAATTAACTATAGGGGCTTGCCCTTATAGGGAATTTAAAGAACCCGGGTAATATAAACCCTGTTTAATACTTTCATATTAAGCAGGGGAATTTGTCGGCTTATAAAATTGGTTCGCAGACCAAACGGATGTCACAAAACTTCTAGTTTATTTGATCGAGCCCCACCAGTCGAGCGGTGTGTCTATCCTTAGGGATAGATACATGGTTTATGGTGCGGTGCTCATTTATATAAACTATTTGGGATGTGAGATCGGTCTCAATCTCAAATTTAAAATTATTTTCAAAGTCAAATACTACTTTCTAAATTATATATATATTTAAATCAAATTTAAAATTTAAATTCGCCGATAACTTCTGTTAGGCGACCCCCTTTTAAAATACAATACAACCTAAAAATATGCCGACAGAAGAATAAAAAGAAATCAAGCAAGAAGCAGTGACAATAAGTCGGAAGAAGCCACAATTCAAGATCTCTCTCGAAGATGAAAAGAACGAAGAATATAAATCGATGTACGAGAAGATTAACCACTATGTACATACTATGACCCTGACCCCGATCCACTCTAATAAGATCGAGGGTATGGTGGTCAAAGAGGTACGTAGCGGCGTGTGCAAAGCCCATTAAATTCTACCGTGGTGCTCCTTCCTCCAAAACCGAAAATAATGTACAACTTGAAGATGTCACTTCATCGAATTAATGGAATTACCTTTTGAGTGGTACTCTCCCTGGGTTCAAAATTTAATTCAGCGTGGTTTCTTACCTCGACAATGGACAAAAGGTCAATCACAACATTTTGAAAAATTATGGGATAACTCCGGTCGTCCACCCAATTCGAAGCATGGTCTCGGATTCGGCACAGTAGGATCAGTTGACGATACTGATTTTTGCTTGGTTTTCACTTGCGAGTCCAATGAAAACTGCATGGAAACTATAGAAGAATTTGAAGATTTACAAATTGGAGACGCTCCACCAGAATTCGAAGAAGAGATCAAATCTACAATAGATGAGTTAACGAAAGTTAACTTAGGTACTAGCGAAGAGCCTAGACCTACCTTTGTTAGCTCCTTACTCAATAAGGAAGACTCCGAAGAAATAATCAAGTTATTAATGGAATTTAAAGACTTTTTTGTTTGGAGCTACGATGAGATGCCAAGATTAGCTCTAGAGGTCGCAGTCCATAAGCTAGGAGTGGATCCTACTTCTGTCCCAATCAGACAAGGTCCCAGAAGAATGCGTCTAGAAATCGAACAACAAGTCATAGCCGAAGTTAAAAAGCTAATAGACGCCAAATTTGTCCATGAAGAACAATACCCAACTTGGCTAGCCAATGTAGTGCCGGTCGAAGAAGAATGGTCGGATCGGAATTTGTGTGGATTTCGGAGATTTAAACAAGGTATGTCCAAAGGATGAATTCTCTCTACCGATCCTGGAACTAATGATCGACATTGCTTCGACACATGAGATATTCTCATTCATGGATGGATCTTCGGGATACAACCAGATAAAAATGGCTCCAGTAGATGAAAAGCTTACAACATTCAGAATGCCGATCGGAGTATATTGCTACACAGTGATGCCATTTGGATTGAAGAACGCAGGAGCAACATACCAGAGAGCGATGACAAGAATTTTTGATGATCTCATCCACAATCAAGTCGAATGCTACGTGGACGATGTGGTCATCAAAAGAAAAGTAAAGGAAAACCACCTATATGATTTGAGAATTGTTTTCGAACGATTAAGACAATTTAACCTTAAGATGAATCCCTTAAAATGCGCCTTCGGCATCACCTCCGAGAAATTCTTAGGATTCGTTGTCCAACATCGTGGAATTGAAATCGACCCAAAAAAGATTAAAGCTATCTTAGAAATGCCGCCTCCCAAAACCTTAAAATAACTACGATCTTTTCAAGGGAAGTTGGCATATCTTCGACGCTTTATCTCGAACTCGTCGTAGGTGTCGAGCCTTTCTCGGCACTAGTTAAAAAGGACGCCAAATTTATTTGGGAAGAGAAATGCCGGAGGGCCTTCGAGGACATTAAGCAATATTTAATGACACCTCTCGTCTTAGCGGCCCTGGTCCTGTAGTAGACCGCGATACTTTATACCGCGGCTTTAGACGACTCTCTCGGAGCCCCGTTAGCCTGTGTCGATGATGAGGGTAAAGAAAATGCTCTTTACTACCTAAGCCGTCATCTACTTCCGACGGAAATAAGGTATCCCGCAATTGAAAAGCACTGTTTCGCCCCGATCTTCGCCGCTCAAAAGCTCGGGCACTACATGCTTTCTCATAAGGTCAACTCGATCTCGAAATTTAATCCATTGCAATACTCGATGACTCGTCCAACGCTTTCGGCGGACTTGCCGGATGGTCAATGATATTATCGCAAGTCGATATAACTTTCGTGCCACTTCGTGCCGTAAGGGACAAGTCCTAGCGGACTTCCCCGCAACACACCCTTTGCTCGAGCGAATCTCCTCTCAATGACGATTTGCCGGATGAACAAATAATGAGCGTAGAAGACCCCGATGATCGACGTTGGGAATTATATTTCGACGGAGCATCTTCAAGACACAATGACGAAGAATCGCAAGTGATAGTACCCGGTAAGGCAGAGAATCGGACTAATCTTTATAACACCGGAGCGGGGATGTTAAGATACTCCTACCACTCGACGAACCGTGTACAAACAACGAAGCAGAATATGAAGCCCTCATAACAGGACTGGAATTAGCTATTCAAATGGGGATAACAGACATCAACATCTTTGGGAATTCACAGTTAATCATTCAACAGATCGCCGGACAGTACAGAATTTTAAAGCCAAGACTCGAGCAAGACTTCCAGTATGCCATACAGTTGTTGGAATAAATTCCGAATGTGACGATCAACAAAATTCCCAGAAAAGAAAATGCTTTAGCAGATGCGTTAGCTTGCCTCGCAAAAGAATTTGCATGCTTGCAAGATGAATCAGTGGAAGTGTCAGTTCACGGACGTCAAGTCCTATCACAGCTCGACATAGACACAATACAAAAATCAGAAAAAGAAGAAGAATCAGTTGCAACAGTGACAGAAAACACAGAAGATTGGCGACAACCATTAATAGACTACTTGCAAACAGGAAAACTACCAGACGATAGGTTGCTAGCCCATCAGATCAAGAAAAGAACTCTGTCTTACGCATTAATAAACAACACGTTATACAGAAGGTCTTTCGATCAAATGTGGCTAAGATGCCTAAGCGGGTCCGAGGC
This sequence comes from Papilionanthe hookeriana x Papilionanthe teres, assembly GCA_022702705.1. NCBI lineage: Eukaryota > Viridiplantae > Streptophyta > Magnoliopsida > Asparagales > Orchidaceae > Papilionanthe > Papilionanthe hookeriana x Papilionanthe teres. The sequence goes on along the minus strand of JAKZJZ010003128.1, from coordinate 6,704 downwards.
CCGTGAAATCGTTAAAGAGGTGCATTCAGGACTCTGTGGCGCTCACCAGTCGGGTCCGAAGATGAAAATGAAAATTAAAAGATTAGTGTACTACTGGCCCTCGATGATGACCGACTGCATGAAAATCGCCAAGAGTTGTCACCAATGCCAAGTGCACGGAGTGGTTCTACACCAACCTCCAAATGTGCTACATCCGACAATTGCATCGTGGTCATTCGAATGTTGGGGCACGGATATAGTGGGTCCAATAGAACCACCATCTTCAAAAGGACATCGCTTCATTCTTGCGGCTACAGATTACTTTTCCAAGTGGGCGGAGGCAGTTCCACTCAGAGAAGTGAAAGCACACCACGTGCTACGCTTTTCAAGAACCAAGTTGTCTACCGTTTCGGAGTGCCGCGCAGATCATCTCGTATAACGGGTCAGCATTCGAAGCACACAAATCAACAATTTTGTCGTGAGACACGGAATTGACTGGCGATATTCAACAATTTACTACCCAAGAGCAAACGGCCTGGCTGAGGCTTTTAATAAAACTCTCGCTCAAATTTTAAAGAAAACTTTGGACGATAATAAGAGAAATTGGCATGAGAAGTTATTAGAAGCCTTATAGGCCTACCGAACAACCTTCGAACTCCTACTCAAGCTACACCTTACGCTCCGGTGTATGGGTCCGAGGCAAGTGTTACGCTTAGAGGTTCGACTTCCTTCACTCGTAATTGCAGCTTGCAAACAAAATCACGATGAAGAGAATGCCAAATTACGACTAGAAGAATTGGAAAGCCTGGAAGGGAAAAGACTTGCAGCACATCAGAATTTAGAACTATACCAAGCTAAGATGGTTCAAGCCCATGACAAATTGGTCCGCCCGAGAACCTTCAAAGTTGGTGACTTAGTTCTCGTTCTCAAGAGACCTATCCTTGCACACCGCAAGATAGGAGGAAAATTTGAACCCACTTGGGAAGGGCCGTTTGTGGTTGAAGCGAGATACTCGTGAGGCTCCTACCAGCCTAGTGAATTGCCAAGGAGAACGACATATGCTTCCGATCAATGGACGATACTTAAAGAAGTATTACGCTACTCGATGTTTCGAAGGAATGAATTCTTCATCCCTAGAAGCACGGCGAAGTAATTACTTATGACTCGGGTCCGAACCCAAAAATAATAAAAATGTGCTAAAATAAATAAAATCATGATAATAAAGTTTTCCTTGTTTTCTCTTCCAAATCAAAATCTCTTTCCCGATCTTATCCCACTTCATTCCCGTTAAATTTAAAAATATAAAAAGTAATAAGAATAAAAAACTCGTCTTTAATAAACATTTTCTTAATGTTCTTGTTCTTAGTACATCCCCCGATCCTTTTCCTTGTCTTTTCGTAGGGAAATGTCGAACTGGCGGTTGGTCCCGAACTTTAGAAATGGCGTAAGCCTCGCACTCGACGAAAAGAGGGTGAAAGATGGAGCGATAATCGAGATCGACTCGGACTTCGCACCAGCAGGCCCGCAATACGAGGAAAGTGACCGGGTCCCGCTGACCGAGAGGAACCGCCCGGCCGACAAGAATGAAAGTGGGTGGCCCAAGCCACCAATCCAACGAAGAAGAAAAGGAAAACAAGCACCGAAGAAGACAAGAAAATCAAGTCCGTAGTCGCTACAGCAGAGGGCAGCTTGTCGCCGCCGCGCCCACGAAGATTCAGGAAGTACGAAGAGCTACTCTCACAAAGAACTCAACGAAGAAATAAAAATCGCCGTATCCGCAAGATGTTAACCAAACTAGCAGCGGACCAACGCGACGAGGCAGTTGCTATCGCCGCACATATACTTCAAGGACGCCGGTTCACTGAGTACTCGAAGAAAGGAGGCCAGCTCCTAGGATAACAGAAGAAACGGGGAAATCTCAAGAAGATCAGAAGAAAGAAGGCTACCACGCCACCAGATAGAACCACCAGTAATGCATAACCTTGTTGCAGAAGCAACCCCGGAGGATGTCCCGACGGACATCATCCCCGAGGAGCCGAGGTATGCAGGAGAACGTGAAGGGATTGAGCCGTATATCCCACAATACGTCACCAGGCCTCGCCATTTGCAGATTATTCCAGAATACGAGCTGGAAAGAATGCATAATGTCGAAAAGAAAACTTTTGAATACTTCGAGAGAATCGTAGGCAGGAGGATCAATATACTAGAAGGCCTCGAGCTACATACGTACGTGTTCTCGAATACGAACAACAACAAATCGTGGACCGCATCCGAGATTTGAAAAGAATGGGCCGAGCGGGCCGCCTAAGAGAAAACACCTACTCGAACCCCGGAGATGGATGCCGTGGAAAGGAAGAATTACAATACAATGTGGATGCCGCTACAACTTCGCGTAAGACAGAAGGGAAACCCACCGGGAATACTCCGTCATGGCCAGTGGATCCAATGCCATTGGTCATCAAAAGAATGGTAAAAAGATTGATAACATGGAGGGTACTCGCCGCAGATTGCATACCCAACAGCTTGCATCATTAACATTTACAAGCAGGGTGATCGCATACCCCCGCACATAGATCACCACGACTTTGTCGACCTTTCTGCACAGTTTCTTTTCTGAACGAATGTAATATCATGTTCGGATCTGACCTCCGGATAGCAGGCCCGGGTGAGTTCCGAGGGCCAGTAAAGATACCATTACCGGTAGGTTCCGTCATGATACTGAAGGGCAACGGAGCAGATGTCGCTAAACATTGCATACCAGGAGTACCAGTGAAGCGGATCTCGCTACTTTCGAAGGATGGACGACATGAAGACACCTTACCACTTCCACCTGCACCCGGAGCTAGAGAGCCTCCGACCTTACGAGCCGTGAGTTACATGGAAAATATCACACCTCCAACGTACATCCATACGGCATCCTTGCCAAGGATGGCTTGGAAGGTGATGTTATTGACCATGTACCTCACTATTCGGACATGGATTTTCGACGTATACCTTTTTTGGATGGATCGACAAAGATCATACATAGTCCGTTTTGAGTCTACATGGATTGTATGAGATGTATTCCGCATCGAGTTGTATGATGTATCTTCAACATGATTGGAATGAAAGTGACCATGTCACATTTTTGGCCTTCACCTCTTTTGTGCAAGTTGATCGGGAAACGCCATTAAAGTTAAATGAACTTCGAACAAAGAACAGAAAAGAAATAAAAATAAAAAATAAAAGAAAACTTTCCTTAAAAATCTAAAAATGATGAACACCAAACTCACATGAACATTAAATAAACGATAAAATAAATTTGAATCGTTAAAGGACAAACAAAATGAGCACAAGTTTTAAATCAAATTTCAAATTCGATCTTCCGTATCTCAAATCAAATCTCAATCAAATTTCAAATTCAATCTTTCCAGATTCTCAAATCAAATCTCAATCAAATTTCAAATTCAATCTTCTCCAGATTCATCTTCAAATCAAATCTCAATCAAATTCAAACTCAACCTTCCAAATCCGAAATCCAATCCGTTCTACTCTCTCCTTGTCCGGGATGGAAGCGGCTGATTCCATCGACACGGATCGAATCTCGATGGCGAGGGATTATATCCAATCTAAACCAGCAACTTCCGATCAACTCTTTTGAACGGGGTATGTAACATCTACATATTCCCTCCTAATCTATTTCCTTCCATGAAAAGTCTTTTACAACTTTCATGAAATTCTCGAAACACCAAAATTCCACACTTTTCAAATCAAACTATCTTGCGAGTCGAGGATTTTACATCCGAGACCGCATTGCTTTAGATCATTTCCCTATCGCAATGAAATACATCAAAATTCAAACTTTCGGAGTCGAGGATTTTACATCCGAGACCGCATTGCTTTAGGATCCTTTCCCTATCGCAATGAAATACATCAAATTCAAACTTTTGAGGTTGAGGATTTTACATCCGAGACCGCATCGCTTTAGGATCCTTTCCCTATCGCAATGAAATACATCAAATTCAAACTTTTGAGTCAAGGATTTTACATCCGAGACTGCATTGCTTTAGGATTCTTTCCCTATCGCAATGAAGTACATCTAAATTCAAATTCAAACTTTTTGGGTCGAGGATTTTACATCCGAGACTGCACTGCTTTAGGATTCTTTCCCTATTGCAATGAAATACATCAAATTCAAACTTTTGGGTCGAGGATTTTACATCCGAGATCGCATCGCTTTAGGATTCTTTCCCTATCGCAATGAAATACATCAAATTCAAACTTTTGGAGTCGAGGATTTTACATCCGAGATCGTATCGCTTTAGGATTCTTTCCCTATCGCAATGAAATACATCAAATTCAAACTTTTGGGTCGAGGATTTTACATCCGAGACCGCATCGCTTTAGGATTCTTTCCCTATCGCAATGAAATACATCAAATTCAAACTTTTGGGTCGAGGATTTTACATCCGAGACCGCATCGCTTTAGGATTCTTTCCCTATCGCAATGAAATACATCAAATTCAAACTTTCGGGTCGAGGATTTTACATCCGAGACCGCATCGCTTTAGGATTCTTTCCCTATCGCAATGAAATACATCAAAATCAAACTTTTGGGGTCGAGGATTTTACATCCGAGACTCGCATCGCTTTAGGATTCTTTCCCTATCGCAATGAAATACATCAAAATCAAATTCTTGGGCCGAGGATTTTACATCCGAAACCGCATCGCTTTAGGATTCTTTCCCTATCGCGATGAAATACATCAAAATCAAACTCTTGAGGTTAAGGATTTTACATCCAATACCACATCGCTCCGAGATCTCTCCTCATTGTAATGATTCAATCCAATCAATTCAATTTTCTTTCGAGGTCGAAGATGTTACATCTAAAACCACAAAATTCCAATTTTCATTTCAAATTCAAATCCCTTCAAATTAATTTTAACAAAACTTCAATTTAAATTGAAACTCAAACTAAAATCTAAGCTCACACATCAAAACTTAAATCGAAACAAAATAAAATCTAAATTGAAATTCCCCGCATCATGTGATTCGGGATTCACCTCCTTTTCCTTTCCCCGCCGAGAGTTCAGAATCTCCAGTCTCGCAGATATACTTCGACACTCCCCAGCGTGAAACTCTTCTACTTCGTCCTAAGTTTGTCACTTGGACATTTGTGTTGGTTTTGTTGATCTCTTCGGTCAACGCCAATACGCGCGGTGTGCTCCGGTTAGCTCACCACACCTATCGGGGTCCATTTGTCGACCTCATTTTCGATGAGGTCTTCTCTTCTTCTTTTTAAGATTTCAGATCTAGCTCAGCTTTTCCTTCGACTATCTTAGAGGATTAGAATCGGGACCCACCACTTAGAAATTCAAACCACTTCTTAACTCCCCGCAAACTCCACAAACTCGACTCATAGACCCCTAATCACCTGTGAGGGTCGAAATCAAATGCGGAAGTTTAAAGGATGAGTTCCTATAAGACTCTTCGGCCTTAGGAGTACCTCCGGCGGCTCGGTCCAGTGAAGGGCCGACTTACACACGCACTACATTTATACACTACACTTTCACACACCTCCTAAAACACACCCATACCCAACTCGACCTCCCGACTCATGTAGGTGATTCACATGGATGGTCCTTAACCCCTAAGCCCTCGGCAAGAGGTTAGGAACAACATAGTCGAATGCCTCAAATGAGTCCCTTCATGGCTCATGTGGGCTTGATATGGCTTCAAGGCTCAATCAAAATGATTTCATTTCACTTATATTCACCCAATCTTCAATTTCCCAAATTTTTAATTTTTGACCCCCGGGACCCTACACCCGCTTAGCCTACCCAAAACCCTTAAAATCCTCCAAAATTTCCAAATCACACAAAAATTCCCCAAAACCAATCCCAAACATTTCCAAATTACTCAAATTGATCATCCATAGCCAAAAATACCAAAAATTCCAAAAATACCTCCCAATACCCTCCAAATACCCAAAATACACCTCTTGACCCAAAAATCCAAAAAATTCCGAAAATTCCCAGAAAATTCCCGAAAATCCCAAATATTCCCAATTTCATTTTGTTCAACTACACCATGGGCCAATTTTGTCAATTTACTCCACTTTTATCAAAACCCCCAATTTGACCCACTTTAACCCTAAGTGAACCCAATGTCAAACCAAACCTACCCAATCGACCCAAATTCTGGTCCAATTCAATTCTAAACTTCAATTCAACATTCCCAACACCAATCTAGACCAAATCCAAGTCCAATTTGATTGACATTTGGATCCAATTTCACTTTTGGCCTTAAAGCCCAATTTGGACCCATGACCCAAACCTAACCCCAAACTCACCCAATTCAACTCCAATTAACCCCAAATCTTTATAAACCTTCCTTAACATCCCTAAAAACAAAACACTAACATGATTTGTCCAAAATTTAGACCCAAACCCCACTCAAATCTAACCCAAAGCTAAAAAGCCCAATTTCGACCTAAACCCAAACCTAACTCAAATAAGCCCAAACCTCAAAATCAAAACTCAACCAAAGCCAAAAACCTCTTTGAAACACTTCCATAAACATTTCCCAACATTTATTTTACATTAATTTGAACCCTAACCCAACATTGGCCCAAGTTAACCCAATTTGACCCATATTAGCCCATTCACCAAAGAAGCCCAAATTCAACCCAATTCAAACCCAAATCACTCCCAATTTAGCAATACGTAACTGAACGAAGTACGT
>JAKZJZ010003127.1:0-10895 GCA_022702705.1 Papilionanthe hookeriana x Papilionanthe teres | reverse complement strand
TTGATGAAGCCTATGCACTAATCGAAAGAAATGGCAACTAATAATTTTCAATGGCCTGCTGATAGAATGAATCCGAAAAAAATAGCTAGTATTCATGAAAGTGATGCAATATCTATGTTAGCTTCACAAATTGCTGCTGTGTCTAAAAAATTAGATCATTTTAGAATAAATTACTCTCCAACTATATCAGAAGAAAATTCATCTGGACAACTTATAGAATCCCAATCTCATTATGAAACAATTAATGCAATTAACAATAGACCAAATAACCTTTATGCAAATTATTATAATCATGGATGGAAAAATCATCCTAATTTTAATTGGAATAATAATACAACTAATCAACCATGGATGAATAATATGACACAACAATTAGGAAATCCATCTAATCAAGGAAATCTTAATTATAAACCGAATTATCCACCTGGATTTAATAATAATAACCCTGTCGGCATATTTTTAGGTTGTGTTTTATTTAAAAAAAGAGGGTTCGCCTAACGTAAGTCTGTCGGCGAATTTTTAATTTAATTAAAATAAATAATTTGAAAAGTAGTATTTGATTTTGAAAATAATTTTAAATTTGAAGGTTTTAAGATATGAGATTAAGCCGATCTCACATCCCAAATAGTTTATATAAACGAGCACCGCACCACAAACCGTGTATCTATCCCTAAGGATAGACACACCTTGACTGATGGGGCTCGATTAAATAAACTAGAAGATTTAGTGACATCCGTTTGGTCTGCGAACCAATTTTATAAGTCGAAATGAAATTCCCTCGCTTAATATGAAAACATTAAACGGGGTTTATATTACTCAGGTTCTTTAAAATTCCCTATAAGGGCAAGCCCCTATAGTTAATTACATCTTAAGTGATGGGAATCACCTAAGAAAACTCTCGATAATAATCAATAATTCGCTCTCAAGAATTTCAAAGTTTAGGATTTTCGAGGATTGAAATTTGGAATTTCAATAGGGAATGAATCAAATTTGGAACATTTTGTTTTGGGAATCCAAAGGAAGAAAGGTAGGAGAAATCACAGACTCGAAGCGAACTTCGGTAATTTCCCGACTATCCTATTGTTTGGCTTGGATTTAGGAAAGTCCTAATATTTATTTAAATGTTTTGATCTTGCCAACTTTAACTAATTAGGGCTTATATTAGTATGACACAATCATACAAATAGCCTCGAAGATGTGAGGGTTTATGTCATACAGAACGACTACCTCGGAATCCTAAGTCCGGTTAGGGCTTAATTTGCAATGCAAATTACCTCGAAGTCCTATGGCTTTGTTATTTAATTCTAGGAAAGTTTTGCTGATGTAGATTCAGGTTTTGCTGATGACGATGGTCGTGCTGCCCACCATGCTCCGAGCTCCTTGTTGTTGCAGAGGTTTAGTTTTAGAAATCATAAATCAGGGGATGAGAAAAGTGTTTTGGTTTAGAGCGGATCTTAATTTCCAAGTATTTTTTTATGTTTTAATTAAAACAAATCTTAAAGTTGATTATAACGACACCGGTTAAGATCCCACGGTTCCATCCTTCGGCATCATTATTTTTATCGGATTCACTTAGTCCGGATGAATTTGCTAAACTCAGCTTGAATGAGTTCCACACTTTCATTTAGACCGTGGGAAATCCCGTTAGCAACACGTAGGTTACATCATCCGAGGTATTCCCGATCATCCAACGGGACGTTTTAATTTAGTTGTAATTGTAGTTTTGTGTTACTGTTTGTGATTAAATTTTGAGTTGTTTTATATTTTGAAATGTTGCGGCGGTGAATTTTATCTTGCAATGACTTTTAACTTAGTTTTGGTTTCAGTTTTAGGGTCTATCCTAAAGGTGTGAGTTTTCATGCAATAGTTGTTTATCATTGAAGAAAAGTAAGTGCGATGCGATTAATGAAATTGCAAGAAAGTAAATTGCAATAAAGTAGATTGCAATAAAATAAAAGCGAACCTGGAGGGTCTTCCCGTCATCCCAAGCTGCACTTAAAATACAATTAGAATATTTAAGCATGTTCCTAGGTAAAACTAAGGTAAGGGTTATGGTTTTCACCAAATTCCTAATCCTATAGCTAGTACATCTCCTATGACGTCTAGGTTCTTTGTGTTTTGGTTTAAGGACGATTTTCTTCATCAAAGAACAAATAAGTCCAATTGTTCTTATAAATGTCCTATCATATTGAGGAAGTGCTTAAGAATAATCTTAAACATCTTTTCAATATTTCTAGGATTGTTTTAAGTCCGAATAGGTTTAATTATACAAATGAATTAATCGTCCGAGAATTTAAGTTTCGTTGTTATCTTACTCGGTGAACTAGGACATTTGAATATCCTATAAGTGCGAGTAACATTTCATTTAATGTTCGTTTAGGAGTTATAATAACCAAAGCTTTCGAGGGTAAATTGGTATTCAAATGATTTGATTTAAGTTAATGTGTTTAAATTTGGAATAGTGTTCAAGTTATTTTAGATTTATTTTGAATTCTTTATGTCTTTAGTGATGTTATATTTAATTCAACTTAATTTAATTTAATTTAATTTAATTGAGTTTTAATTTAATTTAATTCAATTTAATCCGATTTAGTTTGATTTGATGTTACATTAAATTAATTTAATTTAATTTAATTTTAATTTAATTTGATTTAATTTAATTTAATTTAAATTTAATTTAATTTTATTTTATTTTATTTAATTTAATTTAATTTAATTTTATTTTATTTAACTTAATTTGATTTAATTTGGTTTTATTTATTTAATTTAATTTAATTTAATTCATTTAATTTAATTTAATTTGTTTATTTAATTTAATTTAGTTTAATTTAATTTAATTCAACTTTTAATTCTAATTTAATTTAATTTAATTTAATTTAATTTAATTTACTTAATTTAATTTAATTTTTTAATTTAATTTAATTTTTTATTTTTTTAATTTAATTTTTTTTAAAAGAGTTTAATAATTTAATTTTAGTTTAATGATTAAGCCTTTTAATATATTTTAAATTTGAGTTATCATTTTAATTAAGAATTGAATATTAATGAGATAATTAATTTAGGGATTTTTAAATTAAAGAATAAATCTCTTCCTAATAATATCCCTATTTTAATAATTCCAATTTTATTATTCTTCCAAATTTAATCGATCATTTAATTAAAGTTTAATCATTTTAAATTGCTTAATAGGTTTCTACCCTTTAATTATTTAAATTTCAATCATCCAAATCAGATTAGGATCAAAGATTGTACTTGCTAATTTTTTATTAAACCTAAAGTTTTAATTAAGGATTAAGATTTTTAATTACCATTTTACCCTTTAAGCTTAATAATTTCATAACTCACTAAATTGAACTCAAACGAACTTGAAATTTTTATGTGACTTCACTCATATGTCAATAAAGACATGAGAGGAGAAAATGTGATTTTTCTGTATTTAATTTATTTATATAATTATTTTTGGTAGAAAATAGAGATTTCCAAGGAAAATTTAATAACATGACCAAGGGAAAGTTTCTGTCCTTAAGAAAATTAGGGGACATTCCTAATGACCAGAGGACCACTTGGACCAATTTTGGTGATTTTTTGAATTATATTATTTTTATTATAATTATTTTAAGTTTTGGAGTGTTAATTAATTTAAAAATAAAATAAATGTTGAAAAATGAATTTTTTATTTTTCAAAAATCTCTCTGATATCAAGGAAATCATAGAATCAAATTTTACAATTTTCGGATTTTTCTATGATTTATTAAAATTATTTTAGTGAAAATGCTAGAAAATACATTTTTTTAATTTTAAAATTACCCTAGAGCTTTAAAATTTAATATCTTACTAAATAGACCTAAGAAAAATATGGGGTTTGTTCCTAAGTGATTAAAATTCAAAATGTGACATTTTGGGGAATTTTATTATTTTTGTTATTTTTATTATTTTTTAATTATTAAAAATATTAAAATATTATTAAAAATCAACTTTTTTAGAAAATTAAAATTTTAATTTTTTTAGGTTCCCCTGATATCAGAGAGGCTCCAAAACCAATGTGGTGAATTTTTGAAAGGTATTTTAAAAGTTATGAATTTTTAAAGTTTAAAATGACTAAGTGGCTTAATCAACCCAATTAGTGGGGCTAACCAAGTCCAATTGACCTCAAACTTTTTTGGTGGATTCCTCTGATCCTAAAGGTCAGTGGAGAGTTGATTTCAAGTCAATTTGATGCATGGTTAACTCTAATTAATTAGAGACATATTTTGGGTGTTTAAGCCAATTAGGGTTGTTTTAAATGAACTAACTCAAAACCTATTTTTCCTAGGGTTCTCTCGGTCATAAGGAACATCACCAAATTTTCCTAGAATTTATTTCACAACATGCTATTTATTGGAATTAAAATACTCAAAACAATAACATGAACTTGAAAAATCAATAACTCTTCATAGGGATGGCCTCGACTTTGGAAAATTCAGGGAATGTTCCCGAATTCGGAGGCTTCAAAAGCCCTATGGTCTCATGCCATGGTGAATTGTATACATGCATGGAGAATTAAAAGTATGCGAGAGTAAATAAATTATAAAAAATAAAATACTTGATGAAATTAAATGATTTCTTTTCCCCATTATTCTCCTCCGTTCACTCGAGCAAGAGGGTATTTTTATTTAATTTTTCTGATTTTTCTACACGAGTTATGAATTTTTGAAGTTTAGGGAATTAAATAAATAAGAAAATACCCTAATTTTCTATTTATCCACGCGGTGCCAACTCATCCTCGGCATCTCCGAAACGCCGCGTGTCGCGCTCCCATTCGACGCCGCCATCCGAGTCGACGACCGGGGCCCCGCGGTTCTTGTACCATCACCTGGTACGACGCCATCTGAGCCGTCCGTCCGCGCGTGTATTGAATGGACGGCATCCGTTCATCGTCCCCAAGCGTCCTCACCCGAGAGCCGTCCACACTAAATCCCTAAGATCTCACTCGATACTCAATGGATTTTCATGTTCTTATGCTCTATGGATTCGTCTTGAAGAGACGAACACATCTATACGGTTATCATGCATTGAAATTAAGGCATTTGAAATGGAGAATCTCCGGAAGCTCGGGATGAAGAATCGGCTCATACCTTTGCTCAGAGAAGTGTGGCTTCGATCTGAGAGTTGTTGCACCTTCGATTGGATCCTAGCAAGCTCCAGATGAAGTCTCCTGGTCTGGTGAATTGTCTAGATGTGATTTCGACCAAGCCCGATCACAAAGCTTGGAGGCTGGAGCAACTGGGTGGCCTGGAGATGGGGCTTTTGCTGGTGGACACCTTCCCTTGGTCTGGTGAAGGTGTAGAACCAATCAATTTGGGGATTGACTCACTGTGGAGAAGTGTCCCGGTTTTGGGTGGAATTTCAACTCGAAATTGAGCTCGCAGAGAAGAAATGGCAGGGGGATCTCACCTGGGGATCAAGTGCTCGTGTATGGGGAGGAGTCCGGAACAATTTTGGCGCAGTTTCCTTAAGGTTTGTTTTCAGCACCTCTCATGGCCGAGAGGGGTGGAGTTTAAATAGGAGAGGGTGGAGGGCCTCCCGGGGAGAGTTAGGGCTTGGGATCGACTCGCTCTTGGCAAGAGAAGAACAGCCTCCAATGGCCACTGGGGATGGGGCGGCTCGGCAGGTGAGAATTCCAAGTTGGGCTCACATGCGAGCTCTCGGCCATGGTGTTTTCCGGCGGCCCGGTGGCCGGCCGGCCGTGCATGGGTCACCCTCAAGGTCGGGTGGGTCGTAGGCGGGACTTGGTGCAAGCAATCGGCAATTGCCATGTGTAAAGAGCTTGGATTGAAATGGAATGGGGGGAAGACCATTTTGGGTTCAAATGAGTCAACCCATGGTTTTGGGCTAGGTTCACCACCCAAGGCCTGGTCTTGGGCCGAAAAAGATCACTTGGGTCGGCCAAGAGAGAATGGTGTGGTCTCCATCCATGATGAGGTGGCTAAGCATGGTTTAGTGTGTGACATGCTTAAGGTAAAAAGGGGTTAAGGAGGATTAGGAAAGGGGCCCCTCCTTTTGCCATTAATGGCTTGATCACATGTCAAGCCTTCCATGGCTTCATGTGGCTTGTCCATGGCTTGCATGGCTCACCTTTGGCTTGGGAAAAGGTTTGGTCAATTTCATGAAAATGGGTTTTAAGAATTTTTGGTAATTTGATGGAAATTTGTATGAAACTTGATTTGGAATAATTTGATGGTGAATTTAGGACTTAGGTAATGGATTTAATTAAGTGGATGACAAAATGGAGATGTCATGTGGGCTTTAGGGTAGATTTTGGGCCTTTGGATGTGGTGAAGTGGGCTTTTAGGAAAGTTTAAGGGGAATGGGCTTTTTGATTTTAGGATGGGCATTTGGGTGAAGATTTTGTGAAGGACTTTGTCAAATAAATGTCATAATTGGTTTAGGGATGTTCTATGAAGGGCTTGGAGTCAATTTATTGTGATTTGGGGTGGAATTGGTTTGAATTTGGATTTATTTGGTAAGTGGGCCTATGTAGGTCCAAGTGGGCCAAGTTGGGCCAATGTTGGGCTAGGGTTGAAATTGATGTAAAATCAATGTTGAGAAATGTTTATGGGAGTGTTTCAAAGAGGTTTTGACTTTGGTTGGGCTTTGATTTTGGGATTTGGGCTCATTTGGGTTAGGTTTGGGTTTAGGTCAAAAATGGGCCTTTTAGCTTTGGGTTGCATTTGAGTGGGATTTGGGTCCAAATTTTGGGCAAATCATGTTAGTGTTTTGTTTGTGGGAATGCTAAGGAAGATTTAGAAAAGATTTGGGGTTAATTGGAATTGAATTGGGTGAGTTTGGGTTAGGTTTGGGTCATGGGTCCAAATTGGGCTTTAAGGCCAAAAGTGAGATTGGATCCAAATGTCAATCCAATTGGACTTGGATTTGGTCTATATTGGTATTGGGGATGTTTAATTGAAGTTTAGAATTGAATTGGACCAAAATTGGGGTCAATTGGGTAGGTTTGGTTTGACATTGGGTTCACTTTGGGTTAAAATGGGTCAAATTGGGGGTTTTGACAAAAGTAGGGTAAATTGACAAAATTGGCCCATGGTGTAGTTGTACAAAATAAAATTGGGAATATTTGGGATTTTCTGGAATTTTCTGGGAATTTTCTGAATTTTTGGATTTTTTGGCCAAGAGGGGTATTTTGGGTATTTGGAGGGTATTGGGAGGTATTTTTGGAATTTTTGGTATTTTTGGGTATGGATGATCAGTTTAAGTGATGTGTAAATGTTTGGGATTGATTTTGGAGAATTTTGGGTAATTTGGAAATTTTTGAGAAATTTGGGTAATTTGAAGGTTTTGGGTAGATTAAGCGGGTGTAGGGTCCGGGGTCAAAATTGAAAATTTGGAAAATTGAAGATTGGGTGGATGTAAGTGGAATGAAATCATTTTGGTTGAGCCATGAAGCCATATCAAGCCCATATGAGCCATGAAGGGACCCATTTGAGGCATTCACTTATGTTGTTCCTAACCCTCTTAGCCAAGGGCTTGGGGTTAAGGACCATCCATGTGAATCACCCACATGAGTCGGGAGGTCAAGTTAGGTATGGGTGTGTGAAAGTGTAGTGTATAGGTGTAGTGTATAAGTGTAGTGTGTGTGTAAGTCGGCCCCTTCACTGGACCAGGCCACCTGTAGGCGGCTCTAAGGCCAAAGAGTCCTATAGAACTCACCATTTAAACTTCCATATTTGATTTCAACCCTCCAGGTGATTAGGGGTCTATAGTCAAGTTTGTAGAGTTTGCGGGAGTTAAGAAGTGGTTTGAATTTCTAAAAGGTGGGTCCCAATTCTAGTCCTCTAAGACAGTCAAAGGAAAAGCCTAAGGCTAGATCCTAAGTACTAAAGAGAAGAAGAGAAGACCTCATCAAAAATGAGGTCAACAAATGGACCCCCAATAGGTGTGGTGAGCCGACGGAGCACACCGCGCGTATCGGTGTTGACCGAGCGATCAATAAAACCAACACAAACATCCAAGTGACAAACTTAGGACGAAATAGAGGAGTTTTCGCTGGGGAGTAGCAAGTATATCTCTGAAACCGGAGATTCCTGAACTCTCGTTGGGGAAAGGAAGAGGAGGTGAATCCCAAATCACATGACACAGGGAATTTCGATTTAGATTTTATTTTGTTTCAATTTAAGTTTTGATGTGTGAGTTTAGATTTTAGTTTGGAGTTTCGATTTAGATTGAAGTTTTGTCAAAATTAATTTGAGGGATTTGATTTGAAATGAAAATTGGAATCCTGAGGTTTTAGATGTAACATCTTCAACTTTGAAAGAGAATTGAATTGATTGGATTGAATCAATGCAATGAGGAGAGATCTCAGAGCAATGCGGTATTGGATGTAAAATCCTTAACCTCAAGAGTTTGATTTTGATGTATTTCATTGCTGTAGGGAAAGAATCCTAAAGCAATGCAGTCTTGGATATAAAATCCTCGACCCAAAAGGTTTGAATTTGATGTATTTCGGTGCGATAGGGAAGAATCCTAAAGCGATGCGATCTTGGATGTAAAATCCTCGACCCAAAAGTTTGAATTTGATGTATTTCGGTGCAATAGGGAAGAATCCTAAAGCGATGGAGTCTTGGATGTAAAATCCTCGACCCAAAAGTTTGAATTTGATGTATTTCGGTGCAATAGGAAAAGAATCCTAAAGCGAATGCGGTCTTGGATGTAAAATCCTCGACCCAAAAGTTTGAATTTGATGTATTTCGAGTGCAATAGGGAAGAATCCTAAAGCGAGTGCGGTCTCGGATGTAAAATCCTTGACCCAAAAGTTTGAATTTGATGTATTTCGAGTGCGATAGGGAAGAATCCTAAGCGAGTGCGATCTTGGATGTAAAATCCTCGACCCAAAAGTTTGAATTTGATGTATTTCGAGTGCAATAGGAAAAGAATCCTAAAGCGAATGCGGTCTTGGATGTAAAATCCTCGACCCAAAAGTTTGAATTTAATGTATTTTAGTGCGATAGGGAAGAATCCTAAAGCGAGTGCATTCTTCGATGTAAAATCCTCGACCCAAAAGTTTGAATTTGATGTATTTCGGTGCGATAGGGAAGAATCCTAAAGCGATGCGATCTCGGATGTAAAATCCTTGACCCAAAAGTTTGAATTTGATGTATTTCGGTGCGATAGGGAAGAATCCTAAAGCAGGGCGATCTCGGATGTAAAATCCTCGACCCAAAAGTTTGAATTTGATGTATTTCGAGTGCAATAGGGAAGAATCCTAAAGCGAGTGCGGTCTTGGATGTAAAATCCTCGACCCAAAAGGTTGAATTTGATGTATTTCGATGCAATAGGGAAGAATCCTAAAGCGATGCGGTCTTGGATGTAAAATCCTCGACCCAAAAGTTTGAATTTGATGTATTTCGGTGCAATAGGGAAGAATCCTAGCGAGTGCGATCTTGGATGTAAAATCCTCGACCCAAAAGTTTGAATTTGATGTATTTCGGTGCAATAGGGAAGAATCCTAAAGCGATGCGGTCTCGGATGTAAAATCCTTGACCCAAAAGTTTGAATTTGATGTATTTCGGTGCAATAGGGAAGAATCCTAGCGATGCGGTCTCGGATGTAAAATCCTCGACCCAAAAGTTTGAATTTGATGTATTTCGAGTGCAATAGGGAAGAATCCTAAAGCGGTGCGAGTCTCGGATGTAAAATCCTCGATCCAAAAGGTTGAATTTGATGTATTTCGGTGCAATAGGGAAGAATCCTAAGCGATGCGGTCTTGGATGTAAAATCCTCGACCCAAAAGTTTGAATTTGATGTATTTCGGTGCAATAGGGAAGAATCCTAAAGCGAGTGCGGTCTTGGATGTAAAATCCTCGACCCAAAAGGTTGAATTTGATGTATTTCGGTGCAATAGGGAAAAATCCTAAAGCGATGCGATCTTGGATGTAAAATCCTCGACCCAAAAGGTTGAATTTGATGTATTTCAGTGCAATAGGGAAGAATCCTAAAGCAGTGCAATCTTGGATGTAAAATCCTCGACCCAAAAGGTTGAATTTGATGTATTTCAGTGCAATAGGGAAGAATCCTAAAGCAGTGCAGTCTTGGATGTAAAATCCTCGACCCAAAAGGTTGAATTTGATGGAGATTTGATTTGAGATCTGGAAGATCGAATTCGAAATTTGGAAGGATGAGTTTGAACTCGATTGAAATTTGATTTAAGATTTGGTTTGAAATTTGGAAGATCAAATTTGAAATTCCAAATTTGAAATTTGATCGAGATTGGATTCGAATTCGATTGAAAAAATTTGATTTGAAATTTGGAAAGATCAAATCTGAAATTTGATCGAGAGTGGATTTGGAATTCGGTTGAGAATTTGATTTGAAATTTGGAAAGATCAAATTTGAAATTTGATCGAGAGTGGATTTGGAATTCAGTTGAAAAAATTTGATTTGAAATTTGGAAAGATCAAATTTGAAATTTGATCGAGAGTGGATTTGGAATTCGGTTGAAAAAATTTGATTTGTGATTTGATTTAACATTTATGTTGATTTCGTTTATCTTTTAATGATTCAAATTTTATCTTATCGTTTATTTAATGTTCATGTGAATTTGGTGTTCGTCATTTTTAGATTTTTAAGGAAAGTTTTCTTTTATCCTTTTTTTATTTCTTTTCTGTTCTTTGTTCGAAGTTCATTTAACTTTAATGGTGTTTCCCAATCAATTTGCACAAAAGAGGTGAAGGCCAAAAACTTGACATGGTCACTTTCATTCCAATCATGTAGAAGATACATCATACAACTCGATCCGGAATACATCTCATACAATCCATGTAGACTCAAAACGGATCGTGTATGATCTTTGTCGATCCATCAAAAGAAGCATCTGTCAAAAATCCATGTCTGAATAGTGGGGT
>JAKZJZ010003126.1:0-10897 GCA_022702705.1 Papilionanthe hookeriana x Papilionanthe teres | reverse complement strand
ACGATAAGTCATTAGCACATCAAATCAAGAAAAGAGCTCGTCTTACGCATTAATAAACAATACATTATACGGATGGTCTTTTGATCGAAATGTGGTTAAGATGCCTGAACGGGTCCGAGGCTCGTGAAATTGTCAAAGAAGTGCATTCAGGACTTTGTGGCGCTCATCAGTCGGGTCCGAAAATGAAGATGAAAATTAAAAGACTAGGGTATTATTGGCCCTCGATGATGACCGATTGCATGAAGATTGCCAAAAGTTGTCACCAGTTCCAAGTGCACGGAGTGGTTCTGCACCAACCTCCAAACGTGCTACATTCAACAATTGCGTCATGGCCATTTGAGTGTTGGGGCACAGATATAGTGGGTCCGATAGAACCACCTTCTTCAAGAGAACATCGCTTCATCCTTGCAGCTACAGACTACTTTTCTAAATGGGCAGAAGCAGTCCCACTCAGAGAAGTAAAGGCACACCACGTGCTACAGTTTTTCAAAAATCAAGTTGTTTACCGTTTCGGAGTACCGCGCAGAATCATTTCAGATAATGGGTTCGCATTCAGAAGTACAAAGATCAATAATTTTGTCAGAAGACATGGAATCGATTGGCGATACTCAACAATCTACTACCCAAGAGCAAACGGCTTGGCCGAGGCTTTTAATAAAACTCTTGTTCAAATTTTAAAGAAAACTTTGGATGACAACAAGAGAAATTGTCACGAGAAGTTGCTAGAAGCCTTATGGGCCTACAGGACAACTTTCAGGACACCTACTCAGTCTACACCTTACGCTTTAGTGTACGGGTCCGAGGCCGTTTTACCTTTGGAGGTCCAGCTTCCATCACTCAGGATTGCAGATGCGAATAAAATTACTACAGAAGAAAATGCCAGATTACGACTGGAAGAACTGGAAAACTTGGAAGGAAAAAGACTAGCAGCGCAACAAAATTTGGAACTGTACCAAGCTAAGATGATCCAGGCCCATGATAAACTGGTCCGCTTGAGAACTTTCAAAGTGGGTGACTTAGTTCTTGTTCTCAGAAGACCTATTCTTGCACATCGCAAGATATGAGGCAAATTGAATCGACTTGGGAGGGGCCGTTTGTGGTCGAAGCAGTCTACTCAGGAGGCTCCTACCAACTTGTGAATTGCCAAGGAGAACGACAAATGCTTCCAATCAATGGACGATATTTGAAGAAGTATTACGCAACCTGATGTTTCGAAGGGTGGTCTCTAAAATAGTGTCTTATCCCTAGAAACACGGGTGAAGCGATCACTTTGTGACTGGGTCCGAACCCAAAAAACATAAAAATGGATAAAATAAAATATGTGCTAAAAATAAAATATGTAAAAATCATAATAATAAAGTTTTACCCTTCCTTTCAAATCAAATCTTTTTCCTGATCTTTCTTCCTCTTTTCCTACTTTCCTTAAAAATTAAAATTGGAATAAGTGAATAAGAATCTTCAGTGATAAATACTTTCTTAATGTTCTTGTTCTTAGTACAACCCACGATCCTTTCCTTGTTTTCTTCGCGGGGAAATGTCGAACGGGCGGTTGGTCCTAAACTTTAAAAATGGCGCGAGTCTCGCACTCGATGAAAAGAGGGTGAAGGATGGAGCGATGATAGAAATTGATTCGACTTCACACCGGCCCGGCCTACGAGTATGAAACAAATGAGCGGGCCCCAGTGGACCGAGAGGAGCTTCATAGCCAGACAGTAATGAAGATGGGTGGCCCAAGCCACCAATCCAGCAACAAGAAAAGAAAGACAAACATTGAAGAAAGTAAGAAAATCAAGTCAGTAGTTGCCACGGCAGAGGGCAAGCTCGTCAGCGCCGCGCCCGCAGAAATTCATGAAGTGAGGAGAGCTACGCTCACTGCTACTCAAATAAGGAATAAAAATCGCCGTATCTGCAAGATGTTGACTAAACTAGCAGCAGATCAACACGAGGAAACAGCCGCCTTCGCGGACACACACATTTCGAAGATGCGGTTCGGCGGGAACCGAGAGAAGAAAGTCGACGCCGAGAGAATCGGAACGGATCGGAGAAGTGCCAAAAGGACGAGAGATAGAATCGGTGCCTCGACACCGGGCGGAGATACCATATACGAGGAACCTTGTTGCGGAAGCGACCCGGAGGATGTCCCGACGGAGACAATCCCGAGGAGCCAAGGTATGCAGGAGAACGTGGCGGGATTGAGCCATACATCCCGCAATACGTTACTAGGCCTCGTCACTTGCAGATCATCCCATAATATGAACTAGAAAGAATGCAAAATGTTGAGAAGAAGACTTTCGAATACTTTGAAAGGATTAGAGGCAGAAGGATCAACATTTTGGAAGGCCTCGAGTTACACACAGGTGTATTCTCAGAGTACGAGCAACATCAGATTGTGGATTGCATTCTAGAACTTCGAGAAGATGGGTCGAGCGAGCCGTACGAGAGAAAAGACTTATTCGGAACCCCGGAAATGGATGTCGGGGAAAGGAAGAGTCACGATACAATGCGGATGTTGCTATAACTTCGCAGAGGACAGAAAAGGAAATCCACCAGGGATACTTCGTCACGGTGAGGTGGATCCAATGCTGAGAATAATTAAAAGAATGGTGAAAAGAATGATAACGTGGAGGGTACTGCCAGCAAACTGCATACCTAACAGTTGCATCATCAACATTTATCAGAAGGGCGACTTCATACCTCCACACATAGACCACCACGACTTCGTCAGACCTTTCTGAACAGTTTTGTTCGTCAACCAATGCAATATCATGTTCGGATCTGACCTCCGGATAGCCGGCCCGGGTAAGTTCCGAGGGCCGGTGGAGATACCACTTCCGGTAGGTTCCGTCATGATATTACAAGGAAATGGAGCGAGACATCGCAAAGCATTGCATACGGGAGTACCAGTGGAGCGGATCTCCGTCACTTTTAGAAGGATGGACGACAGAAAGGCACCATACCACTTCCAGCCAGATCCAGAATTGGAGAATCTCCGGCCCTACGAGCTATGAGTTACACGGGAAATAGCACACCTCTAATGCACATCCATGCGGCATTCCTGCCAAGGATGGCTTGGAAGGTGATGTTATTGACCGTGTATCTCATTATTCAGACATGGATTTAACAGATACTTTTTGGATGAATCAACAAGAATCATACATAGTCCGTTTTGAGTCATGGATTGTATGAGAAATATTTCAGATCGAGTTGTATGATGTATCTTCAACAAGATTGGAATGAAAGTGACCATGTCACATTTTGCCTTCACCTCTTTTTGTGCAAATTGACTGGGAAACGCCATTAAAGTTAAATGAACTTCGAACAAAGAACAGAAAAGAAAAAAGAAAATAAATAAAAACTCTCTTCCATAAAATCCAAACATTAAAAAAAAAAAAAGAGAATTTCAAATCCACATGAACACCAAATAAACAAAAAAAATGGGATAGTTAAAGAACAAACAAAACAAACCTAAAGCTCAAATTGAATTCCAGTTTACGTCCATCTTTTCAAATCCTCCAATCCTTCTTCAAATCAAGATCTATTCCGGACTTCCTCTGAAACCCTCTCTCGGGATGATTTCAGAATAACGAAGAATTTCAATTTGATTCGGATGGCATGGGTTTGTACCCTTCGCCAAGTAATCAGACTTTGATTGATTTCCATGGGATATGAAACACTTTCATATCTCATTTCGATCTCCCGCTAAATCCAGATCTCAGTAAAATTCTTCATAGTCACAGCATAAATCAAATATCGACAAAATTTTTTTTCACAACCACTGCATAAACTAAATCTCAGCAATCGGGATAGGCTTCCGCCGTACTCCCATCTCAGCAATCGGGATAGGCTTCCGCCCTACTCCCATCTCAGCAATCGGGATAGGCTTCCGCCTTACTCCCATCTCAGCAATCGGGATAGGCCTCCGCCCTACTCCCATCTCAGCAATCGGGATAGGCCTCCGCCATACTCCCATCTCAGCAATCGGGATAGGCTTCCGCCGTACTCCCATCTCAGCAATCAGGATAGGCCTCGCCGTACTCCCATCTCGGCAATCGGGATAGGCTTCGCCGCACTCCATCTCGGCAATCGGGATAGGCTTCGCTGCACTCCCATCTCGGCAATCGGGATAGGCTTCCGCCCTACTCCCATCTCGGAAATCTCGGCATTCGGGATAGGCTTCCGCCGTACTCCCATCTCGGCATATTCTCGGCAATTCTCGGCACTCGGGACGGGCTTCCGCCCTGCTCCCTTCTCGGCAATTCTCGGCACTCGGCATAGGCACGGTCCTGTTCCGTTCTCGGCAATCTCAAAATTTGATCCTCCCAGCAAGAAATTGAAATTAAAGCACTCTGCATTCCGGATAGGCTTTTTCCTATTCTTCCTCAGCATTTGGAATAGGTTCAGTCCTACTTCCTTCTCAGTATACAAATGCATTCGGGTGGGCCTCAGCCCTACTTTTTTCTCCGCATAAAATCAAAATTGAAACTCGAATCGAAATTCAAACTCATAATTAAAACTTAAAATAAAAAAAAATGAAACGAATCTAAGATCCAATCTCTTGAAATCTTGTGATATGAAATTCACCTCCTTTTTCCCAGCGAGAGTTACGGAATCTTCAGTCTTGGAGATTTACCTGATACTCCCCAGCGGAAATTCTTCTACTTCGTCCTAAGTTTGTCACTTGGACATCCGTGTTGGTTTTGTTGATCTCTTCGGTCAACACCAATACGTGCGGTGTGCTTGGTTAGCACACCACACTATTGGGAGTCCATTTGTTGACCTCATTTTTGATGAGGTCTTCTCTTCTCTCTTTAGTGTTTAGGATCTAGCCTTAGGCTTTTCCTTTGACTATCTTAGAGGACTAGAATTGGGACCCATCCCTTAGAAATTTGAACCACTTCTTGCCTCCCTGCAAACCCCACAAGCTTGATTGTAGACCCCTAATCACCTAGAGGGTTGAAATCGAATGTGAAGGTTTAAAGGATGAGTTCCATATAGGACTCTTTGGCCTTAGGACCACCACAGGTGGCTTGGTGCAGTGAGGGTTGACTTACACACTCACTACACTCATACTCTACACTCTCACACACACAATCCAAATCCTAAAACCACACACATACCCAACTTGGCTCTTTGACTCATGTAGGTAATTCATATGGATGGACCTTAACCCCTAAGCCCCTGGCTAAGAGGGTTAGGAACAACATAGTGAATGCCTCAAATGAGTGCTCTCATGGCTCATATAGGCTTAACATGGCTTCATGGCTCAACCAAAGTGCTTCCATTTCACTCATATTTGATCAATCTTCTTTTTTCCAAAATTTCAATTTTTGACCCGGGGACCCTACACTGATCGAACCTACTTAAAAGCCGTTAAAATTGCCCGAATCCTCCAAAATTTCCAAATCACCCAAAATTCCCCAAAATTAACCTTGAACATTTCCTCACCAATCAAATTGATCATCCATAGCCAGAAATACCAAAAATTCCAAACATACCTCCCAATACCCTCCAAATACCCAAAATACCCTCTTAGCCAAAAAATCCAAAAATTCAGAAAATTCTCAAAAAATTCCAGAAAATCCCAAATATTCTCAATTTCATTTTGTCCAACTACACCATAGGCCAGTTTTGTTAATTTACCCCACTTTTACCAAAACCCCCAATTTAGCCCATTCTTAACCCAAGTGAACCCAATGTCAAACCAAACCTACCCAATTGACCCCAATTTTGGTCTAATTCAATTCTAAACTCCAATTAAATATCCACAATATCAATCTAGACCAAATCCAAGTCCAATTTGATTGACATTTGGGTCCAATTCACTTTTGACCTTAAAGCCCAATTTGGACCCATGACCCAAACTTAGCCCAAACCAAACCAATTCAACTTCAATTGACCCCAAACCTTTTCTAAACCTTCCCTAACATCACCATAAACAAAACACTAACATAATTTGCCCAAAATTTGGACCCAAACCCCACTCAAATTCAACCCAAAACCAAAAAGCCCAATTTTGACCTAAACCCAAACCTAACCAAAATAAGCCCAAGTCCCAAAACCAAAACCCAACCAAAGTTGAAACCTCTTTGAAACACTCCCATAAACATTTCCCAACATTAATTTTACATCAATTTCAACCCTAGCCCAACATTGGCCCAAATTAGCCCAATTTGACCTACATTGGCCCATTTACCAAAGAAACCCAAATTCAACCCAATTCAAACCCAAACCACCTCAAACTTGTCTCAAATCACTCATGAAACATCCTTAAACTAAACCCAACATCTATTTGGCATGGCCCTTTGCAAAATTATCATCTAAAAGCCCACTTCTAAAGGACATTCAAAAGCCCATTCCTAACCAAACTCAAAAGCCCAAGCCCATCCTAAAGCCCACATTACAATCTCATCTCATCCTCACTTAATTAAAATCATTCCTAAGTCCTAAATCAGCAATCAAATCTTTCTAAACAAAGCCACATGACAAACCATCCAAATTTTACACCAAATTACCAAAATTTCTAAAACCCTTTTTCATGAAATTGACCAAACATTTTCTCGAAGCCGAAGGTGAGCCATGAAGCCATTCTTGAGCCACATGCGAAGCCATGTGAGTTGTTGACATGTGACCTTACCACATTGGGCAAAAAGAGGAGGTCCTTTAAGCACTTTCTAAAAGCCATTAACCTTACTTATGATTCCCCTTAACCCAAATTTAATCTAAATATTCTTGGATGGAGACTTCTCCACTTAAGACCAGCTGACCCAACGGATTCACCCAGCCCAAAACCAGGTCATGGGGAGGTGAACTAAGCCCAAAATCATGGGTTGACCAATTTGAGCCCAAAATGAGCCCTTACCCTTTCCATTTCGAAGCCATCCTCTTTACACATGGCAAAGCTCGATTGCTGCACAAACCTCCAGCCACGACCACTTTGGACACGAGGGTGACCCATACTGCTCGGCCGGCTCGCTGGATCGCCGGAAAACACCATGGCCGAGACCTTGGGAGGAGCCAAACTTTTCAATTCTGCCTTGCTGAAGTGTCCCGGTCCAATTGAACACCATGGCTGTTCTTCTCTTGCATGGAGCGAGTGATCCCGAGCCTTAAACCCCACAGGAGGCCCTCCACCCTCTCCTATTTAAACACCACCTCCTCTCGGCCATGAGAGGTGCTGAACCAAAACTTACTGAAACCCTACCAAAATCATCCCAGATCACTCTCTACACATAGAGAACTTGATCCCCACTGAAATCCCCTGTCATTTCCTATATGTGAGCTCAATTTCGGAGTTGAAATTCAAGCCCAAAACCGGGACACTTCACCACGGTGAGCCAATCTCCAAATTGATTGGTCCTACACCTTCACCGGACCAAGAGGAGAAGTTTCCCGGCAAAAGCCCCCTCACCGGGCCGGCCATTGCTTCCGGCCTCCAAGCTTTGTGATCGGGCTTGATCGAAATCATACTAGACAATTCACGAGAGCCGAGGGACTTCATGCGGAGCTTGCTTGGACCCGATCGAACATGACACAACTCTCGGATTGAAGCTTCACTTCTGCGAGCAAAGGTATGGACTCACTCTTCTTCCCGAGCTTACGGAGATTCTCCATTTAATTTGAATCGATTTCGATGCATGTTTACTTGTATGGATGTGTTCGTCTCTTCAAGACGAATCCATAGAGCATAAGAACACGAAAATCCGTTGAGAATCGAGTGAGAAATTAGGGTTAGAAGGTTGACGGTCACGGGTTCACACCAGTCGTAGACGATGACCAGGAGCCGTCGGATTGCGCGTGTATCGAGCGGACGGCCAGGATCGCGCCGGACGGAGCAACTGGACATGAACCGCGGGCCCCTGGAGCGCTGAGTCGGATGGCGGCGCCGAATCAGAGCGCGCCGCGTGGCCCTTCGGAGCTGCCGAGGATGGCGTGGCGCCGCATGGATAAGTAGGAAAATAGGGATTTTTCTTATTTATTAAATACCCAGAACTTTAAAAATTCATAACTTTGTGTAGAAAAATCCTAAAAATAAAATAAAAATACCCTCTTGCTCAGTGAACAGAGGAGAATAATGTGGAAAAGAAATCAAGTAATTTCATTAAGTATTTTATTTTTAATGATTTATTTACTCTCTGCACTATTTCAATTCTCCATGCATATAGGACATTCACCATGGCATGAGACCATAGGGCTTTTGAAGCCTCTGAACTTGGGAACATTCCCTGAATTTTCCAAGGACAGAGGTCATCCCTATGAGAAGTTATTGATTTTTCAAGTTCATGTTACTGTTTTGAGTATTTTAATTCCAATAATTAGCATGTTGAGAAATAAATTCTAGGAAAATTTGGTGATGTTTCTTATGACTAGAGAGACCTAGGAAAAATAATTTTTGAGCTAATTCACTTTGAACAACCCTAATTGGCCTAAACACCCAAAATTGAATTTTAATTAATTAGGGTTAACCACTCATCAAATTAACTTAAAAACAATTCTCCACTGTCCTCTAGGGATAGGAGAACACCACATAAAAATTTGAGATCAATTGGACTTGGTTAGCCCCACCAAATGGGTTAATTAAGCCCCATGAATGAAATCAAACTTTAAAAATTCCTAACTCACAAAATACTTTTCAAAAATTCACAAAAATGGTTTTGGAGCTTCTCTGATATTAGAGGAACTTAGGAAAATTAAAATTGTAATTTTCTAAAAAAGTTGATTTTTATCATTATTTTAATATTTTTAATAATTAAAAAATAATAAAAATCACAAAAATATTAAAAATCACCAAAATGTCATATTTTGAATTCTAAACACTTAGGAACAAACCAAATATTTTTCTTAAGTTCCTAGGATAAGATATTGAATTTTAAAGGTTTAATGTAATTTTTAATATTAAAAATGTATTTTTCAACCATTTCACTAAAATAATTCTAATAAAACAAAGAAAAATCAGAAAATTATGAAAATTGGTTCTCTAGTTTCCCTGATATCAGAGAGATTTTTGAAAAATATAAAATTTGTTTTTCAACCTTTATTTTATTTTTAAATTAATTAATACTCCAAAACTCAAAATAATTATAATAAATAAAATAAAATTCAAAAAATCACCAAAATTAGTCTAAATGGTCCTCTGGCCATTAGGAGTGCCCCATAATTTTCTTAAGAATAGAAAAAAATTCCCTTGGTCATCTTATTGAATTTTCCTTGGAAATCTCTATTTTCTACAAAAAAATAATTATATAAATAAATTAAATACAGAAAAAATCACATTTTCTCCTCTAATGTCTTAATTGACATGTGAGTGAAGCCATATAAAAATTTCAAATTCATTTAAGCTCAATTTAGTGAGTTATGGAATTATTAAGCTTGAAGGGCAAAATGGTAATTAAAATTTTAACCCTTAATTAAAACTTTAGGCTTAATAAAATGAAAGAGTAAAATATTTGATCCTAATCTGATTTGGATGATTGAAATTTAAATAATTAAAGGGTAGAAACCCATCAATCATTTTTAAGAATAAACCTTAATCAATTAATTAATAAAATTTGGAAGATTAATAAAAATTGAAATTATTAAAATAGGGATATTATTTAGAAGACATTTGTTCTTTAATTTAAGAATCCCTAAATTAATCACCTCAATAATATTTAATTCCTAATTAAAATGATAATTCAAATTCAAGATTTAAAATACTAAAAGACTTAATCATTAAATTAAATTAAGATTAAAACATTTAAATTAAATCCTTCCACAATTTCAATTAAATTAATACTTTAACAATTAAATTAAATCATCTTTAAAACATAAAAAAATAAAATATTAAATTAAAATTAAAATTAAATTAAAATTAAATTAAATTAAATTAAATTGAATTGAATTAAATTAAACTAAATTTAAATTAAATTAAAACATATTAAATTAGATTAAATAAAAAATAAAATCAAATTAAAATAAAATTAAAATTAAATTAAAAATTAAAATTAAATTAAAATTAAAACTAAACCAAATTAAATTAAATTAAATTAAATTAAATTAAATTGAATTAAAAATAACATCACCTAAGACATAAACAATTCGAAAATAAATCTAAAACAACTTGAACAACTATTCCGAACTTAAATCCATTAATTAAAATTAAATTAAATCACAAATCACTTAAACATCAATTTGCCCTTAAAAGCTCTTGTTATCATAACTCCTAAATGGAGTATTAAGTGAAGTGTTACTTCACGTATGTGATATTCAAATGTCCTAATTCACCGAGCAAGATAATAAAACTTAAACTCCTGGATGATTAATTCACTTGTATAATTAAATTCTCTTGACTTAAAACAATCCTAGAGGTATTGAAAAGATGTTTAAGACTCGTCTTAAGCACTTCCTCAATATGATAGGATATTTTATAAGAACAATCGAACTTAATTATTCTTCGATGAAGAAAATCGTCCTTAAACCAAAACACAAGAACCTAGACGTCATAGGAGATGACTAGCTATAGGATTAGGACTTCGGTAGACAACCAAAACCTTTCCCTTAGCCTTACCTAGGTACCGTTGACCTCATTTTCGATGAGGTCTTCTCTTCTTCTCTTAAGTACTTTGCGGATCTAAATCTTCGGCTTTTCCTTCGACTATCTTAGAGGACTAGAATCGGGATCCACCATCTAGAATTTTAAACCACTTCTTAACTCCCTCGCAAACTCCACAAACTTCGACCGTAGACCCCTAATCACCTAGAGGGTCGAAATCAAATGTGGAAGCTTAAAGGATGAGTTCCTATAGGACTCTTTGGCCTTGGGATCGCCTCGGGTAGCCCTGTCCGGTGAAGGGTCGACTCGCACACACACTACACTTTCACACACCTCCTAAAAACACACCCATACCTGACTTGACCTCCT
>JAKZJZ010003125.1:0-10898 GCA_022702705.1 Papilionanthe hookeriana x Papilionanthe teres | reverse complement strand
AATTCAAAACACTTCTTTGCTTCACTTGGACTTTTAAAGGCTTAAATCTAAGCTCTAAATACTTAGGAGGATGAGACAAAGCATAAGTAAACTTAAGAGGACTTCCCTATAAGTTGGTTGATCATGGAATATTTATGCTTACGTTTTATATATGAATTGATACTTCTCTTTAATGATATTATAAAATGGGATACTACGCAAGTATACATATCATTATCAAGTAATATAAGACTTTCTGATTAAGCCCCGAGATATCGAACCCACAGAGAAAGTGTTAAATAAAGAAAATAGAAAAATAACTTTTTACTTTTTAAGAAAGATCTTACCCAAACTAAAGATAATATTCTAGGAAAGAAAATTTGATTCTTTTTGTTAAATGTTATAATTTGAAATGAAAGTAAATAACTACTTTAACCAAATTTTTGTAAGATGAAAGCAATGCAAATAAAATATCTTTTTCCTTATTATGAGAGTAGCAAGTCATGGAATTCTGTTGTGGAAGTAACTAAAGTGTATTGTGCCAAATAGGAGCAATTATATTCTTTACCCTTACTAAAGATGCTATAAAAAATATAGGTTAATCTATTGCTTTACTAATCTTGAAGACGGGCTAGGCAGGAAAGATACTAGCTCTCACTGTACAGTTTTCTCTACTCCCTCCACCTGAGGCTAGCATCTCGTATCAAAACATAAAATAATAAATCAAATTGGGGGCTTTAGCCCGTCACTCTAAAGTCCTCTAATTCTACACCCATCAAAGTATATCTCTCTATTTATTTGCACTCAATCATATGGATTACATTTTCACCCATATAATCACATGTAATTCTTTCCAATTGTTGACTGAGACAACACCATACCGGTTCTTACATGTTCTCACAACATATATTAAAATTTAAATTAACCGAATCAAGAAGTAAATGAAGTGCAAGGATTTGAATCATCGCAACTTCTTGTAACATTGATTTCTTATACTTTACACAACATTCTTCCATAACTTTATTACTCATCATTTTAAGGAAAAAGATAAAGAAAACTACTCAAAATTCATGAAGAAAATACAATCACAATTTGGTATAAAAGTAGAAATCATAATGAAAACACAAGAAGTCTTAATTAAAAACCAAATTTAATAACAAAGATAAAGACTTATCTGTAAATCCTCTCCACCAAACTCTTGGTGTTCCTTTGAAAACTGTCGGCATATTTTTAGGTTGTGTGTTTTATTTTGAAAACCGAATTTTTAATTTAATTAAAATAAATAATTTGAAAAGTAGTATTTGATTTTGAAAATAATTTTAAATTTGAAGGTTTTAAGATATGAGATTAAACCGATCTCACGTCCCAAATAGTTTATATAAACGAGCACCGCACCACAAACCGTGTATCTATCCCTAAGGATAGACACACCGCTCGACGATGGGGCTCGATTAAATAAACTAGAAGATTTGTGACATCCGTTTCGTCCGCGAACCAATTTTATAAGCCGACAAAATTCCCCGTTTAATATGAAAACATTAAACAGTGGTTTATATTACTCGGGTTCTTCAAAATTCCTCATAAGGGCAAGCCCCTATAGCTTAATTACATCTTAAGTGACGGGAATTACCTAAGAAAACTCTCGATAATAATCAATAATTCTCGCTCTCAAGGATTTCAAAGTTTAAGTCTTCAAGGGATTGAATTTTGGAATTTTAATAGGGAATGGATCAAGTTTGGAACATTTTGTTTTGTGAATCCAAAGGAAGAAAAGTAGGAGAAATCACGCATTCGAAGTGAACTTCGGTAATTTCCCGACTATCCTATTGTTTGGCTTAGATTTAAGAAAGTCCTAATATTTTTAAATGTTTTGATCTTGTCAATTTTAATTAATTAGGACTTATACTTATATGATAGAATCATACAAATAGCCTTCGAAGATGCGAGGGTTTATGTCGTATCGACGACTACCTCGGAATCCTAAATCCGGTTAGGGCTTAATTTGCAAGGCAAATGCCTAACAAAAGGTCGAGGATTTATGTTGCACTCAGGCAAACTACCTCGAAATCCTATGGCTTGGTTATTTAATTCTAGGAAAGTTTTGTCTGAAGTAGGTTCAAGTTTTGTTGACGACGATGGCCGTGCCGCCCACCATGCTCCGAGCTCCTTATTGTTGCAGAGGTTTAGTTTTAGAATTCATAAATCGTGGGATGAGAAAAGTGTTTTGGTTTAGAGAAAATCTTAATTTCCAAGTGTTTTTTACGTTTTAATTAAAACAAATCTTAAAGTTGATTATAACGACACCGGTTAAGATCCCACGGTTCCATCCTTCCGTCATCATTATTTTTATCGGATTCACTTAGTCCGTATGAATTTGCTAAACTCAACTCGAATGAGTTCCACACTTTCATTTAGACCGTGGAAATCCCGTTAGCAACACGTAAGTTACATCATCCGAGGTATTCCCGATCATCCAACAGGACGTTTTAATTTAGTTGTAATTGTAGTTTTGTGTTCTGTTTGTGATTAAATTTTGAGTTGTTTTATATTTTGAAATGTTGTGGCGGTGAATTTTATCTTGCAATGACTTTTAACTTAGTTTTGGTTTCGGTTTTAGGGTCTATCCTAAAGGTGTGGGTTTTCATGCAACGAGTTGTTTATCATGCAAGAAAAGTAAGTGCAATGCAGTTAAATAAATTGTAATAATGTAAATTGCAAGAAAGTAAATCGCAATAAAATAAAAGCGTACCTGGAGGGTCTTCCCGTCATCCAAGCTCGCACTTAAAACACAATTAGAATATTTAAGCAAGTTCCTAGGTAAAGCTAAGGGAAGGGTTATGGTTTTCTACCAAATTCCTAATCCTATAGCTAGTCATTTCCTATGACGTCTAGGTTCTTTGTGTTTTGTTTGAAGACGATTTTCTTCATCAAAGAATAATTAAATTCAATTTGTTCTTATAAATGTCCTATCATATCGAGGAAGTGCTTAAGACAAATCTTAAACATCTTTTCAATATTTCTAGGATTGTTTTAAGTCCAAATGGGTTTAATTATACAAATGAATTAATCGTCGAGAATTCAAGTTTCGTTGTTATCTTACTCAGTGAACTAGGACATTTGAATATCCTATAAGTGCAGTAACATTTCATTTAATGTTCTATTTAGGAGTTATGATGACTAAAGCATTTGAGGGTAAATTGGTATTCAAATGATTTGGTTTAAGTTAAAGAGTTTAAATTTGGAATAGTTTTCAAGTTGCTTTATATTTAATTTCTTTCTGTTTTAGGTGATGTTATTTTTAATTTAATTTAATTTAATTTAATTGAGTTTTAATTTTAATTTAATTCAATTGAGTTTGATTTGATGTTTAATTAATTTGATTTGATTTAATTTAATATTTTAATCTTAATTTAATTTAATTTAATTTAATTTAATTTAATTTAATTTAATTTAATTATTTAATTTAATTTAATTTGATTTAATTTAATTTAATTTAATTTAATTTAATTTAATTTAATTTAATTTTGTTTAATTTAATTTAATTTAATTTAATTTAATTTAATTTAATTTAATTTGTTTAATTTAATTTAATTTAATTTAATTTGTTTAATTTAATTTAATTTGATTTAATTTAATTTAATTTTTTAATCTTAATTTAATTTAATTTAATTTAATTTTAATTTAATTTTATTTAATTTTAATTGAAATTTTTTTTTAAAAGAGTTTAATAATTTAAATTAAGTCTTTTAATATTTTAAATTTGAGTTATCATTTTAATTAAGAATTGAATATTAATGAGATAATTAATTTAGGGATTTTTAAATTAAAGAATAAATCTCTTCCTAATAATATCCCTATTTTAATAATTCCAATTTTATTATTCTTCCAAATTTAATCAATTATTTAATTAAAGTTTAATCATTTTAAAATTGTTTAATGGGTTTCTACCCTTTAATTATTTAAATTTCAATCATCCAAATCAGATTAGGATCAAATATTTTACTTGTTAAATTTTTATTAAACCTAAAGTTTTAATTAAGGGTTAAAATTTTAATTACCATTTTACCCTTTAAGCTTAATGATTTCATAACTCACTAAATTGAACTCAAAATGAACTTGAATTTTTATGTGACTTCACTCATGTGTCAATAAAGACATGAGATGGAGAAAATGTGATTTTTCCGTATTTAATTTATTTATATAATTATTTTTGGTCAAAAATAGAGATTTCCAAGGAAAATTTAATAACATGACCAAGGGAAAGTTTCTATCCTTAAGAAAATTAGGGGACATTCCTAAAGACCAGAGAACCACTTGGACCAATTTTGGTGATTTTTTGAATTATATTATTTTTATTATAATTATTTTAAGTTTTGGAGTGTTAATTAATTTAAAAATGAAATAAATGTTGAAAAATGAATTTTATATTTTTCAAAAATCTCTCTAATATCAAGGAAACCAGAGAAGCAAATTTTGTAATTTTCTGATTTTTCTATGATTTATTATAATTATTTTAGTGAAAATGCTAGAAAATACATTTTTTTTTTAATTTTAAAATTACCTTAAAGCTTTAAAATTTAATATCTCACTAAATAGACCTAAGAAAAATGTGGGATTTGTCCCTATGTGATAAAAATTCAAAATGTGACATTTTGGTGAATTTTATTATTTTTGTTATTTTTATTATTTTTTAATTATTAAAAATATTAAAATATTATTAAAAATCAACTTTTTTAGAAAATTGAAATTTTAATTTTCTTAGGTTTCCCTGATATCAGAGAGACTTCAAAACCAATTTGGTGAATTTTTGAAAGGTATTTTAAAAGTTATGAATTTTTAAAGTTTAAGATGACTAAGTGGCTTAATCAACCCAATTAGTGGGACTAACCAAGTCCAATTGACCTCAAACTTTTATGGTAGATTCCTCTGATCCTAAAGGTCAGTGGAGAATTGATTTCAAGTCAATTTGATGCATGGTTAACTCTAATTAATTAGAGACCTATTTTGGGTGTTTAAGCCAATTAGGGTTGTTTTAAATGAACCAACTCAAAACCTATTTTTCCTAAGGTTCTCTGGTCATAAGGAACATCACCAAATTTTCCTAGAATTTATTTCACAACATGCTATTTATTGAAATTAAAATACTCAAAACAACGAACATGAATTTGAAAAATCAATAACTTTTCATAGGGATGACCTCCGACTTTAGAAAATTCAGGGAATGTTCCCAAATTCAGTAGGCTTCAAAAGCCCTATGGTCTCATGCCATGGTGAATTGTATACATGCATGGGGAATTAAAAGTATGCAGAGAGTAAATAAATTATTAAAAATAAAATACTTGGTGAAATTAAATGATTTCTTTTCCACATTATTCTCCTCTCGTTCACCGAGCAAGCAGTGTATTTTTATTTTATTTTTCTGATTTTCCTACACAGAGATATGAATTTTCGAAGTTTAGGGAATTAAATAAATCAAAAAATATCCTAATTTTCTATTTATCCACGCGGCGCCGCGTCAACCTCGACGACTCCGAACGCACACGCGTCGCGCTCCCATTCGACGCCGCCACCCGAGTCGCGCAGCCCGGGCCCCGCGGTTCTCGTACCGTCTCCCGGTCCGACGCCATCTGAGCCGTTCGTCCGCGCGTGTATTGAATGGACGACATCCGTTCATCGTCCCCGAGCGTCCTCACCCGAGAGCCGTCCACACTAAATTCCTAAGATCTCACTCGATACTCAATGGATTTTCA
Source organism: Papilionanthe hookeriana x Papilionanthe teres (assembly GCA_022702705.1). NCBI lineage: Eukaryota > Viridiplantae > Streptophyta > Magnoliopsida > Asparagales > Orchidaceae > Papilionanthe > Papilionanthe hookeriana x Papilionanthe teres. The sequence goes on along the minus strand of JAKZJZ010003125.1, from coordinate 5,169 downwards.
TGTTCTTATGCTCTATGGATTCGTCTTGAAGAGACGAACACATCTATACGGCTATCATGCATTGAAACTATGGCATTTGAAATGGAGAATCTCCGGAAGCTCGGGATGAAGAATTAGCTCATACCTTTGCTCGCAGAAGTGTGGCTTCGATCCGAGAGTTGTTGCACCTTCGATCGGATCCCGACGAAGCTCCGGTATGAAGTCTCCCGGTCTCGGTGAATTGTCCGGATGTGATTTCGACCAAGCCCGATCACAAAGCTTCGGAGGCCGGAGCAACGTGGTGGCTCGGAGATGGGGCTTTTCGCCGGTGGACACCTTCCTTGGTTTGGTGAAGGTGTAGAACCAATCAATTTGAGAATTGGCTCACCGTGGAGAAGTGTCCTGGTTTCTGGGTAGAATTTCAGCTGGGAAATCGGATTTTATCGAGCTGGGGATTAGGCAAATTCGACACTGGGGATCAACTGCTCTAAGGGTGGAGAAGGGTCTGGAACAATTTTGGCAGAGTTTCGGCAAGGTTTGTGCTTGTCGGCATATTTTTAGGTCGTGTGTTTTATTTTGAAAAGGGGGGTCGCCTAACAGAAGCTGTCGGCGAATTTTTAATTTAATTAAAATAAATAATTTGAAAAGTAGTATTTTGATTTTGAAAATAATTTTAAATTCGAAGGTTTTAAGATATGAGATTAAACCGATCTCACATCCCAAATAGTTTATATAAACGAGCACCGCACCACAAACCGTGTATCTATCCCTAAGGATAGACACACCGCTCGACGAAGTGGGGCTCGATTAAATAAACTAGAAGATTTATGACATCCGTTTGGTCCGCGAACCAATTTTATAAGCCGACAAAATTCCCTCGCTTAATATGAAAACATTAAACAGTGGTTTATATTACCTGGGTTCTTCAAAATTCCCTATAAGGGCAAGCCCCTATAGTTAATTACATCTTAAGTGACGGGCATCACCTAAGAAAACTCTCGATAATAATCAATAATTCTGCTCTCAAGAATTTCAAAGTTTAAGTTTTCAAGGGATTGAAATTTGGAATTTCAATAGGAAATGGATCAAGTTTGGAACATTTTGTTTTGAGAATTCAAAGGAAGAAAAGTAGGAGAAATCACAGATTCGAAGCGAACTTCGGTAATTTCCCGACTATCCTATTGTTTGGCTTGGATTTAGGGAAGTCCTAATATTTATTTAAATGTTTTGATCTCGCCGATTTTAGTTAATTAGGACTTATATTTATATGATAGAATCATACAAATAGCTCTAGAAGATGTGAGGGTTTATGTCGTATCGAACGACTACCTCGGAATCTCTAAAGCCGGTTAGGGCTTAATTTACATGACCCGATCATGCAAATGCCTAACAAAGGTTGAGGGTTTATGTTGCGCTAAGCCAAACTACCTCGAAGTCCTATGGCTTTGTTGTTTAATTCTAAGAAAGTTTTGCTTGATGTAGATTCAAGTTTCTTGTCGATGACGATGGCCGTGCCGCCCACCATGCTCCAAGCTCCTTGTTGTTGCAGAGGTTTAGTTTTAGAAATCATAAATCGGGGATGAGAAAAGTGTTTTGGTTTAGAGAAAATCTTAATTTCCAAGTGTTTCTTATGTTTTAATTAAAACAAATCTTAAAGTTGATTATAACGACACCGGTTAAGATCCCGACGGTTCCATCCTTCGGCATCATTATTTTTATCGGATTCACTTAGTCCAAATGAATTTGCTAAACTCAACTGAATGAGTTCCACACTTTCATTTAGCACCGTGGGAAATCCCGTTAGCAACACGTAGGTTACATCATCCGAGGTATTCCCGATCATCCAACGAGACGTTTTAATTTAGTCTGTAATTGTAGTTTTGTGCTCTTCGTTTGTGATTAAATTTTGAGTTGTTTTATATTTCGAAATGTTGTGGCGGTGAATTTTATCTTGCAATGACTTTTAATTTAGTTTTGGTTTCAGCTTTTAGGGATTATCCTAAAGGTGTGGGTTTTCATGCAACAGCTTGTTTACCATGCAAGAAAAGTAAGTGCATTGCAGTTGAATAAATTGCAATAATGTAAATTGCAAGAAAGTAAATTGCAATAAAATAAAAGCGTACCTGGAGGGTCTTCCCGTCATTCCAAGCTGCACTTAAAACATAATTAGAATATTTAAGCAAGTTCTTAGGTAAAGCTAAGGTAAGGGTTATGGTTTTCTACCAAATTCCTAATCCTATAGCTAGTCATTTCCTATGACGTCTAGGTTCTTTGTGTTTTTGTTTGAAGACGATTTTCTTCATCAAAGAACAATTAAATTCAATTGTTCTTATAAATGTCCTATCATATTGAGGAAGTGCTTAAGAAGAATCTTAAACATCTTTTCAATATTTCTAGGATTGTTTTAAGTCCAAATGAATTTAATTATACAAATGAATTAATCGTCCGGAATTCAAGTTTTGTTGTTATCTTGCTCGTGTGAACTAGGACATTTGAATATCCTATGAGGGAAGTAACATTTCATTTAATGTTCTATTTAGGAGTTATAATAACCACAGCTTTCAAGGGTAAATTAGTATTCAAATGATTTGTGATTTAGTTTAATTTCCATTAATGAGTTTAAATTTGGAATAGTGTTCAAGTTATTTTAGATTTATTTTGAATTCTTTATGTCTTTGGTGATGTTATATTTTAATTCAACTTAATTTAATTTAATTTAATTTAATTGAGTTTTAATTTAATTTAATTCAATTTAATTTAATTTAATTTGATTTGATGTTTAATCAATTTGATTTGATTTAATTTTAATTTAATTTAATTTAATTTTTATTTAATTTAATTTAATTTAATTTTATTTAATTTGATTTAATTTAATTTAATTTAATTTAATTTAATTTAATTTAATTTAATTTGTTTAATTTAATTTGATTTGATTTAATTTAATTTAATTTGTTTAATTTAATTTAATTTGATTTAATTTAATTTAATTTAATCTTTAATTTAATTTAATTTTAATTTAATTTAATTTATTTAATTTAATTTAATTTTAATTTAATTTAATTTAATTTAATTTTATTTTATTTTTAATTTTAATTGAAATTTTTAAAAGAGTTTAATAATTTAATTTTTAGTTTAATGATTAAGTCTTTTAGTATTTTAAATTTGAGTTATCATTTTAATTAAGAATTGAATATTAATGAGATAATTAATTTAGGGATTTTTAAATTAAAGAATAAATCTCTTCCTAATAATATCCCTATTTTAATAATTCCAATTTTATTATTCTTCCAAATTTAATCCATTATTTAATTAAAGTTTAATCATTTTAAAATTGCTTAATGGGTTCCTACCCTTTAATTATTTAAATTTCAATCATCCAAATCAGATTAGGATCAAATATTTTACTTGTTAATTTTTTATTAAACCTAAAAAATTTAATTAAGGATTAAAATTTTAATTACCACTTTACCCTTTAAGCTTAATAATTTCATAACTCACTAAATTGAACTCAAATGAACTTGAAATTTTTATGTGACTTCACTCATGTGTCAATAAAGACATGAGAGGAGAAAATGTGATTTTTCTGTATTTAATTTATTTATATAATTATTTTTGGTGAAAAGTAGAGATTTCCAAGGAAAATTTAATAACATGACCAAGGGAAAGTTTCTGTCCTTAAGAAAATTAGGGGACATTCCTAATAACCAGAGAACCACTTGGACCAATTTTGGTGATTTTTTGAGTTATATTATTTTTATTATAATTATTTTAAATTTTGGAGTGTTAATTAATTTAAAAATAAAATGAATGTTGAAAAATGAATTTTATATTTTTTAAAAATCTCTCTGATATCAAGGAAATCAGAGAATCAAATTTTGCAATTTTCTGATTTTTCTATGATGTATTATAATTATTTTGGTGAAAATGCTAGAAAATACATTTTTTAATTTTAAAAATATCCTAAAGCTTTAAAATTTAATATCTCACCAAATAGACCTAGGAAAAATATGGGGTTTGTTCCTAAGTGACTAAAATTCAAAATGTGACATTTTGGTGAATTTTATTATTTTTGTGATTTTTATTATTTTTTAATTATTAAAATATTAAAATAATATTAAAAATCAACTTTTTAAAAAATTAAAATTTTAATTTTCTTAGATTCCCCTGATATCAGAGAGGCTCTAAAACCAATTTGGTGAATTTTTGAAAGGTATCTTAAAAGTTATGAATTTTTAAAGTCTAAACTGGCTAAGTGGCTTAATCAACCCAATTAGTGGGGCTAACCAAGTCCAATTGACCTCAAATTTTTATGGTGGATTCCTTTGATCCTAAAGGTCAGTGGAGAATTGATTTCAAGTCAATTTGATGCATGGTTAACTCTAATTAATTAAAGACCTATTTTGGGTGTTTAAGCCAATTAGGGTTGTTTTAAATGAACTAAGTCAAAACCTATTTTTCCTAGGTTCTCTCGGTCATAAGCAACATCACCAAATTTTCCTAGAATTTATTTCACAACATGCTATTTATTGGAATTAAAATATTCAAAACAGTAACATGAACTTGAAAAATCAATAACTCTTCATAGGGATGGTCCTTCGACTTTGGAAAATTCAGGGAATGTTTCCAAATTCGGAGGCTTCAAAAGCTCTATGGTCTCATGCCATGGTGAATTGTATACATGCATGGAGAATTAAAATAATGCAGAGAGTAAATAAATTATAAAAAATAAAATACTTGATGAAATTAAAATGATTTCTTTTCCACATTATTCTCCTCCGTTCACTCGAGCAAGAGGGTATTTTTATTTTATTTTTATGATTTTTCTACACAGAGATACGAATTTTAAGTTTAGGGAATTAAATAAATTAGAAAATACCCTAATTTTCTATTTATCCACGCGGCGCCAGCGCATCCTCGGCAGCTCCGAAAGGCCACACGGCGCGCTCCCATTCGACGCCGCCACTTGAGTCAGCAGCCAAGGCCCCGCGGTTCTCGCACCGTTTCCTGGTCCGACTTCATCTGAGCCGTTCGTCCGCGCGTGTATTGAATGGACGGCATCCGTTCATCGTCCCCAAGTGTTCTCACCCGAGAGCCGTCCACACTAAATCCCTAAGATCTCACTCGATTCTCAATGGATTTTTATGTTCTTATACTCTATGGATTCGTCTCAAGAGACGAACACATCTATAC
>JAKZJZ010003124.1:0-10915 GCA_022702705.1 Papilionanthe hookeriana x Papilionanthe teres | reverse complement strand
GATACTCCGTCATGGCAAGGTAGATCCAATGCCATTAGTCATCAAAAGGATGGTAAAGAGAATGATAACATAGAGGGTACTGCCAGCAGATTGCATACCCAACGATTACATCATTAACATTTACAAGAAGGGTGACTTGCATACCCCACACATCGATCACCACGACTTTGTCGGACCTTTACGCACGGTTTCTTTTTGAATGAGTGTAATATCATGTTCGGATCCGACCTCCGGATAGCGAGCCCGGAGTGAGTTCGAGGGCCAGTAAAGATACCATTACCGGTAGGTTCCATCATGATACTAAAGGGCAACGGAGCATATGTCGCTAAACATTGCATACCAGGAGTATCAATGAAGCGGATTTCAGTTACTTTCAGAAGGATGGATGACAGGAAAACACCTTACCACTTCCAGCCAGACCCAGAGCTAGAGAACCTCCGGCCTTACGAGTGCGTGAGTTACATGGAAAATATCACACCTCCAACGTACATCCATACGACATCCTTGCCGAGGATGGCTTAGAAGGTGATGTTATTGACCATGTACCTCACTATTCGGACATGGATTTTTGACGGATGCCTTTTTGGATGGATCGACAAAGATCATACATAGTCCGTTTCGAGTCTACATGGATTGTATGAGATGTATTCCAGATCGAGTTGTATGATGTATCTTTGACATGATTGGAATGAAAGTGACCATGTCACATTTTGGCCTTCACCTCTTTTGTGCAAATTGACTGGAAATGCCATTAAAGTTAAATGAACTTCGAACAAAGAACAGAAAAGAAACAAAAAGAATAAAAGAAAACTTTCCTTAAAAATCTAAAAAAAAAATGATGAACGCCAAATCCACATGAACATTAAATGAACGATAAAGCAAATTTGAATTGTTAAAAGATAAACAAAATAAACACAAATTTTAAATCAAATCTCAATCAAATTCAAATTCAACCTTCCAGATCTCAAATCAAATCTCAATCAAATTCAAATTCAACCTTCCAAATCGAAAATCCAATCTATTCTACTCTCTCCCTTGTCTGGAATGGAAGCGGTCAATTCCATTGACACGGAGCCACGAGGTTTTCAATTCTGATTTGATGGCGAGGAATTGTATCCAATCCAAACCAGCAACTTCCGATCAACTCTTTTGAGTGGGATATGTAGCATCTACATATTCCCTCCTAATCTGTTTCTTTCCACAAAAATCTTTTACAACTTTCATGAAATCCTCGAAACACCAAAATTTCACACTTTTCAAATCAACACTACAAATCTTTGCAAAATCAATTACCATTCAAAATCAAATTCTTAGAGTTGAGGATTTTACATCCGAGACTGCATTGCTTTAGGTTCTTTCCCTATCGCAATGAAATACATCAAAATCAAACTTTTGGGGTTGAGGATTTTACATCCGAGACTGCATTGCTTTAGGTTCTCTCCCTATCGCAATGAAATACATCAAAATCAAACTTTTGGGGTTGAGGATTTTACATCCGAGACTGCATTGCTTTAGGTTCTTTCCTTACGCAATGAAATACATCAAAATCAAACTTTAGGGGTTGAGGATTTTACATTTGAGACTGCATTGCTTTAGGTTCTTTCCCTATCGCAAAGAAATACATCAAAATCAAACTTTTGGGGTTGAGTATTTTACATCCGAGACTGCATTGCTTTAGGTTCTTTCCCTATCGCAATGAAATACATCAAAATCAAATTCTTGGGGTTGAGGATTTTACATCTAGACTTCATTGCTTGAGTTCTTTCCCTATCGCAATGAAATACATCAAAATCAAACTTTTGGGGTTGAGGATTTTACATCCGAGACTGCATTGCTTTAGGTTTTTTCCCTATCGCAATGAAATACATCAAAATCAAATTCTTGGGGTTGAGGATTTTACATCTGAGACTGCATTGCTTTAGGTTCTTTCCCTACTGCAATGAAATACATCAAAATCAAACTCTTGAGGTTAAGGATTTTACATCCAATAACGCATTGCTCTGAGATCTTTCCTCATTGTAATGGTTCAATCCAATCAATTCAATTTTCTTTTGAGGTTGAAGATGTTACATCTAAAACCACAAAATTCCAATTTTCATTTCAAGTTCAAATCCCTTCAAATTATTTTTAACAAAACTTCAATCTAAATTGAAACTCAAACTAAAATCTGAGCTCACACATCAAAACTTAAACTGAAACAAAATGAATTCTAAATCGAAATTCCCCCAGATCATGCGATTTGGGATTCACCTCATTTTCCTTTCCCCAGCGAGAATACAGGAATCTCCAGTCTCAGAGATATACTTGACACTCTGAGATATACTTGACACTCCCCAGTGGAAACGCTTCTACTCTGTCCCAAGTTTGTCACTTGGACTTCTGTGTTGGTTTTGTTGATAGCTTCGATCAACGCCAATACGCGCGGTGTGCTTGGATAGCACACCACACCTATTGGGGGTCCATTTGTTGACCTCATTTTTTATGAGGTCTTCTCTTCTCTCTTTAGTACTTAGGATCTAGCCTTAGGCTTTTCCTTTGACTATCCTAGAGGATTAGAATTGGGACCCACCACTTAGAAATTCAAACCACTTCTTAACTCCCGCAAACTCCACAAACTTGATTGTAGACTCCTAATCACCTAGAGGGTTGAGATCGAATGTGGAAGTTTAAAGGATGAGTTCTATAGGACTCTTTGGCGCTTAGGACCGCCTACAGGTGGCCCTGGTCCGGCGAGGGCCGACTTACACACACACTACACTTAAACACTACACTTTCACAGACCTCCTAAAACCACACCCATACCCAACTTGACCTCCTGACTCATGGAGGTGATTCACATGGATGGCCCTTAACCCCAAGCCCTTGGCTAAAAGGGTTAGGAACAACATAGTGAATGCCTCAAATGAGTCCCTTCATAGCTCATGTGGGCTTGATATGGCTTCATGGCTCAACCAAAATGATTTCATTCCACTTACATTTACCCAATCTTCGATTTTCTAAATTTTCGATTTTGACCCCGGGACCCAGCACCCACTAAACCTACCAAATGCCGTCGAAACTACCCAAAATTTGCAAAAGCACCTAAATTACCCAAAATTCTCAAAAATCATTCCTAAACATTTCCCTCCACTCAAATTGATCATCCATAGCGAAAAATACCAAAAATTCCAAAAATACCCCCCAATACTCTCCAAATACCCAAAAAGCCCCTCTTATCCAAAAAATCCAAAAATTCAGAAAATTCCCATAAAATTCCAGAAAATCTCAAATATTCCTAATTTCATTTTTTCCGACTACACCATGGGCCAATTGTTTCAATTTACCCCACTTTTGTCAAAATCCTCAATTTGACCCATTTTAACCCAAAGTGAACCCAATGTCAAACCAAACCTACCCAATTGACCCAAATTCTAGTCCAATTCAATTCTAAACTTCAATTTAATATCTACAATATCAATCTAGACCAAATCCAAGTCCAATTTGATTAACATTTGAATCCAATTTCACTTTTGACCTTAAAGCCTAATTTGGACCCATGGCCCAAACTTTGCCCAAACTAACCCAATTCAACTCCAATTAAACCCAAACCTTTTCTAAACCTTCCCTAACATCCCCACAAACAAAACACTAACATAATTTGCCCAAAATTTGGACCCAAACCCCACTCAAATTCAACCCAAAACTAAAAGGCCCAATTTTGACCTAAACCCAAACCTAACTCAAATAAGCCCAAACCCCAAAATCAAAACCCAAACAAAGTCAAAACCTCTTTGAAACACTCCCATAAAACTTTCGCAACATTAATTTTAATCAATTTCAATCCTAGCCCAACATTGGCCCAAGTTAGCCCAATTTGACCTACATTGCCCCATTTACCAAAGAGGCCCAAATCCAATCCAATTCAAACCCAAATCACTCCAAACTCATTTCAAATCACTCGTGACATATGCCTAAACCAAACCCAACAATTATTTGGCCCAAACTTCTACAAAATTCCCATCCATGAATTCATTCTTAAACCTAAAGGCCCATCCCCTTTAGCCTTCCTAAAAGCCCATCAAAAATGACTTCAAAAGGCCCAAAATTCATCCAAAGCCCACATGACACTTCCCCTCATCATCCATTTAATCAAAATCACCCCTAAGTTTCAAGATCATCATTAAACCATTCCAAATCAATCTTCATGAAAATTCTCCACCAAAGTACCAAAATTTCTAAATTCTACTTCCATGAAATCAAGCCAAGCCATCCTAAGCCATAGGCAAGCCATGAAGCCATGCATGAGCCACATGGAAGCCATGAGAGCCTCTTTACATGTCACCATGCCATTTTGGGCAAAAGGAGGAGACTCTTTCCTTAATCTCCTAAAGTCATTAGCCTTAACCATGATTCCCCTTAACCCAAATTTAATCTAAATATTCTTAGAAAGAGACCTCACCACCTTTGACCAGCTGACCTAACTTATTCTCTCGGCCTAAAACCGAGTCATGGGGAGGTGAACCCAACCCAAACACATGGGTTGACCCAAACCAAGCCAAAATGGCCTTTTTCTCATTCCATTCCAAGCCATCCCCTTTACACATGGCAAGGCCCAATTGATCGCACAAACCTCCGACCACGACCCACTGGACACGAGGGTGAACCCATGCTACCGACCAGCCACCTGAGTCGTCGGAAAACACCATGGCCGAGACATTGGAAGGAGCCAAGCATTGAAATTCTCCCTTGCTGAGTTGCCCCATGCCCAGTGGCCATTGTAGCTGTTCTTCCCTTGCCAAGAGCAACTGATCCTAGTACCTAACTCCCCCTGAGAGGCCCTCCAGGCTCTCCTATTTAAACCCCACCTCTCTCGGCCATGGAAGAGGTGCTGAACCAACCTTAAGAAAACTCTACCAAAATCATTCCAGACTACTCCCCACACATAGAGAACTTGATCCCCACTGAAATCCCCCTGCCATTTCCTCTATGTGAGCTTAATTTCAGAGTTGAAATCCAAGCCCAAAACCAGGACACTTCTCCACAGTGAGCCAATCCCCAAATTGATTGGTCCTACACCTTCACCAGACCAAGAGAAGAAGTTTACCAGAAAAAGCCCCTTCTCCAGGCCACCCATCTGTTCCAGACTCCAAGCTTTGTAATCAGCTGTGGACGAAATCATACTTGGACAATTCACCAGGCCAAGGGACTTCATCTGGAGCATGCCTGGACCCAATCGAAGGTGACACAACTCTCGGATCGAAGCTTCACTTCTCGCGAGCAAAGGTATGGACTCACTCTTCTTCCCGAGCTTACGAGAGATTCTCCATTTAATTTGAATCGATTTCAATGCATGTTTACCAGTATGGATTTGTTCGTCTCTTGAAGACGAATCCATAGAGCATAAGAACACAAAAATCCGTTGAGAATCGAGTGAGAAATTAGGGTTAGAAGGTTGACGGTCACGGGTGCACACCAGTCGTAGACGATGACTGGGAGCCGTCGGATCAAGCGTGTATCGAGCGGACGATCTGGATTGAGCCGGACAGCGTGATGATACGTAAACCGCGGGGCCCTGGAGCGCTGAGTTGGATGGTGGCGCCGAATCAGGAGACGACGCGTGTGCGTTCGGAGCTGCCGAGGTTAAGCTGGCGCCACGTCACTTAAGTAGAAAAATAGGATTTTTCTTATTTATTTAATTAACAGAACTTAGAAAATTCATAACTTTGTGTAGGAAAATCCTAAAAATAAAATAAAAATACACTCTTGCTCAGTGAACAGAGGAGAATAATGTGGAAAAGAAATCATTTAATTTCATTGAGTATTTGATTTTTAATAATTTATTTACTCTCTTCACACTTTCAATTCTCCATGCATTTATACAATTCACCATAGCATGAGACCATAGGGCTTTTGAAGCCTCTGAACTTGGGGACATTCCCTGAATTTTCCAAAGTCAGAGGCCATCCCTATGAAGAGTTGTTGATTTTTCAATTCTATCTCATTATTCTGAGTATTTTAATTCCAATAATTAGCATGTTGTGAAATTAATTCTAAGAAAATTTGGAGAGGTTTCTTATGACCAGAGGACCTTAGGGAAAATAGGTTTTGAGTTAATTCACTTAGAATAACTCTAATTGGCTTAAACACCCAAAATGAAACTTTAATTAATTAGAGCTAATCATACATCAAATTGACTTGAAACCAATTCTCCATTGACCTTTAGGATCAGAGGAACCCACCATAAAAGTTTGAAGTCAATTGGACTTGGTTAGCCCTATCAAATGGGTTGATTAAGCCATTTAGCCAAACTTAAACTTCAAAAATTCATAACTTTCAAAATACTTTTCAAAAATTCACCAAATTAGTTTTGGAACCTCTCTGATATCAGGGGAATTTAAGAAAATTAAAATTGCAATTTTCTAAAAAAGTTGATTTTTTGCATTATTTTAATATTTTTAATAATTGAAAATAATAAAAATCACAAAAATAATAAAATTCACCAAAATGTCATATTTTGAATTTTAATCATTTAGGAACAAACCCCATATTTTTCTTAAGTCTCTATGATGAGATATCAAATTTTAAAGCCCTAAAGTAATCTTAAAATAAAAAAAAATGTATTTTCTAGCATTTCCACTAAAATAATTCTAATAAATCAAAGAAAAATCAGAAAATTATAAAAATTGGTTTTCTGGTTTCCTTGATATCAGAGAGATTTTTTAAATATATAAAATTCATTTTTTAACCTTTATTTTATTTTTAAATTAATTAATACTCCAAAACTCAAAATAATTATAATAAAAATAATATAATTCAAAAAATCACCAAAATTGGTCCAAGTAGTCCTCTGATCATTAGGAATGTCCCATAATTTTCTTATGGATAGAAACTTTCCCTTGGTCATATTACTAAATTTTCCTTAAAAATCCCTATTTTCCACCAAAAATAATTACATAAATAAATTAAATACTGAAAAATCACATTTTTCTCCTCTAATGTCTTGATTGACATATGAGTGAAGTCACATAAAAATTTCAAATTCATTTAAGCTCAATTTAGTGAGTTATGAAATTAGTAAGTTTAAAGGGCAAAATAGTAATTAAAATTTTAACCTATAATTAAAAATTTTAGGTTTAATTAAAAGGGTGGGTAAAATATTTAATACTAAGTTGATTTTGGATGTTTGAAACTTAGGTAATTAAAGGGTAGAAACCTACCAAATAATTTGAAAATAATTAAAATAAACCTTAATTAAATAATTGTTTAAACTTGGAAGAATAATAAAAAAAATTGGAATTATTAAAATAGGGATATTATTAGGAAGAGATTTATTCTATAATTTAAAAAAAATCCCTAAATTAATCACCTCAATAACATTTAATTCCTAATTAAAATGATAATCCAAATTCAAGATTTAAAATGTCAAAAGACTTAATCATTAAATTAAATTAAAGATTAAAACATTTAAATTAAATCCTTCCAAAATTTCAATTAAATTAATACTTTAACAATTAAATTAAATCATCTTTAAAATATAAAAAAAGATATAAAATATTAAATGAAATTTAAGTTAAATTAAAACATATTAAACTAAATTAAATTTAAATTAAATTAAAACATATTAAGCTAAATTAAATTAAATTAAATTGAAACATATTAAACTAAACTAAATTAAATTAAATTAAATTAAATTAAAAAATATTAAATTAAATTAAATTAAATTAAAATATATTAAACTAAATTAAATTAAATAAAATAAAATTTAAAGTAAAACTAAACCATATTAAATTAAATTAAAATTAAATTAAATTGAATTAAATATAACATCACCAAAGATATAAAGAATTCAAAATAAATCTAAAACAACTTGAACACTATTTCAAACTTAAACCCATAAATTGAAATTAAATTAAATCACAAATCACTTGAACGTTAATTTGCCCTCAAAAGCTCATGTTGTCATAACTCCTAAATGAAGTGTTAAGTGAAGTATTACTTCACTCATAGGATATTCAAATGTCCTAGTTCATCGAGCAAGATAACAAAACTTGAACTCCTGGATGATTAATTCATTTTGTATAATTAAATTCTCTTGGACTAAAACAATCCTAGAGGTATTGAAAAGATGTTTAAGATTCGTCTTAAGCACTTCCTCAATATGATAGGATGTTTATAAGAACAATTGAACTTAATTGTTCTTTGATGAAGAAAATCGTCCTCGAAACCAAAACACAAGAACACTAGACGTCATAGGAGATGACAAGCTATAGGAGTAGGACCTTGGTAGAAAACCATAACCCTTCCCTTAGCTTTACCTAGGAACTTGCTTTAAATGATTAATGTTGACCTCATTTTTGATGAGGTCTTCCCTTCTTCTTTTTAGTGCTTAGGATCTAGCCTTAGGCTTTTCCTTTGACTATCTTAGAGGACTAGAATTGGGACCCGCCTTTTAGAAATTCAAACCACTTCTAAACTCCCCGCAAACTCCACAAACTTGACTATAGACCCCTAATCACCTAGAGGGTTGAAATCAAATATGGAAGTTTAAAGGATGAGTTCCTATAGGACTCTTTGGCCTTAGAGCGCCTTCCAGGTGGCTCTGGTCCGAGTGAAGGGGCGACTTACACACACATTACACTTATACACTACACTTACACACTACATTTCCACACACTTCCTAAAACCACACCCATACCCAACTTGACCTCCCGACTCATGTAGGTGATTCACATGGATGGTCCTTAACCCCTAAGCCTTGGCTAAGAGGGTTAGGAACAACATAATGAATGCCTCGAAATGAGTCCTTTCATGGCTCATATGGGCTTGAAATGGCTTCATGGCTCAACCAAAATGATTTCACCCCACCCAAATTCACCCAATCTTCAATTTCCCAAATTTTCAATTTTTGACCCCCGGGACCCTACACCTACTAAACCTACCCAAAACCCTTGAAATTACCCAAATTTTTGCAAAATCTCCAAATTACCTAAAATCTTCCAAAATCAATCCCAAACACCTCCACATCACTCAAATTGATCATCCATACCCAAAAATACCAAAAATTCCAAGAAAACCCCCCAATACCCTCCAAATACCCAAAATACCCTTCTTGGCCTAAAAATCCAAAAATTCAGAAAATTCCCAGAAAATTCCAGAAAATCCCAAATATTCCCAATTTCATTTTGTCCAACTACACCATGGGCCAATTTTGTCAATTTACCCTACTTTTGTCAAAACCCCCAAATTGACCCATTTTAACCCAAAGTGGACCCGATGTCAAACCAAACATACCCAATTGACCCCAATTTTGGTCCAATTCAATTCTAAACTTCAATTCAACATTCCCAATACCAATTTAGACCAAATCCAAGTCCAATTTGATTGACATTTGGATCCAATTTCACTTTGGGCCTTAAAGCCCAAATTTGGACCCATGACCCAAACTCAGCCCAAACTAACCCAATTCAACTCCAATTAACCCCAAATCTTTTCTAAACCTTCCTTAACATCCTCATAAACAAAACACTAACATGATTTGCCCAAGATTTTGACCTAAACCCCACTCAAATTCAACCCAAAATCAAAAAGCCCAATTTTGACCTAAACCCAAATCTAACCCAAATAGGCCCAAACCCCAAAATTAAAACCCAACCAAAGCCAAAACCTCTTTGAAACACTCCCATAAACATTTCTTAATATTTATTTTACATCAATTTCAACCCTAGCCCAACATTGGCCCAAGTTAGCCCAATTTGACCTACATTGGCCCATTCACCAAAAGAATTCAAATCCAACCCAATTCAAGTCCAAACTACCCCAAATTTGCTTCAAGTCACTCATGACACATCCATGAGCTAAACCCAATAATTATTTGGCCCAACCTCTTTACAAAATTTCATCCCAAAATCCATTTTAAAATTCAAGAGCCCACTTTCCTAATCCATCTTAAAAGCCTATCTAAAACCCTTTCAAAAAAGCCCAAAATTCTTCCAAGGCCCATATGACATTTCCCCTCATCATACTTTCAATTAAAATCATCCCTAAGTCCTAAATTCATCATCAAATAATTCCAAATCAAGCCTCATGCCAAATCACCCCTAAATACCAAAATTTTCCTTAAATCCATTTCCATGAAATTGACTTTACTTTTCCCAAGCCAAATGGAGCCATGGAGCCATGCATAAGCCATATGCAAGCCATGAGAGCCTCTTTACATGTCACCATGCCATTTTGGGCAAAAGGAGGAGGCTCTTTCCTTAACTCCTAAAGGTGGTTAACCACTTACATGATTCCACTAAACCATGCTTAAGCTTCAATTGTACTTGGATTGTGACTTGACCCCACTAATCAAGCTGATCCAAATCACTTTCTCCTCAGCCTAAACCAGGCCTTGGGTGGTGCACCTAGCCCAAATGGGTGGGTTGACCCATTTAGGTCCAAATCCAGCCATGCCCCATTCCACTTTGGATCGAAGCCTTTACACATGTCCATGGCCGATTGATTGCACAAACCTCCAGCCACGACCCACCCGACCTTGAGGGTGACCCATGCACGGCCGGCCGGCCACCGGGCCGCCGGAAAACACCATGGCCGAAAGTTCACATGTGAGCCAACATTGAAATTCTCACTTGCTTGAGCTGCCCCATCCCCAGTGGCTACCATGGCCGATCTTCTCCTCACGAGCAAGCTGATCCCAAGCCCTAACTCCCACGGGAGGCCTTCCACCCTCTCCTGATTTAAACCCCTCACCCTCTCGGCCAAAGAAGAGCCAAGCACAAACCTTGCCGAAACTACGCCAAAATTGTTTCAAACCCTTCACCATCCTGAGAGCAGTTGATCCCGAGTGTCAATGTTGCCCAATCCCCATCAACGAGCCCGATTTCTACCGAAATTCCACCCAAACCAGGACACTTTGCCACAGGTCGAGCCAATCCTC
>JAKZJZ010003123.1:0-10945 GCA_022702705.1 Papilionanthe hookeriana x Papilionanthe teres | reverse complement strand
AGGACTACCCATGTGAATCACCTTCATGAGTCAGGAGGTCAAGTTAGGTATGGGTGTGTTTTTAGGAGGTGTGTGAAAGTGTAGTGTATAGGTATAGTATGTGTGTAGGTCAGCCCCTTCACCAGACCAGGCCACCCATGGCAGTCCTAAGGCCAAAGAGTCCTATAGGATCACACCCAATTAAACTTCCACATTTGATTTAACTCTCTAGGTGATTAGGGGTCTACAATCAAGTTAGTGGAGTTTGCATGGAGTTAAGAAGTGGTTTGAATTTCTAAGTGGTGGGTCCCGATTCTAATCCTCTAGGATAGTCAAAGGAAAAGCCTAAGGCTAGATCCTAAGTACTAAAAAGAAGGAGAGAAGACCTCATAAAAAATGAGGTCAACAAATGGAACCCCAATAGGTGTGGTGTGCTAACCAAGCACACCGCGCGTATTGGTGTTGACCGAAAAGATCAACAAAACTAACACAGATGTCCAAGTGATAAACTTAGGACGAAGTAGAAGAACTTCCGCTGGGGAGTGTCAAGTATATCTCTGAGACTGGAGATTCCTGAACTCTCGCTGGGGAAAGGAAAAGGAGGTGAATCCCAAATCACATGATGCGGGGAATTCCGATTTAGATTTCATGTTGTTTCAGTTTAAATTTTGATGTGTGAGCTCAGATTTTAGTTTGAGTTTCAATTTGAATTGAAGTTTTGTTAAAATCAATTTGAAGGGATTTGAACTTGAAATGAAAATTGGAATTTTGTGGTTTTAGATGTAACATCTTCAACCTCAAAAGAAAATTGAATTGATTGGATTGAATCATTACAATGAGGAGAGATCTCAGAGCAATGCGGTATTGGATGTAAAATCCTTAACCTTAAGAGTTTGATTTGGTGTGCTTCATTGCAATAGGGAGAGAACCTAAAACAATGCGGTATTGGATGTAAAATCCTTAACCTCAAAAGTTTGATTTTGATGTATTTCATTGTGATGGGGAAAGAACCTAAAGCAATGCAGTCTCGGATGTAAAATCCTCAACCCCAAAAAGTTTGATTTTGATGTATTTCATTGTGATAGGGAAAGAACCTAAAGCAATGCAGTCTCGGATGTAAAATCCTCAACCCCAAGAATTTGATTTTGATGTATTTCATTGCGATAGGGAAAGAATCCTAAAGCAATGCAGTCTCGGATGTAAAATCCTCAACCCCAAGAATTTAATTTTGATGTATTTCATTGCGATAGGGAAAGAACCTAAAGCAATGCAGACTCGGATGTAAAATCCTCAACCCCAAGAATTTGATTTTGATGTATTTCATTGCGATAGGGAAAGAACCTAAAGCAATGCGGGCTCGGATGTAAAATCCTCAACCCCAAGAATTTGATTTTGATGTATTTCATTGCGATAGGGAAAGAACCTAAAGCAATGCGGTCTCGGATGTAAAATCCTCGACCCCAAGAATTTGATTTTGATGTATTTCATTGCGATAGGGAAAGAACCTAAAGCAATGCGGTCTCGGATGTAAAATCCTCAACCCCAAGAATTTGATTTTGATGTATTTCATTGCGATAGGGAAAGAATCCTAAAGCAATGCGGTCTCGGATGTAAAATCCTCAACCCCAAGAATTTGATTTTGATGTATTTCATTGTGATAGGGAAAGAACCTAAAGCAATGCGGTCTCGGATGTAAAATCCTCAACCCCAAGAATTTGATTTTGATGTATTTCATTGCGATAGGGAAAGAATCCTAAAGCAATGCGGTCTCGGATGTAGAATCCTCAACCCCAAGAATTTGATTTTGATGTATTTCATTGCGATAGGGAAAGAACCTAAAGCAATGCAGTCTCGGATGTAAAATCCTCAATCCCAAGAATTTGATTTTGATGTATTTCATTGCGATAGGGAAAGAATCCTAAAGCAATGCAGTCTCGGATGTAAAATCCTCAACCCCAAGAATTTGATTTTGATGTATTTCATTGTGATAGGGAAAGAACCTAAAGCAATGCAGTCTCGGATGTAAAATCCTCAACCCCAAGAATTTGATTTTGATGTATTTCATTGTGATAGGGAAAGAACCTAAAGCAATGCAGTCTCGGATGTAAAATCCTCAACCCCAAGAATTTGATTTTGATGTATTTCATTGCGATAGGGAAAGAACCTAAAGCAATGCGATCTCGGATGTAAAATCCTCAACCCCAAGAATTTGATTTTGATGTATTTCATTGCGATAGGGAAAGAATCCTAAAGCAATGCGGTCTCGGATGTAAAATCCTCAACCCCAAGAATTTGATTTTGATGTATTTCATTGCGATAGGGAAAGAACCTAAAGCAATGCAGTCTCGGATGTAAAATCCTCAACCCCAAGAATTTGATTTTGATGTATTTCATTGCGATAGGGAAAGAATCCTAAAGCAATGCAGTCTCGGATGTAAAATCCTCAACCCCAAGAATTTAATTTTGATGTATTTCATTGCGATAGGGAAAGAACCTAAAGCAATTCAGTCTCGGATGTAAAATCCTCAACCACAAGAATTTGATTTTGATGTATTTCATTGCGATAGGGAAAGAACCTAAAGCAATGCAGTCTCGGATGTAAAATCCTTAACCCCAAGAATTTGATTTTGATGTATTTCATTGCGATAGGGAAAGAACCTAAAGCAATGCAGTCTCGGATGTAAAATCATCAACCCCAAGAATTTGATTTTGAATGATAATTGATTTTGCAAAGGTTTGTAATGTTGATTTGAAAAGTGTGGAATTTTGGTGTTTCGAGAATTTCATGAAAGTTGTAAAAGATTTTTTTTTTTTGGAAAGGAACAGATTAGGAGGGAATATGTAGATGCTACATATCCCATTCAAAAGAGTTGATCGAAAGTTGCTGGTTTGGATTAGATACAATTCCTCGCCACTAGATCCGAATCGAAAACCTCGTGGCTCCGTGTCAATGGAATCGACCGCTTCCATCCCAGACAAAGGAGAGAGTAGATCGGATTGGATTTCAGATTTGGAAGGTTGAGTTTGAATTTGATTGAGATTTGATTTGAAATTTGGAAAGTTGAATTTGAATTTGATTGAGATTTGATTTGAAATTTGGAAAATTGAATTTGAATTTGATTTTAAAATTTGTGTTTATTTTGTTTGTCTCTTAACGATTCAAATTTGCTTTATCATTCATTTAATGTTCATGTGAATTTGGAGTTCATCATTTTTTTTTAAGGAAAGTTTTCTTTTATTCTTTTTGTTTCTTTTCTGTTCTTTGTTCGAAGTTCATTTAACTTTAATGGCGTTTCCTAGTCAACTTGCACAAAAGAGGTGAAGGCCAAAATTGTGACATGGTCACTTTCATTCCAATCATGTTGAAGATACATCATACAACTCGATCTGGAATACATCTCATACAATCCATGTAGACTCAAAACGGACTATGTATGATCTTTGTCGATCCATCCAAAAAGGTATCTCGTCAAAAATCCATGTACGAATAGTGAGGTACATGGTCAATAACATCACCTTCCACGCCATCCTTGGCAAGGATGTCGTATGGATGTACGTTGGAGGTGTGATATTTTCCATGTAACTCACGGCTCGTAAGGCCGGAGGCTCTCTAACTCCGGTTCGGTCGGAAGTGGTAAGGTGCTTTCCTGTCATCCATCCTTCGAAAGTAACCGAGATCCGCTTCATTGGTACTCCCGGTATGCAATGTTTAGCGACATCCGCTCCGTTGCCCTTTAATATCATGACGGAACCTACCGGTAATGGTATCTTTACCGGCCCTCGAAACTCACCCGGGCCTGCTATCCGGAGGTCGGATCCGAACATGATATTACACTCGTTCGGAAAAGAAACCGTGCGTAAAGGTCCGACAAAGTCTTGGTGATCTATGTGCGGGGGTATGCGATCACCCTTCTTGTAAATGTTAATGATGCAACTCGTTAGGTATGCAATCTGCTGCGTACCCTCCATGTTATCATTCTCTTTACCATCCTTTTGATGACTAATGGCATTGGATCCACTCGGCCATGACGGAGTATCCCCGGTGGGTTTCCTTTCCGTCTTCTCGCGAAGTTGTAGCAACATCCACATTGTATTGTAATTCTTCCTTTCCCCGGCATCCACCTCCGGGGTTCCGAGTAAGTGTTTTCTCTTAGGCGGCCTCGCTCGACCCATTCTTTTCAAATCCCGGATGCGATCCACAATTTGTTGTTGTTCGTATTCCGAGAACATGTTTGTATGTAGCTCGAGGCCTTCTAGTATATTGATCCTCCTGCCTCTGATTCTCTCGAAGTATTCAAAAGTTTTCTTCTCGACATTCTGCATTCTTTCTAGATCGTATTCTGGAATAATCTGCAAATGGCGAGGCCTAGTGACGTACTGTGGGATATATGGCTCAATCCCTTCGCGTTCTCCTGCGTACCTCGGCTCCTCGGGGATGGTCTCCGTCGGGACATCCTCCGGGGTTGCTTCTGCAACAAGGTTATGCATTATTGGTGGCTTTATCTGGTGGCGTGGTAGCCTTCCTTCTTCTGATCTTCTTGAGATTTCCCTGGTCTCTTCTGTTATCCTCGGAGCTGGCCTCCTTTCTTCATGTTCTCGGTGAACCGGTATCCTTGAAGTATATGCACCGGCAATGTAGCATCGCCTCGTCGCGCTGGTCCGCTGCTAGTTTAGTTAACATCTTGCGGATACGACGATTTTTATTTCTTCGCTGAGTTGCTGTGAGAGTAGCTCTTCGTACTTCCTGAATCTTTGTGGGCGCGGCGCTATCAAGCCTGCCCTCTGCTGTTGCGACTACAGACTTGATTTTCTTTTCTTCCTCAGTGTTTGTTTTCCTTTTCTTGCTGCTGGATTGGTGGCTTGGGCCACCCACTTTCATTACTGTCTGACTGGGTATTTCCTCTCGGTCAATTGGGACCTAGTCACCTTCCTCGTATTGCAGGCCTGCTGGTGCGAAGTCTGAGTCAATCTCTATTATCGCTCCATCTTTCACCCTCTTTTCGTCGAGTGCAAGGCTTACGCCATTTCTAAAGTTCAGGACCAACTGCCCATTCGACATTTCTCTGCGAAAAGACAAGGAAAAGGATCAGGGGCTGTACTAAGAACAAAAACATTAAGAAAATGTTTATTAATGACAGAGTTTTTTTTTTTATTACTTTTGTATTCTTAAATTCAACAGGAGTGAAGTGGGAAAAGATTGGAAAAAATATTTTGATTTGGAAGAGAGAATAAGGAAAACTTTATTATCATGATTTTATTTATTTTAGCACATTTTTTATTATTTTTAGGTTCGGACCCAGTCATAAGTAATTACTTCACCCGTGCTTCTAGGGATGAAAAAAATTCCTTCGAAACATCAGGTAGCGTAATACTTTTTCAAGTATCGTCCGTTGATCAGAAGCATATGTCGTTCTCCTTGGCAATTCACTAGCTGGTAGGAGCCTCCTGAGTAGACCGCTTCAACCACAAACGGCCCTTCCCAAGTGGGTTCAAATTTTCCTCCTATCTTGCGGTGTGCAAGGATAGGTCTCTTGAGAACGAGAACTAAGTCACCAACTTTGAAGGTTCTTGGGCGGACCAGTCTGTCATGGGCTTGAACCATCTTGGCTTGGTATAGTTCTAAATTCTGCTGCGCTGCAAGTCTTTTTCCTTCCAGGCTTTCCAATTCCTCTAGTCGTAATTTGGCATTCTCTTCTGTCGTGATTTTGTTTGCAAATCGCAATTCCGAGTGAAGGAAGTTGGACCTCTAAGGGTAACACTTGCCTCGGACCCGTACACCGCGAGCGTAAGGTGTAGTTTGAGTAGGAGTTTTGAAGGTTGTCCGGTAGGCCCATAAGGCTTCTAATAACTTCTCGTGCCAATTTCTCTTATTATCGTCCAAAGTTTTCTTTAAAATTTGAACGAGAGTTTTATTAAAAGCCTTAGCCAGGCCGTTTGCTCTTGGGTAGTAAATTGTTGAATACCGCCAGTCGATTCCGTGTCTCCTGACAAAATTGTTGATTTGCGTGCTTCTTTATGCTGACCCATTATCTGAGATGATCCTGCGCGGCACTCCAAAACGGTATACAACCTGGTTCTTGACAAACTGTAGCACGTGGTGTGCTTTCACTTCTCTAAGTGGAACTACCTCTGCCCACTTGGAAAAGTAATCTGTAGCCGCAAGAATGAAGCGATGTCCTTTTGAAGATGGTGGTTCTATTGGACCCACTATATCCGTGCCCCAACATTCGAATGGTCACGACGCAATTGTCGGATGTAGCACATTTGGAGGTTGGTGTAGAACCACTCCGTGCACTTGGCATTGGTGACGGCTCTTGGCGATTTTCATGCGATCGGTCATCATCGAAGGCCGGTAGTACCCTAGTCTTTTAATTTTCATTTTCATCTTCGGACCCGATCGGTGAGCGCCACGCAGTCCCGAATGCACCTCTTTAACAACTTCACGGGCCTCGGACACTGCTCGAGTACCTTAGCCGCATTTGATCGAAAGACCTTCCGTATAGCGTGTTATTTATTAATGCGTAGGACGAGTTCTTTTCTTGATCCGATGGGCTAACGACCTATCGTCACGGTAGTTTTCCTGTTTGCGGGTAGTCTATTAATGACTTTCGCCAATCTTCGTGTTTTTTGTCACTGTTGCAACTAATTCTTCTTCTTTTTCTGATTTGTGTATTGTGTCTATGTCGAGCTGTGATAGGACCTGACGTCCATGAACTGACACTTCCACTGATTCATCTTGCAAGCAGGCAAATTCTTTTGCGAGGTGGGCTAACGCATCTGCTAAAGAGTTTTCTTTTCTAGGAATTTTGTAGATCGTCACATTCGGAATTTTTTCCAACAGTTTCATGGCATACTGGAAGTATTACTCGAGTCTTGGCTTTAAAATTCTGTACTGTCCGATGATCCGTTGAATGATTAACTGCGAATCCCCGTAGATGTTGATGTTTATTATCCCCATTTGAATAGTTAATTCCGGTCTCGTTATGAGAGATTCGTATTACGCTTCGTTGTTTGTACACGGCTACGTTAAGTGGTAGGAGTATCTTAACATCCCCGCTCCGGTGTTATAAAGATTAGTCCGATTCCCTGCCTTACCGGGCACTTATCACTTGCGATTCTTCGTCTTTGTGTGTCGAAGATGCTCCGTCGAAATATAATTCCCAACGTCGATCATCGGGTTCTTCTAGGCTCATTATTTGTTCATCCGGCAAGTCGTCATTAAGAGGAGATTCCGCCGGCAAAGGGTGTCGTTGCGAGGAAGTCCGCTAGGACTTGTCCCTTTACGGCACGAAGAGGCACGAAAGTTATATTGAATTGCGATAATATCATTGACCACACGGCAAGTCCGCCGAAAAGCGTCGGATGAGTCATCAAGTATTGCAATGGATTAAATTTCGAGATCAGGTTGACCTTATGAGAAAGCATGTAGTGCCTGAGCTTTTGAGCGGCGAAGATCAGGGCCAAATAATGCTTTTCAATTGGAGGATACTTTATTTTCGTTGGAAGTAAATGACGGCTTAGGTAGTAAAGAGCATTTTCTTTACCCTCATCATTGACCCAGGCTAATAGGGCTCCGAGAGAGTCGTCTAAAGCCGCGGTATAAAGTATCAACGGTCTACCTGAGACTGGGGCTGCTAAGACAGGAGGTGTCATTAAATATTGTTTAATGTCCTCGAAGGCCCTCTGGCATTTCTCTTCCCAAATAAATTTGGCATCCTTTTTAACTAATGCCGAGAAAGGTCGACACCTACTCGACAAGTTCGAGATAAAGCGTCGAAGATATGCCAACTTCCCTTGAAAAGATCGTAGTTGTTTTAAGGTTATGGGAGGTGGCATTTCTAAGATAGCTTTAATCTTTTCCGGGTCGATCTCGATTCCACGATGTCGGACAACGAATCCTAAGAATTTCCGGAGGTGACGCCGAAGGCGCATTTTTTGGGATTCATCTTAAGGTTAAATTGTCTTAATCGTTCGAAAACAATTCTCAAATCATACAGGTGGTTTTCCTTTACTTTGCTTTTGATGACCACATCATCCACGTATCATTCGACTTGATTGTGGATGAGATCATCAAAAATTCTTGTCATCGCTCTCTGGTAGGTTGCTCCTGCGTTCTTCGGTCCGAATGGCATCAACGTGTAACAATATACTCCGATCGGCGTTATGAATGCTGTAAGTTTTTCATCTTCCGGTGCCATTTTTATCCGGTTGTATCCCGAAGATCCATCCATGAATGAGAATATTTCATGTGTTGGAGCGATGTCGATCATTAATTGCAGGATCGGTAGAGGGAATTCATCTTTTGGACATGCCTTGTTTAAATCTCTGAAATCCACACAAATTCTGATTTGACCATTCTTCTTCCTGACTGGTACCACATTGGCTAACCAAGTCGGGTATTGTTCTTCACGGACAAATTTAGCGTCTATTAGCTTTTTAACTTCAGCTATGACTTGTTGTTCGATTTCTAGACGCATTCTCCTGGAACCTTGTCCGTCGGAACGCAGTAGGATCCACTCCTAGCTTATGGATCGCGACCTGCGGAGCTAATCCCGGCATCTCATCGTAGCTCCAAGCAAAACAGTCTTTAAATTCCATCAATAACTTGATTATTTCTTCAGAGTCTTCTTTATTGAGTAAGGAGCTAACAAAGGTAGGTATAGGCTCTTCGCTAGTACCTAAGTTAACTTCCGTTAACTCATCTATTGTAGATTTGATCTCTTCTTCGAACTTTGGTGGAGCATTTCCAATTTGTAAATCTTCAAGTTCTTCTGTAGCTTCCATGCAGTTTTCATTAGACTCGCAAGTGACAACCAAGCAAAATTCGAGTATCGTCAGCCGATCCTATCGTGCCGAATCCGAGACCATGCTTTGAATTGGGTGGACGACCGGAGTTATTCCATAAATTTTCAAAATGTTGTAATCGACCTTTTGTCCATTGTCGAGGTAAGAAACCACGCTGAATTAAATTTTGTACAGAGGGAGAGTACCACTCAAAAGGTAATTCCATTAATTCTGATGAAGTAGCATCTTAAAATTGTACATTATTTTCAGTTTTGGAGGAAGGAGCACCACGGTAGAATTTGATTGGCTTTGCACCGTCGCTACGTACCTCTTTGACGACCATACCCTCGATCTTATTAGAATGGATCGGGGTCAGGGTCAAAGTATGTACATAGTGGTTAATCTTCTCGTACATCGATTTATATTCCTCGTTCTTTTCATCTTCGAGAGAGATCCTGAATTGTGGCTTCTTCCGACTTATTGTTGCTGCTTCTTGCTTGATTTCTTTTTCTTCTTCGGAACTATCTTCCCGATCAACATTGATGGTTGGTTTCCTCCGTCCCAGCTGTCCTAACGTCTCTCGCCACGACCTCATCCCCGACCTCGACCTCGGATGCGAGTTGTGGAGAAACCTTCACCATCTCGCCGTAAGGGAGTGGTGAGTGACTGTTGGACTAGAACTTTAGGTTCTTCGTCATCCCGAACTTCCTTTGCTTCATTCGTTATGGTATCTCTGGAGAAGATTGTTTTCTTCGGAGGTGCATAATAAGCTGCATCTTCATGGATTCCAATTTCATGTATGGAGAATGGTTATAATTCACCTTTGATGCACTGTTCCCCTCCATCGTAGTATTTGATGCACTGATGTAGAGATGATGATACCATCCGGTTTTCATGTATCCATGGTCGGCCCGATGAGAGCGTTGAATGACGTTTCGAATCGATTATGTGAAATTTCGCGGTTGTCTTTGCTAAGTCACCGGTCTTCATTAGCGATGTTATTGATCCGAGGGCTCTTTCTCCTTTACGGTTGAATCCTCTTAATAACATTTTGCCGCTTCGAGCTCGCGAGCATCAATTTCCAAGTATGCCGGCGTTCGAAGATTCATTATATTGATTGATGCTCCTGGATCCACCGATACTGCGGAGAGTGTAAACTTCCCGATTATGATCGAAATGTACAACGGTCGGTTGTGGTACCGTCGTCCCAAGTAGTAGGTCATTGTCCGTAAAGGATAACACCTCGCTGTTCCTTTAACGAGCAAACCTCATCTAAGGAATCTCCGGTCATTTGAGCTAAGCAAATTTCTGGATCAAGTAAGGCCTTGATCAGGGCTTCTCTCATCTCCTTTGATAAGATGAGAGCGTCGTAGATGCTCAATTTGGTTGGTAGTTTCCTAAGATGGGCTAGCACATTGTAGTCCACTTTATTTTCATGTGTCTCGTTTTCTTCCCGAATGGGTATTTCTTCTGACGGGGTTGGTTCTTCCTGAACAACCACCTGCTTTCCTTTGTCTTTTGGGCCCATTCTCGGAGGTAGAACTCTTCCACTTCTTAAGTTGACTTCTGTGATTTCTTCTGAATCTAGTATCGAGTTTGCTGATGTCTCCTTCTGAATCGGAATGACAGGTTCTTCTGGATTAGCTTCGGAGTCTGAAGGCTCTAACTCTATTGTGACTGGAGCTCCTCGAAACTCGCAAATAGATTCGTTGCTTGTTGAACTCTCGTAGCCTCCTTGGTGGATGTCTTCTTCGTCATTATGATCGTCGAGATTGTGTATGATTTGAGAATTGTTATTTGTATCGGAATCGACGTATGGATAAGGTTGATTGTCGCTAGTTACGTAATCGTTAGAAACAGTCAAAATGTAGCCAACGCCATAACCCTCATCATTATAAGATCCCACGGAGTGAGCAAATAATCATACGAGTCGGAGGTTCGAGGGATTTCTCCCCCAAATCGAAATAACTATCCTAGGATAAGCAGCCCCTAGTCCTAGCCTTAAGAGCCTCGGTCTTTTCTTCTTCATCAATTTTCTTCTTTTCTTCGATGATCTCTTGTTGAGGTGGTTCTTCTATCGCAAGTGATAGTGCCGACTTGACGGGTTTCGAACTACGAATTGAGGCTTGCACCGAAGTGGTTTGGATGCGATCTAAAATCTTTTCGAAGACTTTATCCAAGC
>JAKZJZ010003122.1:0-10951 GCA_022702705.1 Papilionanthe hookeriana x Papilionanthe teres | reverse complement strand
ATATCACATTTACTAATATATAAAAGATTACAATTTTCTATATATATGTCAGCTGTGCATGTCGAATTATAACTATAAAACTTTTATTAGTTATGTAAATACTTAAGATTTGTGTGGTATATATGTTAATTTAAATACCTTTGGTATGTATGTAAATTATCAAATTATCATTAATATTTATGTTAATTTAAATACCTTAAGATTTGTGTGGTATGTATGTAAATAATCGAATTATCATTAATAAATTACTAAATTAACATACCGCGCCATTCTTATGTATTTACATATCATAACACCATAAATTTCAAATTTTATATTTACATGACCAACACTAAATATTTTTTAAAATCACAAAAAATATCACATTTACTAGCTTTTAAAAGATGACACTTTTCTATATATAGTTTTATGACACCACAGTGTTCGAATTATAACTATCAAACTTTATAGTATTAGATATGTAAATACTTAAGATTTGTGTGATATGTATGCTAATTTAAATACCTTTGGTATGTGTGTAAATTATCGAATTATCATTAATATGTATGTTAATTTAAATACCTTAAGATTTGTGTGGTATGTATGCAAATTATCGAATTATCATTATTAAATTTCTAAATTTACATACCGCGCCATTCTTACGTATTTACATATCGTAACACCAAAAATTTCTTATTTTATATTTACAATGTCTAGCACTAAATCTTTTTTAAAATCACAAAAATATCACATTTACGAGTTTTTAAAAGATTGTACTTTTCAATATATATAGTCACGACATCACAGATGTTCGTATTATCACTATAAAACTTTAGGTATTAGATATGTAAATACTTAAGATTTGTGTGGTATGTATGTTAATTTAAATACATTTGGTATGTATATAAATTACTGAATTATCATTAATATGTATGTTAATTTAAATATCTTAAGATTTGTGTGGTATATATGTTAATTATCGAATTATCATTATTAAATTACTAAATTTACATACCGTGTCATTCTTATGTATTTACATATCGTAACACCAAAAATTTCATATTTGATATTTACATGTCTAACATTAAATCTTTTTTACAATCACAAAAAATATCACATTTAATATCTTTTAAAAGATGACACTTTTCAATATATAGTTCTATGACTCCACAGTATTCGAATTATAACTATAAAACTTTAGATATTAGATATGTAAATACTTAAGATTTGTGTGGTATGTATATTAATTTAAATACCTTTAATATGTATGTAAATTATCGAATTATCATTAATATATCGTTAATTTAAATACCTTAAGATTTGTGTGGTATGTATGTAAATTATCGAATTATCATTATTAAATTACTAAATTTACGTACCGCGTCACTTATTATGTATTTACATATCGTAATACCAAAAATTTCATATTTTATATTTACATGTCTAGCACTAAATCTTTTTTAAAATACAAAAAATATCATATTTACTAGCTTTTTTAAAAGATGTACACCTTTCTATATATATAGTTCTATAATCACTATGATTGCTCGAATTATAACTATAAAACTTTTTGTATTATATATGTAAATAATTAAGATTTGTTGTATGTTAATTTAAATATCTTTGATATGTATGTAAATTATCGAATTATTATTAATATGTATGTTAGTTTAAATAGCTTAAGATATGTGTGGTATGTATGTAAATTATCGAATTATCATTATTAAATTACTAAATTTACATACCGTGTTATTTTTATGTATTTACATATCGTAACAAAAAAAATTTCATATTTTATATTTACATGTCTAGCACTAAATCTTTTTTAAAATCACAAAAAATATCTCATTTACTATCTTTTAAAAGATGACACTTTTTATATATATTTCTATGCCATTACTAGATGTTTCGAATAATAACTACAAAACCTTAGGTATTAGATATGCAAAAACTTAAGATTTGTGTAGTATGTATGTTAATTTAAATACTTTTGGTATGTATGTAAATTATCGAATTATCATTAATATGTATGTTAATTTAAATAACTTAAGATTTGTGTGGTATGTATGTAAATTATCGAATTATCATTATTAAATTACTAAATTTACATACCACGCCATTCTTATGTATTTACATATCGTAACACCAAAAATTTCATATTTTATATTTACATGTCTAACACTAAATCTTTTTTAATTACAAAAAATATCACATTTCATTTGTCTTTAAAAGATGACACTTTTCTATATATCGTTTACTATTACACCACAAATGTTCGAATTATAACTATAAAATCATAAGTATTAGATATGTAAATATTGAAGATTTGTGTGGTATGTATGTTAATTTAAATACATTTGGTATGTGTGTAATTATCGAATTATCATTAATATGTATGTTAATTTAAATACCTTAAGATTTATGTGGTATGTATATAAATTATCGAATTATCATTATTAAATTACTAAATTTATATACCGCGCCATTCTTATGTATTTACATATCGTAATACCAAAAATTTCATATTTTATATGTACATGTCTAGCACTAAATCTTTTTCAAAATCATAAAAAATATCACATTTACTAAACTTTTAAAAGATATCACTTTTCAGATATATATATGTTTATTACTACATAACATTGCTCGAATTATAACTATAAAAATTTAGTTATTAGATATGTAAATATTTAAGATTTGTGTGGTATGTTTGTTAATTTAAAAACCTTTGATATGTAAGTAAATTATCAAATTATCATTAATATGTATGTTAATTTAAATACCTTAAGATTTGTGTGGTATATATGTAAATTATCGAATTATCATTATTAAATTACTAAATTTACATACTATTCTTATGTATTTACATATTGTAACACCAAAAATTTCATATTTTATATTTACGTGTCTAAGCACTAAATCTTTTTAAAATCACAAAAATATCTCATTTACTAGCTTTTTAAAAGATGATACTTTTATATATATAATTCTATTACGCCACAAAGTTGTTCAAATTATAACTATAAAACTTTAGGTATTAGATATGTAAATACTTAAGATTTGTGTGTTATGTATGTTAATTTAAATACCTTTGGTATGCATGTAAATTATCGAATTATCATTAATGTGTATGTTAATTTAAATACCTTAAGATTTATGTGCAATGTATGTAAATTATCGAATTATCATTATTAAATTACTAAATTTACATACCGCGCCCTTCATATTTATTTACATATCGTAACACCAAAAATTTCATATTTTATATTTATATATCTAAGACTAAATCTTTTTCAAAATCACAAAAAATATCACATTTACTAAGCATTTAAAAGATGACACTTTTCTATATATGCTATTACTATATGTACAATGTTCGAATTATAACTATAAAACTTAAGGTATTATATATGTAAATACTTATGTATTTACATATCGTAACACAAAAAATTTCATATTTTATATTTACATGTCTAGCACTAAATCTTTTTAAAAATCACAAAAAATATCTTATTTACTAACTTTTAAAAGATGACACTTTTATATATGATTCTATGACACCACAAATGTTCGAATTATAACTATAAAACTTTAGGTATTAGATATGTAAATACTTAAGATTTGTGTGTTATGTATGTTAATTTGAATACCGTTGGTATGTATGTAAATTATCAAATTATCATGAATGTGTATGTTAATTTAAATACCTTAAGATTTGTATGGTATGTATGTAAATTATCGAATTATCATTATTAAATTACTAAATTTACATACCGCGCCATTCTTATGTATTTACATATCGTAACTACCAAAAATTTCTTATTTTATATTTACATGTTCAAGACTAAATCTTTTTTAAAATCACATAAAATATCACATTTACTAGCTTTTAAAAGATGACACTTTTCTATATATAATTCCATGACACCATAATGTTCGAATTATAAGCTATAAAACTTATGTGTTAGATATGTAAAAACTTAAGATTTGTGTGATATGTATGTTAATTTAAATACCTTTGGTATATATGTAAATTATCGAATTATCATTAATATGTATGTTAATTTAAATACGTTAAAATTTGTGTGGTATGTATGTAAATTATCGAATTATCATTAATAAATTACTAAATTAACATACCGCTCCATTCTTATGTATTTACATATCGTAATACCAAAAATTTCATATTTTATTTTTACATGTTACAGCACTAAATCTTTTCAAAATCACAAAAAATATCACATTTACGAGTTTTTAAAAGTATTGTACTTTTCAATATATATAGTTCGATGACACTACAAGATGTTCCTATTATAACTATAAAACTTTAGGTATTAGATATGCAAATACTTAAGATTTGTGCGATATGTATGTTAATTTAAATTTCTTTAATATTTATGTAAATTATCGAATTATCATTAATATGCATGTTAATTTAAATACCTTAAGATTTGTGTGGTTTGTATGTAAATTATCGAATTATTATTATTATTAAATTACTAAATTTACATACAGCGTCATTCTTATGTATTTACATATCGTAACACAAAAATTTCATATTTTATATTTACGTATGCTAGACTAAATCCTTTTTAAAATCGCAAAAATATCTACCATTTCTTGAACTTTTAAAAGATGACACTTTTATATATAGTTATATGATACCACAGTGTTCGAATTATAACTATAAAACTTTAGGTATTAGATATGTAAATACTTAAGATTTGTGTGTTATGTATGTTAATTTGAATACCGTTGGTATGCATTTAAATTATCGAATTATCATGAATGTGTATGTTAATTTAAATAACTTAAGATTTGTATGGTATGTATGTAAATTATCGAATTATCAATATTAAATTACTAAATTTACATACCGCGCCATTCTTATGTATTTACATATCGTAACACAAAAATTTCTTATTTTATATTTACGATGTCATAGACTAAATCTTTTTAAAATCACGAAAAATATCGCATTCTATTGAAACTTTTAAAAGATCGCACTTTTACTATATAGTTTTATGGCGACACTGTAGTATTCGAATTATAACTACAAAACTTTAGAGTGTTAGATATGTAAAAACTTAGGATTTGTGTAGTATGTATGTTAATTTAAATACCTTTGGTATGTATCGTAAATTATCGAATTATCATTAATATGTATGTTAATTTAAATACGCTTAAAATTTGTGTAGTATGTATGTAAATTACGAATTATCATTATTAAACTGCTAAATTTAGATATCGCTCAATTCTTATGTATTTACATATCGTAATACTCAAAAATTTCATATTTTATATTTACATGTCTACAGACTAAATCTTTTTTAAAATCATAAAAAATATCACATTTACTAGTATTTAAAAGATGACACTTTTATATATATATATATATATATATATATATATATATATATATATATATATATATATAGTTATGTATATAGTGTTCGAATTATAATTATAAAAATTTAGATATTAGATATGTAAGTACTTAAGATTTGTATGTTATGTTTGTTAATTTAAATACATTTCGTATATATGTAAATTATCGAATTCTCGTTAATATGTATGTTAATTTAAATACGCTTAAGATTTGTGTAGTATGTATGTAAATTATCGAATTATGATTATTAAATTACTTAAATTTACATACCGCGTCGATTCTCATGTATTTACGTATCTTAACACTAAAAATTTCATATTTTATATTTACATATACTAGCATTAAATCTTTTTAAAATCACAAAAAATATCTCATTTACTAGACTTTTAAAAGATACACATATATATATATATATATATATATATATATATATATATATATATATATATATATATATATATATGTTACACGTACATGATGTTCGAATTATAGCTATAAAACTTTAGGTATTAGATATGTAAATACTTAAGATTTGTGTTATGTATGTTAATTTAAATACACTTTGGAATGTATGTAAATTATCGAATTATCGTTAATATGTATGTTAATTTAAATTCCTCAAGATTTGTGTGGTATGTATGTAAATTATCGAATTATCATTATTAAATTACTAAGGGTGCGTTTAGCACGGTATCTATCCTGTCAGCGGTTGGCGTTTTCAAACGCCGGAAACACTGTTGGAAAGCACGTTTACTCGGATTATCTAAAATCGTGATTATCGGATTATGCGAGATTTACATTAGTCGCGGATCGCGGGGTGCGCCCGCGATCACGTGATTCATTTCTTCGCTTCCGATATTTGCCCTTGCGAGCCCTAACCTAACGGCGCGATCCAGTCTCCTTCCCTCGATATCCGAGGAGGCGAGTACCCGCGCGATCCCAACTCCGTGATTCATTTTCTTCACTTCGGTACTTCCGCGATCATCTTCCTCGCTCTCCGGAGAAGCGTCGCGATCAAATCTCCTCGCCGATCCTGCCGGCATCCGAGCCTACTTTCCCGATCCTCGAGATAATCCGAATCCCCCGCCGATCCTGCGGCATCCGGCTTCCTTCCCCGATCATTGAGAAAATCAAAATCCTTCGCCGTTCCAAATCCTTCACCGATCCTGCGGCATCCGGCTTCCTTCCTCCGGCTTCTCAGGTAAAGTTCTCACTCGGTTTCCTCCGGCTTCCTTCCCCTTTATCTCTTTCGTGGCGGTTTTTCACTCGGTTTTTAATCTACATGTTTTCACTCGGTTTTCTAAATTAATGTTCTCACTCGGTTTTCTAATCTATGCCTATTTTTCACCTTGTTTTTTACTCCGATGAACTTGACAATGATTTCAAACATTTAGGTTTTTTTTTCGTTATTCAATTGAATTTACTCAGAAGAAAAAAAAATTGTATAGTAATGACTACCTTTTGCAAATTATTTGATGAACCAGGCTAGAACTTTTTTGGAAGGATCACGACTTTGTATTCATCGAGCTTTATTGTTTTAACGAGAGGAAAATTTGCTTTGCTCTTTTCACTAATTTTAGGGTCTGGTGATATATAAATCATTGCAGGTTTATATTTAGGGAGGGGCTTTTTTGTTGATGATTATTTTGCCTTAGCATGCTTTATTTACTGATTTATAAAAATGGCAATGTTGCAGATTAATAAATATAAAGTTTATAATGTTTGCGGTATTAATGTTTTGCTATAATAAGAGTTCAACATGATTTCGTATATATGTTCTTCGTATATTAAATTTGCAATATTCGTTGGAAGCTTGCAAGTGAGAATTAAACGAACTTAAACTTGCAGGCTACTTTTTTTACAAATTCGCCAATTGAATTCTTGTTTTATATGCTTTACTCCGTTGCCGGTAGCAAAAAGCAAGTTCTTTGAGCATGCTTGTCCAGAAAAAATTAATTTCAATCTAAACTAATTAAAATTTTCATTAAATACACACTATAGGATCTTTTACTTATTTCGAAACGCTTCTTCTAAAATAGATAACTCGATTGGCCTTTGATTGGCTCTGCTTTTAGGAGACCTCGCTTGCCAATATAACTTCATTGGGCATGGCAAGCTCATGTATTTTCGTATATATGCTTTCGATCTATTTTCATTATCTGGAGGGCCATTTATCTGTTCATTTTGATGAATATATGTTAGCAAAAGTTGGACTTTTTCCTGCATGAATAAGTGTAGAATTGTGTGATATAATGTATATGTTTTGCGATTTCATTGTAACTTGAGCTTCTACGTAATATTTATAAAGGTCTTATATTATTTTGTTATTTTATTTTCTACTAATATTACTCAAATATTTCATCTCATGTCTTCTAATAGTTACGGTGATGTCTAAAAACAGAAGGGTCTACATCAATGACGTGGGATAAAATTGTGATAAATATTTTTTGCGATCTCTGTGTTAAAGAGATTGAAGTCGGAAATAGGTCATCTTCTTGTTTTAGCAAAGAAGGATGGGCTAATATAACCAAGAAGTTTAATGAAATGACAGGACGAGACTACGATAGGTTGAAATTCATCACTGGTGCAGCCCATAGCAGTGCCATTGACTGGTGGGCCCTTGGTATGGAAATCATCATTTTGTAGCCATCTCTACTTCAAAATAAAATTATTACTAATTGTGACAAGAAATAAAATTTAATAATTCATATGGTGCATTATTATTGTGAAGCATGAGGGTAATTCAGAAGCATAAAGGAAAATAATCTCTTTTTTAGGATCTCACCAAAATCTATCTTCATTTGCATGGGCGTTTGCATATTCATGTCATCTCAGAATAATTCTTTCTACGAGATGCTTCCATCACTAACAATATCCGTCTTTTGCATTTTCTACGGGGAAAATGAGCTCGAAGTTTTCGAGGAACTCCGAGCGAGTGTTTTGTGGCTTGCGGACTGCCTACGGTGTTGCTCGCATCGCACTCAGCCACATAGCTACGGCCGGCCATTCTACAGGTGCCCACGGTGGGCAAACGGTTCCGACAAGTGTCAGTTCTTCAGGTGGGCAGACATTCCGACCTATTTCGCTTCCCATAGCGATGGAGACTCGATAATATCCCAGGCGCACAATGTTGCTCAGTGTTCGACGGCATCCCAACCAGAGAACGTTGCTCCAGACATGCCTCTTCTACATTTTAAGATGAATATTATCATAATTTTGGTTGTAATTTTGTTATGCTTCTTATTTTTTAATAGGTCTGTAGATAGTCACTATTGAGTGAGGATTATATGTTTTATTTCTCTAAACTCCTGTGTACTGTTTTTTTATGTTTATTGAATGAGGAGTATATTAGACTCATTCACTGCTTTTGCAATTGGTTTATATATCTTTCTAAGTTTAGCAAGGTAACTCTTTGAACTCTTATGGTAACAAACATGATCACAACATGGACTTATGCTACTATTGTAGTCATCAAAACTTAAATTCATTTAATGCTCGGTCAACTTTTACAAATATTATTTGTTACATCCCTTGCTCTTTGATTGCCCGTGTTCATCACCCAATTGTTAATGTCACTTTATGAAATGTTTTTTTACCAATTTACCATCTTATTAAATGTCTTTCTTAGATCAATATTTTTCTTCTGCTGAGTTGGAATTATTGTTGATGTAAACATATCAGAATGCTCTATATATCAATGTCTAGAGTGGGATTAAATTCATACTTTATCCTGTGTGAAAGAGACACTTAAATATTGTTGTTTAACTTGTTGATGTGTGGTTTGACAATCTTTGCCATACACATCTGCATCTGCTGGTAATGGTGTGGTCTTTCAAGCTTGCAGAGATTTGTGGTAACTTTATAAGTTTTCTTTGAACATTAAATTGCAGAGATTTGTGGTAACTTTATAAGTTTTCTTACTTATGTTGATTCAAGCTTTTTTTTATTCTACCATCCTATACAACAAGACACGGTTATCCAGTTTAGTTTCTTGGCTTAAGGTTTTGAAATAAATTTCTAGTTACCTAAATCAAGTATTTAAACAATGCTGGCATCTAGTCAGGTGTTGGTTTGTCCATCTTGGCCAGCAAACTAGTAAGTAATGGAGATGATAGTTTGATTTTTTTGATATGCTAGCCATTGCTTCGAATTACAATATAAAAAATTATACCAGTTTTGGTTTTACTTTTAAGTTTGGTGGCTATCAAAGTCAAGATCTTATTAACATCTAATCCTTCATAACTATCACATTTCACTTTCTCAATTATTATCTCACAAAGCAAGATCTCTGTATGCATTGTCAATAAGGATCTTATTATTCACTTTCTCAATTATTATGTAAAGAATATCGGGGATGAGCTAACATATATGTAATGCTAACTTGTTTAGAGTTATAGGTTTTGTGAACACTATCGTTATCTAATGCATAAGTCAAATGAGGTAGACTTTAAGTGCTCTTTCGAAATTTATTATTCGTTGTTAAGTTTTTTTCCTTTTCATTTACGCGAACTCCGGAGTTTATACCCAAGGAAGATTGTTTGTATGTATTTACTTGCTATGTTCGGTGTGTAGCTTCTGTGAGATAAATAGCACTTCTTAGAAAATTGAGAACAACGCTTAGTCATGGAAATGTTTAATTTTGAAGGCTGTTTATGCATTTAAAATAACAGGAGCAAAATCCAGAATTAACAGTTTAATCAACCATGAATGTTTTTGTTTTTTCTTTTGAGCTGATGAAACATAAGGACTTATTTTCACTATGAATTTTTTTATTATCAGGATATGTTTAATGCGCTTCTAAGCACCGTAGCATGCATTGTGTACCTCTAAATTGCTTCCTGCAGTTCATGTTTGAACTTTTTTCATCTCGTCAAACTTTTTCGAATGTTCGATAACCTTTTGATAGTTCTCGGATATTTAAATTATTGTACGATTGAACGTTTTTCTTTCGAGTGGTTATTGGATCATGATACGAAATATTTTAACTTTGTTCACTTCATACTACGTCAATGACAAGTATGCTTCAAGTATCCACAATTTTCTCGAACCTCCTTAATTGTCCTGGCAATCGAGTTACGAGGAAAAAATGTTTATTAAAATAAAAGTGCATTATCAACCTTTGCTCATCCATGTCTATATCTACGAAGCATATGTGAACTCAGTGCATTGTTTTGCGCTGATTTGGGCTTTCGGGTTTGTCTTGCTGATTTATTATTATGAACACCAGCATATATTCCTTAAGCTTTTCTCTCATAAGGATGAGAAAAAGTGACAGTAATAGTGAAGGTGGCATTTGTAGAATAAAATTTTAGCAATAAAGAAGAGTAGAAACAGTTTTTTCTATGACAGTTAACAATGTAAATAAGTCGTTCTTAAAACGTAAAACCAAACAGCTTGTAATAGCTATTCGTTTAGGGGCATAAAAGTCATTTATCCACAATCACCGTAACAAGTTCCGTTTTCCAAACGCTCAAACCAAACAAGATGACAGTTTATTATCCGGATAAGCTCGTCGACGTTAGATTATCGCGATAATCGCTTATCCCGATAATCCTGATAATCCGCAAACGCGCTCAAACGTAC
>JAKZJZ010003121.1:0-10954 GCA_022702705.1 Papilionanthe hookeriana x Papilionanthe teres | reverse complement strand
AAGGATGAAGAATTCATTCCTTCGAAACATCAGTAGCGTAATACTTTTTCAAGTATCGTCCGTTGATCGGAAGCATATGTCGTTCTCCCCGGCAATTCACTCACTCGGTAGGAGCCTCCCGAGTATACCGCTTCAACCACAAACGGCCCTTCCCAAGTGGGTTCAAATTTTCCTCCTATCTTGCGGTGTGCAAGAATAGGTCTTCGAGAACGAGAACTAAGTCACCAACTTTCAAGGTTCTCAGGCGGACCAATTTGTCATGGGCTCGAACCATCTTAGCTTGGTATAGTTCTAAATTACGTCGCGCCGCAAGTCTTTTCCTTCCAGTGCTTTCTAATTCTTCTAGCCGTAATTTGGCATTCTCTTCTCGTCGTGATCTTGTTTGCAACTCGCAATTCCGAGTGAAGGAAGCCGAACCTCTAAGGGTAACACTCGCTCGGACCCATACACCGCAGCGTAAGGTGTAGCTTCGAGTAGGAGTTCGAAGGTTGTCCGGTAGGCCCATAAGGCTTCTAATAACTTCTCGTGCCAATTTCTCTTATTATCGTCCAAAGTTTTCTTTAAGATTTGAACGAGAGTTTTATTAAAAGCCTCGACCGAGGCCGTTTGCTCTCGGGTAGTAAATTGTCGAATATCGCCAGCCGATTCCGTGTCTCCCGACAAAATTGTTGATTTGTGTGCTTCGAATGCCGACCCATTATCCGAGATGATCTTGCGCGGCACTCCGAAATGGTAGACAACTTGGTTCTTGAAAAACTGTAGCACGTGGTGTGCTTTCACTTCTCTAAGTGGAACTGCCTCTGCCCACTTGGAAAAGTAATCTGTAGCCGCAAGAATGAAGCGATGTCCTTTCGAAGATGGTGGTTCTATCGGACCCACTATATCTGTGCCCCAACATTCAAATGGCCACGACGCAATTGTCGGATGTAGCACATTTGGAGGTTGGTGTAGAACCACTCCGTGCACTTGGCATCGGTGATGCGCTCTCGGCGATTTTCATGCGATCGGTCATCATCGAGGGCCGATAGTACCCTAGTCTTTTAATCTTCATTTTCATCTTCGGACCCGACCGGTGAGCGCCACAGAGTCCCGAATGCACCTCTTTAACAATTTCACGGGCCTCGGACCCGCTTAGGCACCTTAGCCACATTCGATCGAAAGACCTTCCGTATAACGTGTTGTTTATTAATGCGTAAGACGCAGTTCTTTTCTTGATCCGATGGGCTAGCGACCTATCGTCCGGTAGCTTTCCTGTTTGCATGTAGTCTATTAATGGCCGTCGCCAATCTTCCGTGTTTTCTCGTCACCGTCGCAACCGATTTTTCTTCTTTTCCCGATTTGTGTATTGTGTCTATGTCGAGCCGTGATAGGACCCGACGTCCGTGAACCGACACTTCCACTCGACTCATCTTGCAAACGAGCAAATTCTTTTGCGAGGCGAGCTAACGCATCTGCTAAAGCATTTTCTTTCCTGGGAATTTTGTAGATCGTCACATTCGGAATTTGTTCCAACAACTGTATGGCATACTGGAAGTATTGCTCGAGTCTTGGCTTTAAAATTCTGTACTGTCCGACGATCTGTTGAATGATTAACTGCGAATCCCCGTAGATGTCGATGTTCGTTATCCCCATTCGAATAGCTAATTCCAGTCCCGTTATGAGGGCTTCGTATTCTCGCTTCGTTGTTCGTACACGGCTCGTCAAGTGGTAGGAGTATCTTAACATCCCCCGCTCCGTGTTATAAAGATTAGTCCGATTCCCGCCTTACTGGCACTATCACTTGCGATTCTTCGTCTTTGTGTGTCGAAGATGCTCCGTCGAAATATAATTCCCAACGTCGATCATCGTGGTCTTCTAAGCTCATTATTTGTTCATCCGGCAAGTCGTCATCGAGAGGAGATTCGCCGCAAAGGGTGTGCCGCGAGGAAGTCTCGCTAAGACTTGTCCCTTTACGCACGAAGAGGCACGAAAGTTATATCGAATTGCAATAATATCATCGACCATCCGGCAAGTCTGCCGGAAAGCGTTGGACGGGTCATCAAGTATCGCAATGGATTAAATTTCGAGATCAGTCGACCTTATGAGAAAGCATGTAGTGCCCGAGCTTTTGAGCGGCGAAGATCGTGGCCAAACAATGCTTTTCAATTGCGGGATACCTTATTTCCGTCTGAAGTAAACGACGGCTTAAATAGTAAAGAGCATTTTCTTTACCCTCATCATCGACCCGGCTAACGAGGCTCCGAGAGAGTCGTCTAAAGCCGCGGTATAAAGTATCGCCGGTCTACCCGAGACTCGGGTCGCTAAGACAGAGGTGTCATTAAATATCGTTTAATGTCCTCGAAGGCCCTCTCGGCATTTCTCTTCCCAAATAAATTTGGCGTCCTTTTTAACTAGTGCCGAGAAAGGCCGACACCTACCCGACAAGTTTCGAGATAAAGCGTCGAAGATATGCCAGCTTCCCTCGAAAAGATCGTAGTTGTTTTAAGGTTTTGGGAGGCGGCATTTCTAAGATAGCCTTTAATCTTTTCGGGTCGATTTCAATTCCACGATGTCGGACAACGAATCCTAAGAATTTCCTGGAGGTGACGCCGAAGGCGCATTTTAAGGGATTCATCTTAAGGTTAAATTGTCTTAATCGTTCGAAAACAATTCTCAAATCATACAAGTGATTTTCCTTTACTTTGCTTTTGATGACCACATCGTCCACGTAGCATTCGACTCGATTGTGGATGAGATCATCAAAAATTCTTGTCATCGCTCTCTCGGTATGTTGCTCCCGCGTTCTTCGAGTCCGAATGGCATCACTCGTGTAAGCAATATACTCCGATCGGCGTTCGAATGCCGTAAGCTTTTCATCTTCTCGGAGCCATTTTTATCCGGTTGTATCCCGAAGATCCATCCATGAATGAGAATATTTCATGCGTCGAAGCAATGTCGATCATTAATTCCGGGATCGGTAGAGGGAATTCATCTTTTGGACATGCCTTGTTTAAATCTCTCGAAGTCCACACAAATTCCGATCCGACCATTCTTCTTTCCGACCGGCACCACATTGGCTAACCAAGTCGGGTATTGTTCTTCACGGACAAATTTAGCGTCTATTAGCTTTTTAACTTCAGCTATGACTTGTTGTTCGATTTCTAGACGCATTCTTCTCGGACCTCGTCCGACCGGGACGAAGTAGGATCCACTCCTAGCTTATGGACCGCGACCTCCGGAGCTAATCCTCGGCATCTCATCGTAGTTCCAAGCAAAACAGCCTTTAAATTCCATTAATAACTTGATTATTTCTTCGGAGTCTTCTTTATTGAGTAAGGAGCTAACAAAGGTAGGTTTAGGCTCTTCGCTAGTACCTAAGTTAACTTCCGTTAACTCATCTATCGAGATTTAATTTCTTCTTCGAATTCTCGTGAGCGTCTCCAATTTGTAAATCTTCAAATTCTTCCGTAGTTTCCATGCAGCTTTTCATTAGACTCGCAAGTGACAACCAAGCAAAATTCAGCATCGTCAACTCGATCCTACCGTGCCGAATCCGAGACCATGCTTTCAATCGGTGGACGACCGAGTTATTCCATAATTTTTCAAAATGTTGTGATCGACCTTTTGTCCATTGTCGAGGTAAGAAACCACGCCGAATTAAATTTTGAACACAGGGAGAGTACCACTCAAAAGGTAATTCCATTAATTCCGATGAAGTGACATCTTCAAATTGTACATTATTTTCAGCTTTGGAGGAAGGAGCACCACGGTAGAATTTGATCGGCTTTGCATCGCCATTATGTACCTCTTTGACCACCATACCCTCGATCTTATTAGAATGGATCGGGGTCGTGGTCATAGTATGTACATAGTGATTAATCTTCTCGTACATCGATTTATATTCTTCATTCTTCTCATCTTCGAGAGAGATCTTGAATTGCGGCTTTTTCCGACTTATTGTCGCTCGCTTCTTGTTTGATTTCTTTTTCTTCTTCGTAACTCGTCTTCCCAATCAACATTGATGGTTGATTTCCTCCGTCCAATCGTCCTAACGTCTCCGCCACGACCTCGTCCCCGCCTCGACCTCGGATGCGAGTTGTGGAGAAACCTTCACCATCTCGCCGTAAGGGAGTGGTGAGTGATCGTTGGACTAGAACTTCGTGTTCTTCGTTGTCCCGAACTTTCTTCGCTTCATTTGTTATGGTATCTCCGGAGAAGATCGTTTTCTTCGGTGGTGCATAATAAGCCGCATCTTCATGGATTCCAATCTCATGTACGGAGAATGGTCGTAAGTCACCTTTGATGCATCGTTCCCCTCCATCGTAGTATTTGATGCACCGATGTAGAGATGATGGTACCATCCGGTTTTCATGTATCCATGGTCGGCCCAAGAGAGCGTCGAACGACGTTTCCGAATCAATTATGTGAAATTTTGCGGTTGTCTTTGCTAAGTCACCGGTCTTCATTAGTAGTGTTATTGATCCGAGGGCTCTTTCTCCTTTCCGGTCGAATCCTCTTAATAACATTTTGTCGGCTTCGAGCTCGCGAGCATCAATTTCCAAGTATGCTAGTGTTCGAAGACTCATTATATTGATCGATGCTCCCGGATCCACCAATACTCGGAGAGTGTAAACTTCCCAATTGTAACCGAAATGTACAACGATCGGTCTGTGGTCTCGTCGTCCCAAGTAATAGGTCATTGTCCGCGAAGGTAACACCTCGTCGTTCCTTTAACGAACAAACCTCATCTAAGGAATCTCCGCCATTCGAGCTAAGCAAATTTCCGGATCAAGTAAGGCCTTGATCGAGCTTCTCTCATCTCCTTCGATAAGATGAGAGCGTCGTAGATGCTCGCCTGGCCGGTAGTTTCCTAAGATGGGCTAAGCACGTTGTAGTCCACTTTGTTTTCATGTGTCTCGGCTTCTTCTCGAACGGGTATTTCTTCCGCCGGGGTTGGTTCTTCCTGAACAACCACCTGCTTTCCTTTGTCCTTTGGACCCATTCTCGGAGGTAGAACTCTTCCACTTCTTAAGTTGACTTCTGTAATTTCTTCTGAATCTAGTGTTGAGCTTGCTGGTGTTTCTTCCCGAATCGGAATAACAGGTTCTTCCGGATTAGCTTCGCAGTCCGAAGGCTCTAATTCTATCGCGACCGGAGCTCCTCGAAACTCGTAGATAGATTCGTTGCTTGTTGAACTCTCGTAACCTCCTTGATGGATGTCTTCTTCGTCATCGTGATCGTCGAGATTGTGTATGATTCGAGAATTGTCATCGGTATCGAAATCGATGTCCGGATTGTCGCCAGTTACGTAATCGTTAGAAACAATCAAAACGTAGCCAACGCCATCACCCTTATCATTATAAGATCCCACCGGAGTGAGCAAATAATCATACGAGTCGAGGTTCGAGGGATTTCTCCCCCGAATCGAAACAACTATCCTAGGATAAGCAGCCCCTAGTCTAGCCTTAGGAGCCTCGGTCCTCTCTTCTTCGTCGATTTTCTTCTTCTCTTCAATCGTCTCCTGTTGAGGTGGTTCTTCTATCGCAAGTGATAGTGCCGACTTGACAGGTTTCGAACTTTGAATTGAAGCTCGCACCGAGGCGGTTTGGATGCTGTCTAAAATCTTTTTCGAAGACCTTGTCCAAGCGGTAGTCCATCCATCGTCAGTTGCATAGGGATCTATCGGAACAATGAGATCAGTCGAGACAACATTGACGGAACCTCCTTTCCGGGGTTCCTTCATGTACTCCTTCGGGATTGTTATATTCCCTTTCCGAAGGTTGTCGTTGAGCCA
Organism: Papilionanthe hookeriana x Papilionanthe teres; assembly: GCA_022702705.1. Lineage (NCBI taxonomy): Eukaryota > Viridiplantae > Streptophyta > Magnoliopsida > Asparagales > Orchidaceae > Papilionanthe > Papilionanthe hookeriana x Papilionanthe teres. The sequence continues at coordinate 5,181 of JAKZJZ010003121.1, read as the reverse complement.
ACTTTCGAAGGTAATGCAATCTTCTATCTTGTGTCCAAGCATCCGGTGATAAGGGCAAAAGTCGGGATCACCTTTCTTGTTGACTTCTTCCGGTCTCTTAGGCTCCGGCACTGGAAATCCGGAGTCTTCATCGTACTACGGAACATTTTCGGCACTCGCTTCATTCTTGAATGGATATTCCCCGCTCGAAGCTCCCTTAATGTACGTTGTGGACGAGGAGGTTGTTCATACCGTGGAGATGACCGATAGCTGGGTCGAGGTTGTCGATAATTCCGTCGAGGTTGCTCGCGGCCGTTCGTACGATATTTGTATCGGTTGCTTGCCTTCGTCGACCGCCGCAACGATCCCGGATTTCTTTTCAAAAGTCTTCACAGTGCTTTTGCTTGTCTCGTCTTGTCGGCGAAACTTAATTGCTTCGCCTCCTCTTGCAAGCTCCCGGCCTTGCTTAACAACTTCTCGAAAGTCTTAATAGTGAATCCTTCGAGGAGAAGTGCTATCGGGCCGTGAATGCTTTTAAGTAAGATGCCGATCGCATGTCTGTTCTTGTAATTGTGGTTCACACTTCATACTCAGATTTCTCCATCGAAGTATGTAATCCACCAAAGTTTCGTTCGGCTTCGCTTCTCTACCACTAAATCACCTATAGCTGATGTGGTGCCGAGCTCCGCGAATCGCTCGATGAAAAGGTTTTCTAGTTCCGAGAACGTCTTCACCGAACCATTCGGTACTTCCGCATACCAATCAAAGGCGATCCCCGACAGTGCCGCCGACGAACCGTCGGAAGAGTAATGCATCGCTCCCGCCGGCATTGCAACAACCGGCACGAAAGTGTGCAACATGCCGTCGGGAGTTCCCTGCTCCATCAAAGGTCTCGAACCGCAGGTGGTACGAAGCCTTGGGTATTGGACAGGCGTCGAACTTCTTCCGGTAAGGTCTACCCGTCCGAATGGATGTCCCGCTCTTCGATTGTGCTAAGGCTTCTCGCACTCGCTCGTTCCACCAAGCTCTTGATATCTTTTTCCGGAATCATACTTTGTGTTGTATCTTTCTTTAGCCGATCATCCCCGTTGACGGATGTAATCTCCTTTCCTCCGTCTACAATGTGAATGACCTCTCGGGGTGTTTCTCTTCGGGGTCGCACTCGACTTTGGAGAGCGGCTAGGGCTACATCCATCTCTTCCATCCTCTTCGCCATTCGGGCGATCGTATCGTCTTTCTCTGAAGCCGCCTCCTCATTACTTCCGGCTCCTCTCTTCGCGGCTGCAGGAGCACCTCGCGAAGCCGACGAAGCTCGCGTTTCGACCATGTTGATTTCTCGCATACTCATCGTCCATGAATTCCGATGAATCAATCTCGTCTCCGAATTTCTCTTCTCTTTCTTTTGCTAGTCGTCGAATATCGCTCCTCAACTTTTCCATAGCGTCCTCTAGCGGTCTTTTCCGTGCATCTTCGCAGCTTGTCGTGAGATAGCCGCCGGGTTCCCTTCTCACGAGTCCCCTTTATCGCAGAGTGGCACTTTCTTCGCATTCAAGTCTTCCCGACGAGACTTTCCTTCTCGTAGTCGTTGTTTCAATCTTAATCGTCCAAGAATGGGACGCCATACCATCCTTCTAGCAACAGAGGGTCTAGGACCGGATGGTCTGTCAGCCAAATGCTGGAAGGTGGTATCCTCCCTAATCTGTAACCCTGAAACAATGACAGGCGGACTAGCCTTCATCCTTTTATTTGGCTTTTCTGTAACGACGGTAGGTTCTACTCGTGGCCCAAGACGGGATTTGACTGGCACCCGCCCTATCCTTCTTAGAATCTCCGATACGGGCATTTCTCTTTCTTTGCTAGCTTCTCGATCACAGTCTGTAGTCGGGCAAATGGCGTGATCCTAGCCCTTTTCTTTCTGCTGTCGTTGTAGTATGCTGGTCGAGGTAATGTAGAAACAATCCTCGCTGACATTTTCCTCGTCACCTGCGAGCGAAAGGGGATGGAATCTACTTCCTTCCAAAAGGGGTGTATCTTCGTGCAATGGTATGTATTCAGTAGTGGTGTGTACTCGTGGATTTCGGATTTCCTCCAGAAAGCAACTTCGGCAGCTCGGCCTTCCCGGCAATCTTCCTACTTCGTTCCTTCTTCGGGTCCGTGTTAGTGATGGAATTCTTGAGCTGGACCCGATTTCAAAAACGAAGGTCTCACAGAAAGTCCGTACCCTCCACGGTAACAGGTTCACCATAGTTCCGGATTTCCTTCCCCTTTAATCTGACGTGCTGCGGGTAGGCGCGAGACAACTGGACCAAGTGGGGTAGCGAAGAACAGGTCCTTCATGCGGACAAGAAGACTCCTCTCGACTGGAATCTTTTGCAGGGGAGGAAACTCTCGAGTCGACCTAAGGTCGAACTCGATCAACGGCTTCTCTCTTCGGATACTTTGTTTGTCGATGCGAAAAGGGAAACGTCGGTGATCTTGACATTTGTGTTCTCGAATCCTCGTCCAAACCGGATGATCCCATCGTCGGGCAACTCATCCTTGTAAATGCGAAGTCCAGTCCATCGGTGAAGGAGAAAATCGCCTTTGGGGCTTCCATTTCGCAGGTAGATTCCGATTGTCGGCCCCAAGTTATGCTTCTTCTCATCGGGACGAAAAGAAAGGAATCGAAAAGAGTCCGAACACATTCTTGTTCATGTATTTATAAGAAGGAGTTATTTGTTAAAAGAGTCATTCATTAGAGGGTTTGTTTATTTAGAACGGAATGTTCAAAGGTGTAGAGAAGGTAATGAATCTGATTCATAGTTGGAAAGGAAAAGAAAGTCTTATGCAAGACTTCTCGACTCGAAGGATCACTCCTAAACTAACACCTATCGGGGGTCCACCCCACCTCGTAAATGAGGTAAAAGGATCTCGGAACCTCTCCGTTTAGGGGTGTCTAAACAAGTGGCTCCTAAATCCGAGAGAATGTTGGCTATACTTGTTCAAGGTAGAAATGAACATAAGTATCCCAACGGAAAGAAGGATAGCTCGATCCACAAGGGACATGGATACACTACCGATTTTTGAAAGCAGAATTATCTGATTAAAATGGAGAGAGGAATTCATCCCCAGCGGAGTCGCCAGAAATTGTCGGCATATTTTATAGGTTGTGTGTTTTATTTTGAAAAGGGGTCGCCTACAAAAATTGTGCGGCAAATTTTTAATTTAATTTAAATAAATAATTTGAAAAGTAGTATTTGATTTTGAAAATAATTTTAAATTTGAAGATTTTAAGATATGAAATCAAACCGATCTCACATCCCAAATAGTTTATATAAACGAGCACCGCACCACAAACCGTGTATCTATCCCAAGGATAGACACACTCGCTCGATGGTGGGGCTCGATTAAATAAACTAGAAGATTTGTGACATCCGTTTGGTCCGCGAACCAATTTTATAAGCCGACAAATTCCCTCGCTTAATATGAAAGCATTAAACAAGGTTTATATTACTCGGTTCTTTAAAATTCCCTATAAGGGCAAGCCCCTATAGTTAATTACATCTTAAGTGACTGGAATCACCTAAGAAAACTCTCGATAATAATCGCTAATTCTCGCTCTCAAGAATTTCAAAGTTTAAGGTTTTCAAGGGATTGAATTTTGGAATTTCAATAGGGAATGGATCAAATTTGGAACATTTTGTTTTGGGAATTCAAAGGAAGAAAGGTAGGAGAAATCACGCATTCGAAGCGAACTTCGGTAATTCCCCGACTATCCTATTGTTTGGCTTGGATTTAGGAAAGTCCTAATATTTATTTAATGTTTTGATCTTGCCAATTTTAATTAATTTGGACTTATATTTGTATGATAAAATCATACAAATAGCCTCGAAGATATGAGGGTTTATGTCGTACTAAACGACTACCTCGGAGTCCTAAGACCGGCTAGGGCTTAATTTACATGACATGATCATGCAAATGCCTAACGAAGAGTTGAGGATTTATGTTGCACTAGGCAAACTACCTCGAAGTCCTATGGCTTGGTTATTTAATTCTAAGAAAGTTTTGTTGAAGTAGATCCGAGTTTTGCTGATGACGATGGTCGTGCTGCCCACCGTGCTCCAAGCTCCTTGTTGTTGCAGAGGTTTAGTTTTAGAAGTCATAAATCAGGAGATGAGAAAAGTGTTTTGGTTTAGAGAAAATCTTAATTTCCAAGTGTTTTTTGTGTTTTAATTAAAACAAATCTTAAAGTTGATTATAACGACACCGGTTAAGATCCCACGGCTCCATCCTTCCGCATCGTTATTTTTATCGGATTCACTTAGTCCAAATGAATTTGCTAAACTCAACCGAATGAGTTCCACACTTTCATTTAGACCGTGGGAAATCCCGTTAGCAACACGTAGGTTACATCATCCGAGGTATTCCCGATCATCCAACAGGACATTTTAATTTAGTTGTAATTGTAGTTTTGTGTTCCGTTTGTGATTAAATTTTGAGTTGTTTTATATTTTGAAATGTTGTGGCGGTGAATTTTATCTTGCAATGACTTTTAACTTAGTTTTGGTTTCAGCTTTAGGGACTATCCTAAAGGTGTGGGTTTTCATGCAACGATTGTTTATCATGCAAGAAAAAGTAAGTGCGATGCAATTAAAGAAATTGCAATAATGTAAATTGCAATAAAATAAAAGCGTACCTGGAGGGTCTTCCCGTCATCCCAAGCTGCACTTAAAACACAATTATAATATTTAAGCAAGTTCCTAGGTAAAGCTAAGGGAAGGGTTATGGTTTTCTACCAAATTCCTAATCCTATAAGCTAGTCATTTCCTATGACGTCTAGTGTCCTCGTGTTTTAGTTCGAGGACGATTTTCTTCATCAAAGAATAATTAAGTTCAATTGTTCTTATAAGTATCCTATCACATTGAGGAAGTGCTTAAGAAGAATCTTAAACATCTTTTCAATATTACTAGAATTGTTTTAAGTCCAAATGAATTTAATTATACAAATGAATTAATCGTCCGAGGATTCAAGTTTTGTTATCTTGCTCAGTGAACTAGGACATTTGAATGTCCTATAAGTGAAGTAACATTTCATTTAATGTTTTGTTTAGGAGTTATGATAACCAAAGCTCTCGAGGGCAAATTGGTGTTCAAATGGTTCGTGATTTAATTTAACTTCAGTTAAAGAGTTTAAATTTGGAATAATGTTCAAGTTGTTTTATA
>JAKZJZ010003120.1:0-10954 GCA_022702705.1 Papilionanthe hookeriana x Papilionanthe teres | reverse complement strand
GGGAGAGAGGGAGATGGAGGGAGGGAGATTGAGATAGGGGGAGTGGTAGGGAGGGAAGTAGAAGGGAGAGAATGAGAGAGATATGATGAGAGAGAGAGAATGGGAAAGGAACAGTGAGAGAGAAATAAAAAATAGAGAAAGTGAGAGAAGAGGGAGCAAGGGAGAGGGAATGAGAGAGAGCAATAGAAAAAAGGAGAGTGAGGAAGGAGTGACTTAGTGAGTACAATAGAAGTCAATAAGAAATCAATAAAGATAGATGAAATAGAGATAGAAAGAGAGCAAAAAGGGATTGAAGAGTGAGAGGAAGGGAGAGAAAGATAGTGGGTGAGATAGAAAATAAGAGAGAAGAGAGACTGAGGGAAGATAAAGAGTTGAGTGTGAGGTAGAGAGTGAGATAGATAGAGATAGAGGAAGTGATAGACCTTGAAGTGAGCGGGAGTGAGAGAGGCAGAGAGGGTGAGAGAGAAGAGTGACTGATGGAAGATATAGAGATAAAGTTGAGGGAGAGAGGGGGATTAGTTGGAAGACAGAGAGAGAGGTAGAGAGAGATGGAGAGAGAGAAGGAGAGAGCGAGAGAGGGAGAGAGAGTGGGAGGGAAGGAAGCAAGGGAGAGGGGAAAGAGAGAGGAAAGATTAATAGGAGAGAGGAGTGCTAGCAATCTAAGAGAGAGTGAACATGAAGCGAGAAAAAGAGCAAATAGAAGTGAGAGTGAAACTGAAGATAGAGGAAGAGGGGCGAGAAAGGGAGAAAGTGTGAGAGAGAAATAGTGTAGACAGAGTGAGGGAAGAGAGCTTGAGAGAGGGAGATAGTGAACGAGTGAGAGGGGGATCAAGAGTGAGGGAGATAAGGAGAGCGAGAGAAACGAGGGGTGAAGGGAGTGAATGAGGGAGGGAGATGAGAGAAAGGCAGCGAGGGATAAATGGAGCGTTCAAAGAGAGACAGAAGAGAGAGTGGATAAGAGAAAATGAGATGGAATAGAAAGTGAGAGAGATAGGGAAAGAGGGAGTAAGAAAGAGAGATTGAAGGAGCTAGTGAGGGGTTAAAGAGAGTTCAAGAAAGAGAAAGGAAAAGAGAGTGAAAGGGTGAGAGTGAGGAGCCTAAGGGAAGATCGAGTAAGGGTACGTAGTATAACGAACGGGAGAATAGGAGAATGATGAGAGTGAGAGGGAGAAATGGAGGAAGAGGAATTTGGAGAGGGATAAAAGTAGGAAGAGGGAGGGTGGGATAGAGAGAGAATGAGAGAGGTTGGGATGGAATCAGGTGAGCGAGAAAGAAGAGAGAGTGGGGAATAGAGTGAGAGAAACGTAGGAGGAAAAGAGAAGAGAGAACAATAAATGAGAGGGTAAAAGAGAGAGAGATGGATTAAGGGAGTGAAAGAGGTATAAAGAGCGAGAGAGAGGAAGTGAGAGTAATGGGAGGGTCAAAAGTGAGAGAAGAGATATGGAGAGGGAGAGATAAAGAGGTATGAAATAGAGAGTCATAGAAAGATGGTGGTCATGAGAGAGAAAGAGAGATAGGTCAAAGTGAGAGCGTTTATAAAGAGTAGGAAGGAGAAAGTGAGAAAGAGTGAGAAGAGAGGCTGTGGGAAGGTCAAGTAAGAGTGAGTCAGTGAGGTGTAAGGATAGCACAAGAAGAGGATATTAGTGTGTTAGAGTGGGAGCAAGAGAGAGGGAGACCGAGAAGGATATAAAAAGGTATAGAGGGGGAAGGTTGGAGGGAGAGAAGATAGTGAAAGAGAGTGGTAGGGTTGAAAGCAAGAGAAAGGAGAAAAGGAGTGGAGGTAGAATTGGAGAAAGTGTAAGAGGAAAGAGAGCAACAAAGGAGAGTGTAAAAGAGAGTATAAGATAGAAAAAGAGAACATATAGTGAGAAAGAGAAAGAGAAGGAGAGAGAATAATAGAGAAGAGGATAGAGAGTGAAGGAAGAAAGATGGAGCAGGGAAATGAGAGGAGAGATTGAGCGAGAAAGGACAAGATAGTATGAGAGAGTGAGATAGAGAGCATGAAATATGGAGCTAAAGAGGGTGAGAGTAGAGTGATTAAGAGAGTGAGAGAGCATATGAGTGTATAGATGGAGAGAAGATTAAGCTAAATACGAGAGACCTAGAGAGGGCAATAATTAGGGAGTGAGAATGATAGAGGCAGAGAGTAAAAGCGATAAAGAGAGCAAGAGTGTGAATAGTGAATGAGATCTAGAGAGAAAGAGGAAAAGATCCTGAGGGAGAGAAGAGGATATAAGAAAGCGAATGAGAGAGGGGGACAAGAGAGAAGAAAAGATATTAGGACGGTGAGAATGGAGAGAAAGTGTGAGTGAGAGAGGGAGGAAGAGAAGAGAGAGATAAAAAGCAAGAGAAAGAAGGTGAAAGTGAGGAAGGGAGCTAGAGAGATATATAGATAGAGAGGAAAAGAGTGAGAGCAAGAATCATGAAGAGAGAGTGAGAGATAAAGGAGGAAGAGAGGGAGGGAGAGAGGGTAAGAGAAAGAGAGGGAAAAGTGTGAGAGAATGTGAGAATTAATGAGATAGAGGACAGAGGATATGAGAAGAATTATAGTTTGAGCGAGAAAGAGAGAGAGTACATGTGAGGGATAGGGGAGAGAAGGATTGAGCAAAGAGAGAGATTGTGTGTGTGTCAGAGAGGAAGAGAGTGAGAGAGAAACATTAGATAAAGAGTTAGAGAAGTGTAAGCAAGAAAAGAGAAAGAGAAAGAACAACTAGTGAAAGTGAGAGAGGAAGGGAGCAAAGGAGGAAGTGAGTGTGAGATAGGTATAGGGAGAGAAGGAGAGTGAGGAAAGATAAAGAAAGAGAGTGAGCAAGAAAAAGTGAGGGAGGGAGAATAAGAGAATGAGAGAGAGAATGATAGAATTGAGATAGGGGAGTGGGAGGGAGGGAAGTAGAAGGGAGAGAATGTGAGAGAAATGATGAGTGAAAGAGAATGTGTGAGGAAGAGTGAGAGAGAAATAGAGAAAAGAGAATGTGACAGAAGAGGGAGCAAGGGAGAGGGAATGAGAGGGAGCAATAGAGAAAAGGAGAGTGAGGGAGAAGGAGTGACTTAGTGAGTACAATAGTAGTGAGAGAGAGGAGTAAGGCGAGTAAAGAGAGAAATTTGGGCGAAGAAGAAAGAGCAAGAGAGGGATCAAGAAATCAATAAAGGTAGATGAAATAGAGATAGAAAGAGAGCGAAAAAGGGTTTGAGGAGTGAGTGAGGGAGAGAAGGAGAGTGGGTGAGATAGAAAATAAGAGAGAAGAGAGACTGAGGGTAGATATAGAGTTGAGTGTGAGGTAGAGAGAGGGAGATGTAGAGGGGATATGGATATAATGGGAGAGTGAGTGGGCGATAGAGTGAGAGACTGTAATAATGAAAGATGGAGAGAGGGAGGGAGGAAGAGAGTGTGAGATGGTTGGAGAGAATAGTGAGTAATTTTTTACGTGTGTTGAAGGAGAACAAGCGTGTGTGTACGTGGGAGCGAAAGAGAGAAAAATAGAGGAAGAAAAAGTGATAAGACATAAATAGAGAATAGTGTGAGAGAGGAGGAGAGTGAGAAAGATATAGACCTTGAAGAGAGCAGGAGTGAGAGAGGAAGAGAGGGTGAGAGTGAAGAGGGAGGAGAAACAGGGTGGAGAGTTAGAGAGGAAGAGAGGGAGAGAGAGAAGGAGAGAGAGGGGGATGAGTTGGAAGGGATAGAGAGGTAGAGAGGAAGAGAGGGAGAGAGAGAAGGAGAGAGAGCGAGAGAGGGAGAGAGAGAGTGGGAGGGAAGGAAGAAAGAGAGGGGGAGAGAGGGAGGAAAGATTAATAGGAGAGGGGAGAGCGAGCAATCAAAGAGAGAGTAAACATGAAGCGAGAAAAAGAGCGAGTAGAAGTGAGAGTGAAACTGAAGATAGAGGAAGAGGGGCGAGAAAGGGAGAAAGTGTGAGAGAGAAATAGTGTAGACAGAGTGAGGGAAGAGAACTTGAGAGAAGGAGAGTGTGAGCAAGTGAGAGGGGGGAGCAAGAGTGAGGGAGATTAGGAGAGCGAGAGAAAGCGAGGGGTGTAGGGAGTGAAAGACGGAGGGAGATAAGGAGAGCGAGAGAAAGTGAGGGGTGAAGGGAGCATTAAAAGAGAGACATAAGTGAGATTGAATCAGAGATAAAATGAGATGGAATAGAGAGTGAGAGGGATAGGGAAATAGTGACTGAGAGAGAGAGATTGAAGGAGCTAGTGAGAGAGATTAAAGAGAGTTTAAGAAAGAGAAAGAAAAAGAGTGAGGAGACTAAAGGAAGATCGAGTAAGGGTATGTGGTATAAAGAGCGGGAGAACATGAGAATGATCAGAGTGAGAGGGAGAAATGGAGGGAGAGGAATTTGGAGAGGGATAAAGGGAGGAAGAGGGAGGGAGGGAGAGAGAGAGAATGAGAGAGGTTGGGATAGAATCAAATGAGCGATAAAGGAGAGAGAGTGGGGAAAGAGTGAGAGAAAAGTAAGTGGAAAAAGAGAAGAGAGAACAATAAAGGAGAGTGTAAAAGAGAGAGAGATCGATTAAGGGAGTGAAAAAGGTATGGAGAGCGAGAAAGAGAAAGTGAGGGATAATGGGAGGGTCAAAAGTGAGAGACAGAAGAGATATTGGGAGGGAGAGATAATGAGGGCATCAATAGAGAGTCATAGAAAGATGGAGGTCATGAGGTAGAAAGAGGAATAGGTGGAAGTGAGAGCGTTTAAAGAGAGTAGGAAAGATAACGTGAGGGAGAGTGAGAAGAGAGGCTGTGGAAAGATCAAGTAAGAGTGAGTCAGTCAGGTGTAAGGTGAGCCCAAGAAGAGGATATTAGTGAGTGAGAGATGGAGCAGGAGAGAGGGAGACAAAGAGGGAGATAAGGAGGGATAAGGGGGAAGGACAGAGGGAGAGAAGATAGGGAAAGAGAGTGGTAGGGTTGAAAGCACAAGAAAGGAGAAAGGGAGTGGAGATAGAATGAGAGAAAGTGTAAGAGGAGAGAGAGCAATAAAAGAGAGTGTAAAAGAGAGTATAAGATAGAAAAAGAGAACATATAATGAGAAAGAGAAAGAGAGGGAGAGAGAATAATAAAGAAGAGGATAGAGAGTGAAGGGAGAAAGATGGAGCAGGGAAAAGAGAGGCGAGATTAAGCGAGAAAGAACAAGATAGTAAGAGATAGAGATCAAGAAATGTGGAGCTAAAGAGGGTGAGAGCGAGAGTGATTAAGAGAGAGAGAGCGTATGAGTGTATAGATGGAGAGAAGATTGAGCTAAATACGAGAGACCTAGAGAGGGTAATAACTAGGGAGTGAGAATGATAGAGGCAGAGAGTAAAAGCGATAAAGAGAACAAGAGTGTGAAGAGTGAATGAGATCTAGAGAGAAAGAGGAAAAGATCCAGAGGGAGAGAAGAGGATATAAGAAAGCGAATGAGAGAGAGGGGCAAGAGAGAAGAAAAGATATTAGGAGGTTGAGAATGGAGAGAAAGTGTGAGGGGGGAGGAAGAGAAGAGAGAGATAGAGAGCAAGAGAAAGAAGAAGAAAGTGAGGAAGGGAGCAAGAGAGATATATAGATAGAGAGGAAATGAGTTACAGCAAGAATCATGAAAAGAGAGTGAGAGATAGAGGAGGAAGAGAGAGGGAGGGAGAGAGGGTAAGAGAAAGAGAGGGAAAAGTGTGAGAGAATGTGAGAATTAATGAGATAGACGACAAAGGATAAGAGAATGATTATAGTTTGAGCAAGAAAGAGAGAGAGAGAGTACATGTGAGAGATAAGGGAGAGAAGGATTGAGCAAAGGGAGATATTGTGTGTGTGAGAGAGGGGAAGAGAGTGAGAGAGAAACATTAGATAAAGTGTTAGAGAAGTGTAAGCAAGAAAAGAGAAAGAGAGAACAATTAGTGAAAGTGAGAGAGGAAGGGAGGAAAGGAGGAAGGGAGTGTGAGAGAGGTATAGGGAGAGAAGGAGAGTGAGGCAAGATAGAGAAAGAGAGTGAGCAAGGGAAAGTGAGGGGGGAGAATAAGAGAATGAGAGAGAGAATGATAGAATTATGGAGAGAGAGGGACAACCAAGAGTGATTGTGAGAAAGAGAGATGAAGCGAGCAAGGGAGTAGGAGTGAGAGTGAAATTAAAGAGGGTGATTGAGCGAGGAGGGGAGAGGGTGACAAGGGAGAGAGAATTAGAGAGAATATGGAGTGAGGAAAGAGAGGGCAAGAGAAAGGAAGATAGAGAGACAAAGTGAGCATTAAAAGGAGGAGGAAGGAAGGGAGGGCGAGAAAGTAATAAACAATGAGAGAAAAGATGGAAGAAGAGAGAGAAGAGAGAGAAGAGAGAGAATCGGAGGAAGGGAGAGTGTTAGATTGATGGATATGGAAGATAAAGAGTGAATAAAGAGAGAGAACAAAGAGTAAGAGAGAGCTAGAGAGCTAGAGAAAGAAGCATAATAGAGAGTGAGACATAGTGCGAATGGGGGAGAGCTTGAAACAGAGAGATAAAGGGCAAGAAAGAGAAAGGGGAGATAGATGGAGAGTGTTAGAGAGACTGAATAGAGAGTGGGATGAGAGAGGGGAGAGAAAGAAAAATTTAAGAGAGAGATAGGAAGCGAGTGCAAAAGATAGCTAGATTGAGATAGGGAGGGAGATTAAGAGAATGACTGAGGAGGAAAGGAGAGAAGGAGATGGAGAGGGAGAGAGATTGACATAGAGAGTGGTTCAAGAGGGAGAATAAGGGAAAAAGAATGAGGGAGAGTGAGACAATGGGAGAGGAAGAGTGACAGAGATGTAGAGAATGAAAAGTGAGTGACGAGGGCAAGAGAGAGGGAGTGAGAGAGAGCGATAAAGAAAATAAGAGTGAGTCAATGAGTGAGTGCAATAGGAGCGAGAGAGAAGAGTAAAGTAGGGAGAGAGCAAGAAAGAGAGGGATGTAGGGATTGAAAGAGGGAGTGATCAAGCAGGAAAGAGAGATCCATGAGATAAAATATGAAACAATGAGATGGATATGACAGAAGAGAGCAATATGTGAGAGAAACTGTAAGTGCGTGTGTAAGGGAGGGAGAGTGAGTGAGTGAAATGGGGTGCGTAAAGAGAGAGGTGAGAGTGCGATAGAAGAAAGAGTTAGAGATAGAGAGGGAGCGAAGGAGAGCATGAAAATAATAGAGTGATGAAATATATATAGAGAGAGAGAGATTGACATAAAGAGTGGTTGAAGGGGGAGAATAAGGGAGAAAGAATGAGGGAGAGTGAGACAATGGGAGAGTAAGAGTTAAAGAGATGTAGAGAAAGAAAAGTGACAGACGAGGGCAAGAGAGAGGGAGTGAGAGAGAGCAATAAAGAAAATAAGAGGGAGGGAGAGGGAGTCAATGAGTGAGTGCAATAGGAACGAGAGAGAAGAGTAAAGTAGGGAGAGAGCAAGAAAGAGAGGGATGTAGGGATTGAAAGAGGGAGTGATCAAGCAGGAAAGAGAGATCCATGAGATAAAATATGAAACAATGAGATGGATATGACAGAAGAGAGCAATATGTGAGAGAAACTGTAAGTGAGTGTGTAAGGGAGGGAGAGTGTGAGTGAGTGAGATAGAGGAAGAGATGGAGTGCTTCAAGAGAGAGGTGAGAGGGCGATATAAGAAAGTTTAAGAGTGAGAGATAGAGAGAGCAAAGGAGAGCATAAAAATAATAATGAGAGATGAAATAGAGATAAAAAGAGAGCAAAAGAAAGAGTAAAGCTAGAGATTGAAGAGAGAGTGGGAGGGAGAGACAGAGAGAGGGTGAGATAAAAATATAGAAAGAAGAGAGACTCGAGGAAGGGAGGATGAGAGAGGGAGATATAAAGGGTATATGGAGATAGCAAGAGGGCGAGAGGGCAATAGAGAGAGAGAGAGACTTAATTAATGAAAGAGGGAGAGACGGAGTGAGGAAGAGAGCGAGAGATGGCTGAAGAGAAAGAGTGAGTAAATTGGTAAGAGAGAGTGATAAAAGAGAGCATGGGTAAGTGTGTATGAGACAGAAAGAGAGAAAAAAGTGATAAAGCATAAATAAAGAAAAGTGTGAGGAGGGAGAGAGTGTCAAAGAGAGGGACAATGGGAGGGAGTGAGTGAGATTGAAGAGAGTGAGAGTGAGAGAGGAAGGGAGGGTGAGAGAGAAGAGAGAGTGATGGAAGATATAGAGAGAAAGTTAGAGTGAGGGAGAGAGTGGGTAGAGAGAGGAATGGAAGAGAGTGGGAATGAGAGAGGAAGAGAGAGTGAAGGAAGAAATAGAGATAGACTGAGAGAGATGGAGAGATGGGTAGAGAATGAGGCTTACTGGGAGAGAAAGAGGGTGAACTGGAGGAGAGTGAGAGGGAGAGAGGGGGAGAGTGCATGAGACAGAGAAATAAGAGCGAGGAAGGGAGGGAGTGGGAGGTAGGGAATGAAACAGGAATGTTTGAGAGAGAGTGTGAGAAAGATTGAGAGGAGAGCGAGGAGGGAGAGCAATAGAAGAGAGAGTAAGAGAGAGAGTGAACATGGACTGAGAAAGAGAGAGAAAATGAGGAAGTAAGAGTGAGAGTAAACCCAAGAAAGAGGAAGAGAAGCTAGAAAGGGAGAGAGTGCGAGAGAGAAGCAGAGAAAAAAGAGAGTAACGAAAGATTGAGTGGGAAAGAGGGAAAGGGTGAGCGAGCAACAGAGGGAGTAAGAGAGAGGGAGATAAGGAGAGTAGGAGAGAGAGAGAGGGATGAAGGGAGTGAAAGTGGGAGAGAGAGCGAGAGAGACTCGGTGAGGGAGCAAGAGAGAGACAAGGCGAGAGAAAGGGTGAGAGAGAGCAATAGAGAAAGAGAGAGAAGAGATTGAGAGTAAGAGTGAGGGTAAAATTTAAGAGTGCGAGGGAGCCACGAAAGGAGCGAGACAAAAAGAGAAAGTAACAGAAAAGGAATAGAGAGTGAGGTAAGAGAGGGAAAGAAAGAGAAATAGAGACCGAATAAGGGATGTTAGGGAAGTAATAAACAATAAGAAAGAGGAGTGGGTGAGAAAGCAAAAAGATAGAGAAAGGAGGAAGGTAGAGTGAGATTGAGTGATGGATATTTGGAGAAAAAGAGAGAAAAGAGAGGGAGAGAGCAACGAGCGAGAGAGAGAGAAACATGATGGAGAGTGAGATACATAGTGAGAAAGAAAGAGAGGGAGAAAGGGAGAGATACAAGGAAAGATTAAAGAGAGTTGGAAGATAGCAAGAGATAGCAAGAAAGTGAGACAAAAAAAGTAGAGAGTAAGAGACATAGTAAGAAAGGGCAAGAATAAGGGAGAGATTGAGAAAGGGGGAGTTAGAGAGCAAGTGTAAGGGAGAGTGGGAGAACTGGGGAGATAGAGGGAGAGAGAGATTGAAGAGAGTGAGAGAGAGAGAGAGCATGAATGATATAAGAGGGAGAGAGGGGAAGCGAGAGAGGAAACAATATTGAGCAAGATGGTGATAGGGAGCAAGAGGACAATGCGTGGAGAGAGAGGGAGAGAGATTGAGATATAGAGAGTGGGAGGGTGAGAAGTGGAATGAAGAGAGGGGAGAGAGAGTATGAGGGAGTGTGAGAGATATAGAGAAGAGGGGTCAAAAGAAAGGAATAGAGAGAGTGAGGGAGAGCACGGTAAAAAGAAGGAGATAGAGAGATAGAGGGAGGCTGTGAGAGAGAATAGAGAGAAGAGAAAGTGAGAAAAAAGAAAAAAAAAGAGGATTGGGAGAGAGCGATGGAGAACATGAGAGGGAAGGAGGGAGATTGATTAAGTTCAAGAGGAGAGAGAGAAGAGAGATAGGGGAAAGAGAGAAAGAGAGGGAAGGAGGGAGGGAGAGTAAGAGAATGAGTTAAATGCAGAGGAGGAGATGGAGAGGGGGTGAGGGAGAGAGGGAGAGAAAGATTGAGATAGAGAGCCTGAGAGGGAGGGTAGTGGACGGAGAGAATGAGAGAGAAAGGATGAGAGAGAGGGCGAGAGAAAGGGAGAGGGAGAGCGAGAGAGAAATAGAAAATTGTGGAAGTGAGAGAAATGAGAGCAAAAGAGAGGGATGAGAGAGCGATAGAGAAAATGAGAGGGAGAGAGAGTGAATGAGTGAGTGCAAGAGAAGAGAGAGAGGAAGAAAGAGAGGGAGGGATGGATTGAAAGAGGGAGGTATCGAGAAGGAATGAGAGATGTATTAGAGAAAATAATAAATAATGACATGGATATGATAAGAGAGAGCAAGATGTGAGAGCAACTGAGACATAGTGTGTAAGAGAGTGTGAGAGAGAGTGTGATAGATAGAGGAAGAGAAAGAGTGAGTAAAGAGATGGAAGAGAGGGAGATAGAAGAAAGACAAAAAGAGAGGGAGAGTGTGTGTGTGAACGAGTGAGTGCAAGAAGAGAGAGAGGAAGAAAGAGAGGGAGGGATGGATTGAAAGAGGGAGATATTGAGGAAGAATGAGAGATGTTTGAGAGAAAATAATAAATAATGAGATAAATATGACGAGATAGAGTGTGTGATAGATAGTGTGTAAGGGAGGGAGTGAGAGAGAGTGTGTGATAGATAGAGGGAGAGAAAAAGTGAGTAAAGAGAGGGAAGAGAGGAAGATAGAAGAAAGAGCCAGATAGATAGCTAGGGGCAAAAGCAGACAAATAACAAAGAGGGATGAAATACAGAGTGAGAGAGAGAGGGCAAGAGAGGAGTTAAGATAGGGATTTAAGAGTGAGCGAAAGGAGTCAGGGAGAGGGGGTGTAAGGCAAAAATTGAGAGAGAAGAGAGACTCAAGGAACTAGAGCAAAAGATAGTGAGTGAGAGGTGGACAAAGGGAGATATTGAGAGAAATAAGGAGAGAAATAGAGGGAGAAAAGACATAGCGAGATATTGAATTAATGAAAGAGTGAGAGAGGGAGGGAGGAAGAGAGTGAGAGATGGTTGGAGAGAAAGACTGAGTAAAGCGATAAGAGAGTGATAAACATGAGCAAGGGAGAGTTTGTCAAAGAGAGCTAGAAGAGAGAAAAAAGAAAAAGTGATACGACATAAATAGAGAAA
>JAKZJZ010000312.1:0-55974 GCA_022702705.1 Papilionanthe hookeriana x Papilionanthe teres | reverse complement strand
GTTAATTTTGGTCAAAATAATTAATTTTTGATCTAATGACCAATTATTCACTCAATAAGTTAATCTCTGAAGAAAAAGTCAACTTTGGTCAAAATATTCAATCATTAACCCAATGACAAACCCATTGACCCAATAGGTCAACGTTTGACCAAATAGTCAAATTTGGTCAAATAATCAATTTTTGACTGAATGACCACCAATTGATCCAATAAATCAACTTTAGTCAAATGATAAGTCAACGTTTGACCAAAATAGATCAACTTTTGACCAAAAAAGTTAATTTTAGTCAAAATGGTCAACTTTTCGACATAATGACCTCCCCTGTTGACCCGATAGCTCGACTTTTGACCAAAAATTTAATTTTGGTCAAAATAATTAATTTTTGACCTAATAACCAAAATAGACAATTTTTTACCTAATGACCAATTATTGACCCAGTAAGTAAATCTCTAACCAAAAAGTTAATTTTGGTCAAAATAGTAAATTTTTTACATAATTGCCAATTATTGACCCAATAGGTCAACTTTCGAACAAAAAAGCTAATTTTGGTCAAAATTGGAAATTTTTGACCTAATGACCACCTCATTGACCCAAAAGGTCAACATTTGACCAAAAAGTTAAATTGGGTCAAAATGGTCAATTTCTGACACAATCACCTAAATGTCAACTTTGGTGAAAATGATCAATCCTTCATCCGATGACTGACCGATTGACTCGATTTGTTAACTTTTGACTAAAAGTCGACATTAGCCAAAATAGTTAATTCTCGACCCGATGACCAACCTATTGACCCAACAATTGACTTTTGACCAAAAGTCAATTTTATTGAAAATTGTCGATTTTTGATCTCTTGACTGATCTCATTGACCTAAATAGGTTAAATTTTGACGAGAAAACGACTTTGGTCGAAATTCTCCATCCTTAACCCGATGACCGACCCATTGACCCAATATGTCGACTTTGACCAAAAAATCGACTTTGATTAAAATAGTCGATTTTTGACTTAATGACAAATTTTTAACCTAGTAAACCGATCTCGATCCAAAAATCGACTTTGGTCGAGGATGGTTAATCTTTGACTTAATGCCGACCCATTGACCCGATAGGACATCTTTTGACCAAAAATCGACTTTGGTCAAAATTATCAATCCTTGACCCGATGACCGACCCATTGGCTCTAATAAGTCAACAATTGACCAAAAAGACAATTTCGGTCGAAAATAAAAAAATCTTGAATTAATGACTGATTGCGACCCGATAAATCGATATCGACCGAAATAGTTAACTTTGAGTCAAAATGGTCGATCCTTGATCCGATGACAAACCCATAGACCCAATAGGTCGAATTTTGACTAAAAGCTAATTTTGGTCGAAAATAGTCGATTTTGACGAATGACTACCGATTGACCCATAGGTCGACTTTTGACGAAAAGTCTACTTTGGTCAAAATGTAAAATTTTTGACCCAACGACCAACCCATTGACCGATAGGTCACCTCTTGACAAAAAAAATCATCTTTGGTAAAAAATGGTCGACATCTTGATCCAATTACCAACTCGTTGTCAAATATGTGAACTTTTGACCAAAAAGTCAACTTTGGTCAAAATAGTCGATTCCGACCCGATGACCTCCCCGTTGACCCGATGAGTTAACTTTTGACTAAAAATTCGATCTTGGTTAAAATAGTCGATTTTTGACCTAATGACCAATTAATGACCAAATAAGTCGATCTCACGACCAAAAAGTTAATTTACGTCAAAATAATCGATCCTTCACCCGATAACAAACACATTGACCCAACATGACAACATTTGACCAAAAAGTCAATTTTGGTCAAAATAATCGATTTTTGACCTAATGACTACCCATTAACCCAAAAGGTCGACTTTTGACCAAAAAGTCAACTTTGGCCGAAATGGTATGTATATATATATATATATATATAATATTATTTCTTTTTATTTTAAATATTTTAAGTACATAAAATAAATATTTTTATACTTACAAAAACATAAAATATTTTTATTTATAATTTATTTAACTATTAAATATTTCTATACATAAATTATATTTTTAAATAATATACTATACTTAAAATATTTTTAAAAAATAATATTAAATATATATATATAAATATATATATATATATATATATAATTAAATAATTATATATATATATAAATAAATTAAATATATATATATATATTTATTTAAATATAGTTTTTTTACTATAAATATTTTTATAATTAAATTATATATAAAACTTAAACACTATGCTTAAAATAAAAAAATAATATTATATATATATATATCATTTTTATTACTATTAAATATTTTTATAATTAAATTATATTTATTAATAATATATTATACTTAAAATATTTAAAATAAAAAAATAGTTTTAAATAAATTTTTTTATATATATAAATATATATATATATATGTACCTTTATATACATATTTTTATTTATAATTTTTATAATTATTAAATATTTTTATAATTAAATTATATTTATATATAATATACTATACTTAAAATATTTCAAATAAATAAAAATATTAAATAAAATTTTTTGTATATAAATATATATTTTTGTACCTCTATATATATTTTTTATTTACAATTTTCTTAATTATTAAATATTATCAAATATAAATTATATTTATAAATAATATACTATACTAAAAATATTTAAAATAAAAAAAATAATATTATATATATATATATATATATATATATATATATATAAATATATATATATATATATATATATATATATATATATATATATATATATATATATATATATACGGATATAAATTTATATATACAGATATAAATTTATTTATTTATAATTTATTTAACTATTAAATATTTTTATTATTAAATTATATTTTTTAATAATATACTATATATAAAATATTTTAAATAAAAAAATAATATTAAATAAATATGTATAAATATAAATAAATTAAATATATATATCATTTTTAACTATTAATTAATCTTCTAATTAAATTATATTTATTAATAATATATTACACTTAAAATATTTAAAATAAAAATAATTATTATATAAAATTATTTATATATATAAAGTAATATTTTTTGTACTTCTTTATTTTTTTATTTATAATTTTTTTAACTATTATTTATTTGTATAATTAAATTATATTTACAAATAATATACTATACTTAAAATATTTAAAATAAAAATAATATTAAATAAATTTATATATATATATATATATATTTATTTATTTATTTATTAATATATACCTATATATATCTATATTTATCATTTTTTTAACTATTAAATAATTTCATAATTAAATTATATTTATTAATAATATATTATACTTAAAATATTTAAAATAAAAAAATAATATTAAATACATAAATCTATATATATATATATATATTTATTTATTTATCTTTTTTTTAACTATTAAATAATTTTTTTAATTAAATTATCTTTATCAATAATTTATTATACATAAAATATTTAAAATAAAAAAATAACGCTAAATAAATTTTTTTATATATATAACTATATATTTATGTACCTCTATATATATTTTTTTATTTATAATTTTTTTAAAAATTAATTATTTTTATAATTAAATTCTATTTATAAATAATATGCTACACTTAAAATATTTAAAATAAAAAACAATATTAAATAAATTTATATAAATATATAAGTATATTTATTAATATATATCTATATATATTATTATTTACAATTTATTTAATTATTAAATTTCTTTAAGATTAAATTATATTTATAAATAATATATTATACTTTAAATATTTATAAAAATAAATAATATTAAATAAATTTATATATACCTATATATATTTATTTATAATTTATTTAACTATTAAATAGTTTTATAATTAAAAAATATTTATAAATAATATACTATACTTAAAATATTTAAAATAAAAAACTTTATAATATAAATTTATATATATATATATATATATATATATATATATATATAGACAGATTTTTATTTATTTATTTATAATTTATTTAACAATTACATATTTTTATAAATAAATTATATTTATAAATAATCTACTATACTTAAAATATTTAAAATAAAAAATAATATGAAATATATATATATATATATATATATATATATATATATATATATAATTTATTTAATAGTTAAATATTTTTATAATTAAACTATATTTATAAATAATATACTATACTTTAAACATTTAAAATAAAAAAATAATTATATATATATAACTATATATATATATATTGTTTTTTCTATAATTTCTTTAATTATTAATTATTTTTTAGATTAAATTATATTTATAAATAAAATTCTATACTTTAAACATTTAAAATAAAAAAAATAATATTATATATATATGAATATATATATATATATATATATATATTTATATTTATATATACCTATATATATATTTATTTATAATTAATTTAATTACTAAATATTTTTATAATTAAATTATATTTATAAATAATATTCTATACTTAAAATTTTTAAAATGAAAAAATAATATTATATGAGTTTATATATATATATATATATATATATATATATATATAATTTTAATATATATATATATATATAATTATAATTTATTTAATTATTAAATTTTATTTATGAATAAAATAATTTACTAAAAATATTTAAATTAGAAAAATTATATTATATATATATATGTAAATTTATGTATGTATATATATATATATATATATATATATATATATATATATTTATGCATGTATACATAAATATACCGATTCTTTCGATGAAATAGAGTCGACTTTTGACCAAAAAGTCAACTTTGGTTAAAATGATCAATTTTTAACCCAATGACTAACCCATTGACCCAATAGGTTACGTTTGACCAAAAAGTCATCTTTGATCAAAATGGTCGATTCTTGACCTAATTACCAACTCATTGACCAAATAGGTCAACTTTTGACCAAAAGTCTACTTTGGTTAAAACAGTCAATATTTAACTCAATGTCCACCCCGTTGACCCAATAATTTAACTTTTGACCAAAATTTTAATTTTGATCAAAATAGGTCAACTTTTGACCAAAAAGTAATCCTTGGTTAAAATGGCCAATTTCTGACCCAATGACCACCCCATTAACCCAACGACCACCCCATTAACCCAACGACCAACCCATTGACCCAATAGGTCGGTTTTTGACTAAAAAGTAAATTTTGGTCAAAATAGTTAATTTTACAACTAATGACCAATTATTCACTCAATATGTTAATCTCTAACCAAAAAGTTAACTTTGGTCATAATCTTAAATCCTTAACCCAATGACAAACCCATTGACCCAATAGGTCAACTTTTGACAAAATAGTAAATTTTGGTCAAAATAGTCAATTTTTGACTGAATGACCACCAATTGACCCAATAAGTCAATTTTTGACCAAAAAGTCAACTTTGGTAAAATATAAGTCAACTTTTGACCAATAAGTCAACTTTTGACAAATAAAAGTTAATTTTAGTCAAAATGGTCAACTTATGACATAATGACATACCGATTGACTCAGTAGCTCAACTTTTGACCAAAAATTTAATTTTGGTCGAAATAATTAATTTTTGACCTAATGACCAAGATAGTCGATTTTTTGAATTAATGACCGATTATTGACCCATTAAGTCGATCTCGACCAAAAAGTCGACTTTGGACAAAATGGTCGATGATTGACCCGATAATAAACCCATTGCCTGATAAATTCAATTTATACCAAAATTCGATTTGGATCAAAATAGCCGATTTTGGACCTAATGACCACCCATTGACCAAATAGGTCGAGTTTTGACCAAAAAGTCGACTTTGGTCAAAATGGTCGATTTTCGACCCAAAGGTCGACCATTGACAAAATTAGTCAATTTTGACGAAAAATCAACTTTTAGGCGATATAGACAATTTTTGACCTAATCACCAATTATTGACTCAATAAGTAAACCTCTGACCAAAAGTCAACTTTGGTCATAATTATCAATCCTTGACCCAATGATAAACCCATTGACCCAACATGTCAACCTTTGAACAAAAAGATAACTTTGGTCAAAATGGTAAATCCTTGACCCAATAACCAACCCACTGACTTAAAGTTAACCCAATAACCAACCCATTGACAATTTTTGACTTAATGACCACCTCATTGACACAAAAGGTCAACTTTTGACCAAAAAGTTAAATTGGGTCAAAATGCTCAATTTCTGACACAATGACCTAAATGTCAACTTTGGTGAAAATGGTCAATCCTTCATCCAATGACCAACCAATTGACCCAATTTGTTAACTTTTGACTAAAAAGTCAACTTTGGCCAAAAATGTTAATCCTCGACTCAAAGACGAACCTATTGACCCAATAGGTCAACTTTTGACCAAAAAGTCAATTTTGCTCAAAAATGTCATTTTTTGATCTACTAACTGCCTCATTGACCTAAATAGGTTAAATTTTGACCAAAAGACAACTTTGGTCAAAATTGCCAATCCTTAACCCAATGACCAACAATTGACCCAATATGTCAACATTGACCAAAAAGTCAATTTTGGTTAAAATAATCGATTTTGATCTAATGACCAATTTTTACCTAGTAAACCAATCTCGATCCAAAAAGTCAACTTTGGTCGATGTGGTTAATCTTTGACCTAATGCTCGACCCATTGACCAATAGGACATCTTTTGACCAAAAAGTCAACTTTGGTCAAAATGATTAATCTTTGACCCAATGACCAACCCGTTGGCCTAATAGGTCAACATTTGACCAAAAAGTCAATTTCGGTCAAAAAAAAAATTTTTGAATTAATGACCAAATACTAATCCAATAAGTCAATCTCTGACCAAATAGTCATCTTTAGTTAAAATGGTCAATCCTTGATCTATTGACAAACCCATAGACCCAATAGGTCAACTTTTGACCAAAAAACTAATTTTAGTCGAAATAGTCGATTTTTGACCAAATGACCGCCCATTGACCCATAGGTCGACTTTTGACCAAAAAGTCGACTTTGGTCGAAATGTACGATTTTTGACCTAATGACCGACCCATTAACCCGATAGGTCGCCTTTTGACCAAAAAAGTCATCTTTGGTAAAAATGGTCGAATTCTTGATCCGATTACCAACACATTGGCCAAATATGTCAACTTTTGACCAAAAAGTCAACTTTGGTCAAAATGATCAATTTCGACCCAATGACCTCCCGTTGACCCGATGAGTTAACTTTTGACCAAATATTCGATCTTGGTCGAAATAATCGATTTTGACCTAATGACCAATTAATGACCAAATAAGTCAATCTTTGACCAAAAAGTTAATTTTTGTCAAAATAATCAATCCTTCACCCAATGACAAACACATTGACCCAACAGGATAACCTTTTACCAAAAAGTCAATTTTGGTCAATGTTGACCTCATTTTTTATGAGGTCTTCTCTTCTCTCTTTAGTACTTAGGATCTAGCCTTAGGCTTTTCCTTTGACTATCTTAGAGGACTAAAAGTGGAACCCACCCCTTAGAAATTCAAACCACTTCTTAACTTCCTGCAGACCCCACAAGCTTGATTGTAGACCCCTAATCACCTAGAGGGTTGAAATCGAAATGTGGAAGTTTAAAGGATGAGTTCCTATAGGACTCTTTGGCCTTAGGATGCCCCTGGGTGACTTGGTCCAGTGAGGGCCGACTTACACACACACTACACTTATACACTACACTTTCACACACCTCCTAAAACCACACCCATACCCAACTTGACCTCCTGACTCATGAAGGTGATTCACATGGATGGTCCTTAACCCCTAAGCCCTTGGTTAATAGGGTTAGGAACAACATAATGAATGCCTCAAATGAGACCCTTCATGGCTCATGTGGGCTTGATATGGCTTCATGGCTCAATCAAAATGATTTCATTCCACTTACATTTACCCAATCTTCAATTTTCTAAATTTTCAATTTTTGACTCCCGGGACCCCAGACCCACCAAACCTAACAAATGCCCTCGAAACTACCCAAAAATTGCAAAATCACCTAAATTACCCAAAATTCCCCAAAATCATTCCTAAACATTTCCCTCCACTCAAATTGATCATCCATAGCCAAAAATACCAAAAATTCCAAAAAAATACCCCCCAATACCCTCCAAATACCCAAAATGCCCCTCTTAGCCAAAAAATCCAAAAATTCAGAAAATTCCCAGAAACTTCCAAAAAAATCCCAAATATTCCCAATTCCATTTTGTCCAACTACATCAAGGGTCAATTTTATCAATTTACACCACTTTTACCAAAACCCCCAATTTAGCCCATTCTTAACCCAAGTGAACCCAATGTCAAACTAAACCTCCCCAATTAACCCCAATTTTGGTCCAATTCAATTCTAAACTTCAATTTAACATCCACAATATCAATCTAGACCAAATCCAAGTCCAATTTGATTGACATTTGATTCCAATTTCACTTTTAACCTTAATGCCTAATTTGGACCCATGACCCAAACTTAGCCCAAACTAACCCAATTGAACTCCAATTAACCCCAAATCTTTTCTAAACCTTCCCTGACATCCCCACAAACAAAACACTAACATAATTTGTCCAAAATGTGGACCCAAACCCCACTCAAATTCAACCTAAAACCAAAAAGCCCAATTTTGACCTAAACCCAAACTTAACCCAAATAGGCCCAAACCCCAAAATCCAACCCCAAAAAAAGTTGAAACCTCTTTGAAACACTCCCATAAATATTTCCCAACATTAATTTTACATCAATTTCAACCCTAGCTCAACATTGGCCCAAATTAGCCCAATTTGACCTACATTGGCCCATGTACCAAATGAACCCAAAATCCAACCCAATTCAAGCCCAAACCACCTCAAATTTATTTCAAATTACTCATGACACATTCCTAAAGCAAACCCAATAATTATTTGGCCCAACCTTCTACGAAAATTCCCATCCATAAAGCCAAAGGCCCACTTCCTTAAACCTTTTTAAAAATAAAGCCCATCCAAGACAAATTCAAAAGCCCAAAGTGTATGACAAAGCCCACATGAAATTTCTCTCATCATCCCTTTGATTTAAAACACTTCCTAAGTTCTCAAATCTATCACCAAATAAATCCAAATCAAGCCTTATGACAATTCTCCTTAAATCCATCAAAAAAATCCAACACCCTTCCTCATGAAAGTTGACTAAACTTTTCCCAAGCCATGGGCAAGCCTTGAAGCCATGCACAAGCAACATGAAGCCATGGGATTCACTTTACACATCATCATAACATTAATTGCAAAAGGAGGAGCCTCTTTTTAAACCCCCTTAAGAAGGTTTTAACCCTTTTAATGCTTCACCTTAATCCATGATTAATCTAAATATTCATGGATGGTGACTTCACTACCCTTTCCTAGTTTGACTCATCTGACCTCCCTCAGCCCAAATCAGTCCCTTGGTGGGTGCACCAAGCCCAATTACATGAGTTGACCAAAATCTACCCAAAATGCACCCTTACCCCATTCCACTTTGATTCAAACCCTTTACACATGGCAGCCACCAATTGACTTCACAAACATCAAGCCCTGACCCACCTGAACCTCAGGGTGACCCATGCCTGGCCGGCCAGCCACCAGGCCTCCGGAAAAAGCCATGGCTGAGACATTGGGAGGAGCCAAGCATTGAAATTCTCCCTTGCTGAGTTGCCCCATGCCTAGTGGCCATTGCAGCTGTTCTTCCCTTGCCAAGAGCAGCTGATCCCAGTCCCTAACTCCCCCTGGGAGGCCCTCCAGCCTCTCCTATTTAAACACCACCTCTCTCGGCCATGGAAGAGGTGTTGAACCAACCTTAAGGAAACTGCGCCAAAATCATTCCGGACTACTCCCCACACATGAGAACTTGATCCCCACCGAAATCCCCCTGCCATTTCTTCTCTGTGAGCTCAATTTCAGAGTTGAAATCCAAGCCCAAAACTAGGACACTTCTCCACAGTGAGCCAATCCCCAAATTGATTGATCCTACACCTTCACCAGACCAAGAGAAGAAGTTTACCAGCAAAAGCCCCTTCTCCAGGCCACCCATCTGTTCCAGACTCCGAGCTTTGTAATCGGTTGTGGTCGAAATCATACCTGGACAATTCACCAGGCCAAGGGACTTCATCTGGAGCTTGCTTGGACCCAATCGAACGTGACACAACTCTCAGATCGAAGCTTCACTTCTCTGAACAAAGGTATGGACTCACTCTTCTTCCCGAGCTTACAGATATTCTCCATTTAATTTGAATCAATTTCAATGCATGTTTACCGTATGGATGTGTTCGTCTCTTCAAGAAGAATCCATAGAGCATAAGAACATAAAAATTCATTGAGAATCGAGTGAGAAATTAGGGTTAGAAGGTTGACGGTCACGGGTGCACACCAGTCATAGACGATGACTGGGAGCCATCGGATCCAGCGTGTATCGAGCGGATGGTCTGGATTAAGCCGGACAGCACGATGGTACATGAACCGCGGGTCCCTGGAGCGCTGAGTCGGATGGCGGCGCCGAATCAGGAGACGACGCGTGTGCGTTCGGAGCTGCCGAGGTTGAGCTGGCGCCGCGTCACTTAAGTAGGAAAATAGGATTTTTCTTATTTATTTAATTACCAGAACTTAGAAAATTCATAACTTTGTGTAGGAAAATCCTAAAAATAAAATAAAAATACAATCTTGCTCAGTGAACAGAGGAGAATAATGTGGAAAAGAAATCATTTAATTTCATTGAATATTTGATTTTTAATGATTTATTTACTCTCTCACATTTTCAATTCTCCATGCATGTATACAATTCACCATGGCATGAGACCATAGGGCTTTTGAAGCCTCTGAATTTGGGGACATTCCCTGAATTTTCCAAAGTCAGAGGCCATCCTTATGAAGAATTATTGATTTTTCAATTCTAGGTCATTATTCGGAGTATTTTAATTCCAATAATTAGCATGTTGTGAAATAAATTCTAGAAAAATTTGGTGATGTTTCTTATGACCAGAGGACCCTAGGGAAAATAGGTTTTGAGTTAACTCACTTGGAATAACCCTAATTGGCTTAAACACCCAAAATGGAACTTTAATTAATTAGAGCTAATCATACATCAAATTGACTTGAAATCAATTCTCCACTGACCTTTAGGATCGGAGGAACCCACCATAAAAGTTTGAAGTCGATTGGACTTGGTTAGCTCTATCAAATGGGTTGATTAACCAATTTAACCAAACTTAAACTTCAAAAATTCATAACTTTCAAAATATTTATCAAAAATTCACCAAATTGGTTTTGGAGCCTCTCTGATATCAGGGGAATTTAAGAAAATTAAAATTGCAATATTCCAAAAAGTTGATTTTTTGCATTATTTTAATATTTTAATAATTAAAAAATAATAAAAATCACAAAAATAATAAAATTCACCAAAATGTCACATTTTGAATTTTAATCATTTAGAGACCAACCCCATATTTTTCTTAAGTCTCTATGATGAGATATTAAATTTTAAAGCCTTAAGGTAATTTTAAAATAAAAAAATGTATTTTCTAGCATTTCCACTAAAATAATTCTAATAAATCAAAGAAAAATCAGAAAATTATAAAAATTAATTCTCTGGTTTTGTTGATATTAGAGAGATTTTTTGAAAAATATAAAATTCATTTTTCAACCTTTATTTTATTTTTAAATTAATTAATACTCCAAAACTTAAAATAATTATAATAAAAATAATATAATTCAAAAAATCACCAAAATTGGTCCAAGTGGTGCTCTTGTCATTAAGAATGTCTCATAATTTTCTTAAGGACAAAAACTTTCCCTTGGTCATATTATTAAATTTTCCTTGAAAATCCCAATTTTCCATCAAAAATAATTACGTAAATAAATTAAATACAGAAAAATCACATTTTCTCTCTAATGTCTTGATTGACATATGAGTAAAGTCACATAAAAATTTCAAATTCATTTAAGCTCGATTTAGTGAGTTATGGAATTAGTAAGTTTAAAGGGCAAAATGGTAATTAAAATTTTAACCTATAATTAAAAATTTTAGGTTTAATTAAAAGGGTGGGTAAAATATTTGATACTAAGTTGATTTTGGATGTTTGAAACTTAGGTAGTTAAAGGGTAGAAACCTACCAAACAATTTGAAAATAATTAAAATAAACCTTAATTAAATAATTGATTAAACTTGGGAGAATAATAAAAAAAATGGAATTATTAAAATAGGGATATTATTAGGAAGAGATTTATTCTTTAATTTAAAAATCCCTAAATTAATCACCTCAATAACGTCTAATTCCTAATTAAAATGATGATCCAAACTCAAGGTTTAAAATGTTAAAAGACTTAATCATTAAATTAAATTAAAGTTAAAACATTTAAATTAAATCCTTCTAAAATTTCAATTAAATTAATACTTTAACAATTAAATTAAATCATCTTTAAAACATAAAAAAAATAAAATATTAAATTAAATTTAAATTAAATTTAAATTAAATTAAATTAAATTAAAACATATTAAATTAAATTAAATTAAATTAAAACATATTAAATAAAATAAAATAAAATTAAAACATATTAAGTTAAATTAAAAAAAATAAAAATAAAATCAAGTTTAAATAAAATTAAAATAAAATAAAATAAAATTAAATTAAATTAAATTAAATTAAATTTAAATTAAATTAAATTAAATTGAATTAAATATAACATCACCAAAGACATAAAAAATTCAAAATAAATCTAAAACAACTTGAACACTATTCCAAACTTAAACCCATTAATTGAAATTAAATTAAATCACAAATCACTTGAACATTAATTTGCCCTCAAAAGCTCTTGTTGTCATAACTCCTAAATGGAGTGTTAAGTGAAGTATTACTTCACTCATAGGATATTTAAATGTCCTAGTTCACTGAGCAAGATAACAAAACTTGAACTCCTGGATGATTAATTCATTTGTATAATTAAATTCTCTTGGACTTTAAGCAATCCTAGAGGTATTGAAAAGATGTTTAAGATTCGTCTTAAGCACTTCCTCAATATGATAGGATATTTATAAGAACAATTGAACTTAATTGTTCTTTGATGAAGAAAATTGTCCTCAAACCAAAACATGAGAACCTAGACGTCATAGGAGATGACTAGCTAGAACTCTTCCCTTAGCTTTACCTAGGAACTTGCTTTAAATAATTAAATATCCTAAATTGTGTTTAAGTGCAGCTTGGGATGACCTGAAGACCCTCCAGGTACGCTTTTGTTTTATCGCAATTTACTTACATGCACTGTACTTTACTTTTCTTGCATGATAAACAACTGTTGCATGAAAACCCACACCTCTAGGATAGTCCCTAAAACTGAAACCAAAACTAATTAAAAGTCATTATAAGATAAAATTCACCGTCACAACATTTCAAAATATAAAACAACTCAAAATTTAATCACGAAACGAACAACAAAACTACAACTACAACTAAATTAAAACGTCTTGTTGGATGATCGGGAATACCTCGGATGATGTAACCTACGTGTTGCTAACGGGATTTCCCACTGTCTAAATGAAAGTGTGGAACTCATTTAGTTGAGTTTAGCAAATTCATATGGACTAAGAGAATCTGATAAAAATAACGATGTCGGAAGGATGGAACCGTGGGATCTTAACTGGTGTTGTTATAATCAACTTTAAGATTTGTTTTAATTAAAATATAAAAAACACTTAGATTTTAAGACTTCTCTAAACCAGAACATTCTTCTCATCTCTTGATTTTCACCTTCTATAACTAAACCCTCTACAATAACAAGGAGCTCGGAGCATGGTGGGCAGCACGACCATCGTTATCAGTGAAACTCGAGTCTACTCAACGAAACTTTCTTCGAATTAAATAACCAAACCATAGGACTTCGAGGTAGTTTGCCTAGTGCAACATAAATCCTCAACCTTTTGTTAGGCATTTGCATTGCAAATTAAGCCCTAACCAGTCCTAGGACTCCGAGGTAGTCGTTCGATACGACATAAACCCTCATATCTTCGAGGCTATTTGTATGATCATGTCATACGAATATAAGTCCTAATTAATTAAAATTGGCAAGATCAAAACATTAAATAAACATTAGGACTTTCCTAAATTCAAGCTAAACAATAGGATAGTCGAAATTACCGAAGTTCGCTTCGAATCTGTAATTTCTCCTACCTTTCTTCCTTTGAATTCCCAAAACAAAATGTTCCAAACTTGATACATTCTCTATTGAAATTCCAAAATTCAATCCCTTGAAGACTTAAACTTTGAAATTCTTGAGAGCAAAATTACTGATTATTATTGAGAGTTTTCTTAAGTGATTCCCGTCATTTAAGATGTAATTAACTATAGGGGCTTGCCCTTATAGAGAATTTTAAGAACCCAGGTAATATAAACACTGCTTAATTCCTTTATATTAAGCAGGGGAATTTGTCGGCTTATAAAATTGGTTCGTAGACCAAACTGATGTCACAAATCTTCTAGTTTATTTAATCGAGCCCCATGTCGGCATATTTTTAGGTCGTGTTTTATTTTGAAGAGGGTCGCCTAACAGAAATCTGTCGGCGAATTTTTAATTTAATTAAAATAAATAATTTGAAAAGTAGTATTTGATTTTGAAAATAATTTTAAATTTGAAGGTTTTAAGATATGAGATTAAACCGACCTCACATCCCAAATAGTTTATATAAACGAGCACCGCACCACAAGCCGTGTATCTATCCCTAAGGATAGACACACGCTTGATGGTGGGGCTTGATTAAATAAACTAGAAGATTAGTGACATCCGTTTGGTCTGCGAACCAATTTTATAAGCCGACAAGTTTCCCCTGCTTAATATGAAAACATTAAACGGGGTTTATATTACCTGGGTTCTTTAAAATTCCCTATAAGGGCAAGCCCACATAGTTAATTACATCTTAAGTGACGGGAATCACCTAAGAAAACTCTCGATAATAACCAATAATTACGCTCTCAAGAATTTCAAAGTTTAAGGTTTTCAAAGATTGAATTTTGGAATTTCAATAGGGAATGGATCAAATTTTGGAACATTTTGTTTTATGAATCCAAAGGAAGAGGGGTAAGAGAAATCACTGATTCGAAGTGAACTTCGGTAATTTCCCGACTATCCTATCGTTTGGCTTGAATTTAGGAAAGTCCTAATGTTTATTTGATATTTCAATCTTGCCAATTTTAATTAATTAGGGCTTATATTTGTATGATAAAATCAAACAAATAGCCTAGAAGATGTGAGGGTTTATGTCGTATCGGACGACTACCTCGGAATCCTAAGACCGGTTAGGGCTTAATTTGCGATGCGAATGCCTAACGAAGAGTTGAGGATTTATGTTGCACTAGGCAAGCTACCTCGAAGTCCTATGGCTTGGTTATTTAATTCTAAAAAGTTTTGCTGAAGTAGGTTCAAGTTTTCGCTGACGACGATGGCCGTGCTGCCCACCATGCTCCAAGTTCCTTATTGTTGCAGAGGTTTAGTTTTAGAAGTCATAAATCAGGAGATGAGAGAAGTGTTTTGGTCTAGAGAAGTCTTAATTTTCCAAGTGTTTTGTTTTATATTTTGATTAAAACAAATCTTAAAGTTGATTATAACGACACCGGTTAAGATCCCACGGTTCCATCCTTCCGCATCATTATTTTTATCGGATTCACTTAGTCCGGATGAATTTGCTAAACTCAGCTGAATGAGTTCCACACTTTCATTTAGGCACGTGGGAAATCCCGTTAGCAACACGTAGGTTACATCATCCGAGGTATTCCCGATCATCCAACAGGGACGTTTTAATTTAGTTGTAATTGTAGTTTTGTGTTACGTTTGTGATTAAATTTTGAGTTGTCTTATATTTTGAAATGTTGTGGCGGTGAATTTTATCTTGCAATGACTTTTAACTTAATTTTGGTTTCGGTTTTAGGGGCTATCCTAAAGGTGTGAGTTTTCATGCAACGATTGTTTTATCATGCAAGAAAAATAAACGCGAGTTGCAATAAAGTAAATTGCAATAATGTAAATTGCTTGGAAAATAAATTGCGGGAAAGTAAATTGCGATAATACAAATGCGTACCCGGAGGGTCTTCCCGTCATCCCAAGCTGCACTTAAAACACAATTAGCATATTTAAGCGAGTTCTTAGGTAAGGCTAAGGGAAAGGTTATGGTTTTCTACCAAATTCCTAATCCTATAGCTTAGTCATTTCCTATGACGTCTAGGTTCTTTGTGTTTTGGTTTAAGGACGATTTTCTTCATCGAAAGAATAATCAAATTCGATTGTTCTTATAAATGTCCTATCATATTGAGGAAGTGCTTAAGAAGGATCTTAAACATCTTTTCAATATTTCTAGGATTGTTTTAAGTCCAAATGAATTTAATTATACAAATGAATTAATCGTCCAAGAATTTCAAGTTTTGTTAACTTGCTCGGTGAACTAGGACATTTGAATATCCTATGAGTGAAGTGACACTTCATTTAATGTTTTATTTAGGAGTTATAATAACTAAAGCTTTCAAGGGTAAGTTAGTATTCAAATGATTTGGTTTAAGTTAAAGGGTTTAAATTTGGAATAGTGTTCAAGTTGTTTTATATTTAATTTAATTTAATTTAATTGAGTTTGATTTGATGTTGAATTAATTTAATTTGATTGAGTTTGATTTAATTTGATTTGATGTTTAATTAATTTGATTTGATTTAATTTTAATTTGATTATTTAATTTAATTTAATTCAATTATTTAATTTAATTTATTTAATTTAATTTAATTTGATTTAATTCAATTTTATTTAATTAATTTAATTTATTTAATTTAATTTAATTTAATTTAATTTAATTTAATTTAATTGTTTAATTTAATTTAATTTAATTATTTAATCTAATTTAATTTAATTATTAAATTTAATTTAATTTAATTTAATTGTTAAATTTAATTTAATTTTAATTTAATTTATCTTTAATTTACTTTATTTTTAATTTTAATTAAAATTTTAAAAGAGTTTAATAATTTAATTAAGTCTTTTAATATTTTAAATTTGAGTTATCATTTTAATTAAAAATTGAGTATTAATGATATAATTAGTTTAGGGATTTTTTAAATTAAAGAATAAATCTCTTCCTAATAAATATCCCTTATTTTAATAATTCCAATTTATTATTCCTCCAAATTTAATCTATTATTTAATTAAAGTTTAATCATTTTAAAATTATTTAATGGGTTTATACCCTTTAATTATTTAAATTTCAATCATCCAAATCAGATTAAGATCAAATATTTTACTTGTTGATTTTTTTATTAAACCTAAAGTTTTAATTAAGGGTTAAAAGTTTAATTACCATTTTACCCTTTAAGCTTAATAATTTCATAACTCACTAAATTGAACTCAAATGAACTTGAAATTTTTATGTGACTTCACTCATATGTCGATAAAGACATGAGAGGAGAAAATGTGATTTTTCCGTATTTAATTTATTTATATAATTATTTTTGGTGGAAAATAGAGATTTTCGAGGAAAATTTAATAATATGACCAAAGGAAAGTTTCTGTCCTTAAGAAAATTAGGGGACATTCCTAATGACCAGAGAAGCACTTGGACCAATTTTAGTGATTTTTTGAATTATATTATTTTTATTATAATTATTTTGAGTTTTGGAGTGTTAATTAATTTAAAAATAAAATAAATGTTGAAAAATAGATTTTATATTTTTCAAAAATCTTTCTGATATCAAGGAAACCAGAGAAGCAAATTTTGCAATTTTCTGATTTTTTTATGATTTATTGTAATTATTTTAGTGAAAATGCTAGAAAATACATTTTTTTTTAATTTTAAAATTACCCTAGGGCTTTAAAATTTAATATCTCACTAAATAGACTTAGGAAAAATATGGGGTTTGTTCCTAAGTGATTAAAATTCAAAATGTGACATTTTGGTGAATTTTATTATTTTTGTGATTTTTATTATTTTTTAATTATTAAAATATTAAAATATTATTAAAAATCAACTTTTTCGAAAAATTGAAATTTTAATTTTCTTAGGTTCCCCTGATATCAGAGAGGCTCCAAAACCAATTTAGTGAATTTTTGAAAAGTATTTTAAAAGTTATGAATTTTTAAAGTTAAAAATGGCTAAGTGACTTAATCGACCCGATTAGTGGGGTTAACCAAGTCCAATTGACCTCGAATTTTTATGGTGGATCCCTCTCGATCCTAAAGGTCAGTGGAGAATTGATTTCAAGTCAATTTGATGCCTGGTTAACTCTAATTAATTAAAGACCTATTTTGAGTGTTTAAGCCGATTAGGGTTGTTTTGAATGAACTAAGCCAAAACCTATTTTTCCTAGGGTTCTCTGGTCATAAGGAACATCACCAAATTTTCCTAGAATTTATTTCACAACATGCTATTTTTTGGAATTAAAATACTCAAAACGAGCAACATGCATTTGAAAAATAAATAACTTTTCACAGAGATGGCCTCCGACCTTGGAAAATTCGGGGAATGTTCCCAAGTTCGGAGGCTTCAACAGCTCTATGGTCTCATGCCATGGTGAATTGTATACATGCATGGAGAATTAAATGTATGCGAGAGAGTAAATAAATTATAAAAAATAAAATACTTGATGAAATTAAATGATTTTCTTTTCCACATTATTCTCCTCTGTTCACTCGAGCGAAGGGTTTTTTTATTTTATTTTTGTGATTTTTCTACACAAAGATATGGATTTTTAAAGTTTCGATATTTAATAAATACATTAAATACCCTATTTATCTATTTATCCACGCGGCGCCGGCGAAACATCGGCGACTCCGAAGGGGTACGTGTCGCGCCGTGATTGGGCGCCGCCATCCGAGGTCATCTGTCCGGGCCCCGCGGTTCTCGCACCGTTTCTCGGTCCAGACGCCATACGAGCCGTTCGTCCGCGCGTGTATCGAATGGACGGCATCCGTTCATCGTCCCCGAGTGTTCTCACCCGAGAGCGTCCACACTAAATCCACTAAGATCTCACTCGATTCTCGATGGATTTTTACGTTCTTATACTCCATGGATTCGTCTTGAAGAGACGAACACATCTATACGGCTAACATGCATTGAAACTAAGGCATTTGAAATGAAGAATCTCCGGAAGCTCGGGATGGAGAGTTAACTCATACCTTAGCTCGGAGAAGTGTGGCTTCGATGCGAGAGTTGTTGCACCTTCGATTGGGTCCCGGCGAAGCTCCGGATGAAGTCTCTTGGTACGGGGAATTGTACGGATATGATTTCGACCAAGCCCGATCACAAAGCTTGGAGGCTGGAGCAAGCTGGGTGGCTCGGAGATGGGGCTTTCTGTGGTGGACACCTTCCTTTGGTACGAGTGAAGGTGTAGAGCCAATCAATTTGAGAATTGGTCTGTTGTGGAGAAGTGTCCTGGTTTTGGGTGGAATTTCGACTCCGAAATTGAGCTTACGAGAGGAGAAATGGCAGGGGGATTTCATCAGGGATCAAGTGTTCTAAGAGTGGAGAAGGGTCTGGAACAATTTTGGCAGAGTTTTGGCAAGGTTTGTGCTTAGCTCTCTCCATGGCCGAGAGGGGTGGAGTTTAAATAGGAGAGGGTGGAGGGCCTCCCAGGGGGAGTTGAGGCATGGGATCAGCTGCTCTGGTGAGGAGAAGAACAGCCATGGTGGCCATTGGGCATGGGGCAACTCAGCAAGTGAGAATTTCAATGTTGGCTCACATGTGAGCTCTCGGCCATGGTGTTTTCCGGCGGCACTGGTGGCGGCCGGCCGGGCAATGGTCACCATCTTGGTCGGGTGGGTCGGGGGTGGGGTTTAGTGTGGGCGATTGGCAAATGCCATGTGTAAAGGCTTTGATTCAAAGTGGAATGGGGGCATGGCTAAATTTGAACCTAAATGGGTCAACCCACCCATTTGGGCTAGGTGCACCACCCGAGGCCTGGTTTTGGCGAGGGAAAAGTGATTTGGCTCAGCATAATCGAGTAGGGTCGAAGTCACCATCCAAGCACGAATTAGGCTTAAGCATGGTTTAGTGGAATCATGGAAGTGGTTAATCACCTTTAGGAATTAAGGAAAGAGCCTCCTCCTTTTGCCCAAAATGGCATGGTGACATGTAAAGAGGCTCTCATGGCTTGCATATGGCTTGTGCATGGCTCCATGGCTCCATTTGGCTTGGGAAAAGGTTTGGTCGATTTCATAAAAAGGATTTTAAGGATTTTGGATAATTTGGTGGAAATTTGGATGAAGCTTCATTTAGAATTATTTGATGATTGGTTTAGGACTTAGGGATGATTTTAATTGAAAATATGATGAGGGGAAATGTCATATGGGCTTTGGAAGAATTTTTGGGGTTTTGGATTTGGTGGAAGTGGGCTTTTAAAATGGTTTAAGGAATGGGCCCTTAAGTTTTGAAAATGAATTTATGGATGGGAATTTTGTAAAGAGGTTGGGCCAAATAATTGTTGGGTTTAGCTCATGGATGTGTCATGAGTGATTTGAAACAAATTGGGGGTGATTTGGATTTGAATTGGGTTGAATTTGGGTTAGGTTTGGGTTTAGGTCAAAAATGGGCCTTTTGACCTTGGATTGAGTTTGAGTGGGACTTGGGTTCAAATTTTGGGCAAATCATGTTAGGGTTTTGTTTGTGGAAATGTTAAGGAAGATTTAGAAAAGATTTGAGGTTAATTGGAGTTGAATTGGGTGAGTTTGGGTTAAGTTTGGGTCATGGGTCCAAATTGGGCTTTAAGGCCAAAAGTGAGATTGGATCCAAATGTCAATCAAATTGGACTTGGATTTGGTCTAAATTGGTATTGGGAATGTTGGATTGAAGTTTAGAATTGAATTGGACCAGAATTTTGGTCAATTGGATAGGTTTGGTTTAACATTGGGTCCACTTTGGGTTAAAATGGGTCGATTTGGGGGTTTTGACAAAAGTAGGGTAAACTGACAAAATTGGCCCATGGTGTAGTTGGACAAAATGAAATTGGGAATATTTGGGATTTTCTGGAATTTTTTGGGAATTTTCTGAATTTTTGGATTTTTAGGCCAAGAAGGGTATTTTGGGTTATTTGGAGGGTATTGGGGGGTATTTTTGGAATCTTTGGTATTTTTGGGTATGGATGATCAATTTGAGTGATGTGGAGATGTTTGGGATTGATCTTGGAAAATTTTGGGTAATTTGGAAATTTTGCAAAAATTTGGGTAATTTCAAGGGTTTTGGGTAGGTTTAGTAGGTGTAGGGTCTCGGGGTCAAAATTGAAAATTTGGGAAATTGAAGATTGGGTAAACCTAGGTGGAAAGAAATCATTTTGGTTGAGCCATGAAGCCATTTCAAGCCCATATGAGCCATGAGAGGACTCATTTGAGGCATTCACTCATGTTGTTCCCAACCCTCTTAGCGAGGGCTTAGGGGTTAAGGACCATCCATGTGAATCACCTACATGAGTCGGGAGGTTAAGTTGGGTATGGGTGTGGTTTTAGGAAGTGTGTGGAAATGTAGTGTGTAAGTGTAGTGTAAGTCGGCCCCTTCACCGGACCGAGGCCGCCGGGGCGATCTAAGGCCCAAAGAGTCCTATAGGAACTCATCCTTTAAACTTCCACATTTGATTTCGACCCTCCAGGTGATTAGGGGTCTACGGTCGAAGTTTGTGGAGTTTGCGGGGAGTTTAGAAGTGGTTTGAATTTCTAAAAGGCGGGTCCCGATTCTAGTCCTCTAAGATAGTCGAAAGGAAAAGCCTAAGGCTAGATCTAAGCACTAAAAGAAGAAGGGAAGACCTCATCGAAAATGAGGTCAACAAATGGACCCCCGATAGGTGTGGTGGTCGACGGAGCACACGCGCGTATTGGTGTTGACCGAAGCGATCAACAAAACCAACACGGATGTCCAGTGACGAACTTAAGACGAAGTAGAAGAGTTCTACGCTGGGGAGTGTCGAGTATATCTGCTGGAGCCGGAGATTCTTGAACTCTCGGCTAGGGAAAGGAAAAGGAGGTGAATCCCAAATCACATGATGCGGGGAATTTCGATTTAGATTTTATTTTGTTTCAATTTATGTTTTGATGTGTGAGTTTAGATTTCAACTTGGAGTTTTTTTTTTTATTGAAGTTTGTCAAAATTAATTTGAAGGGTTTGATTTGAAATTAAAATTGGAGTTATGAGGTTTTAGATGTAACATCTCCAACCTCGAAAGAAAATTGAATTGATTAGATTGAATCGTTGCAATGAGAAGAGATCTCAGAGCAAAGTGGTGTTGGATATAAAATCCTTAACCTTAAGAGTTTGATTTTGATGTATTTCATTGCGATAGGGAAATGATCCTAAAGCAATGCGAGTCTTGGATGTAAAATCCTTAACCCCGAGAATTCGATTTGATGTATTTCGGTGCGATAGGGAAAGAATCCTAAAGCGAGTGCGGTCTTGGATGTAAAATCCTTGACCCGAAAATGTTTGAATTTGATGTATTTCGGTGCGATAGGAAAAGAATCCTAAAGCGAGTGCGGTCTTGGATGTAAAATCCTTGACCCAAAATGTTTGAATTTTGATGTATTTCGGTGCTGATAGGAAAAGAATCCTAAAGCGAGTGCGAGTCTTGGATGTAAAATCCTCGACCCAAAAGTTTGAATTGATGTATTTCGGTGCTGATAGGAAAAGAATCCTAAGCGGTGCGGTCTTGGATGTAAAATCCTCGACCCAAAAGGTTTGAATTTGATGTATTTCGGTGCGATAGGAAAAGAATCCTAAAGCGGTGCGATCTTGGATGTAAAATCCTCGACCCAAAAGGTTTGAATTTGATGTACTTCGGTGCGATAGGAAAAGGATCCTAAAGTAGTGCGATCTTAGATGTAAAATCCTCGACCCAAAAGTTTGAATTTTGATGTATTTCGGTGCGATAGGAAAAGAATCCTAAAGCGATGCGGTCTTGGATGTAAAATCCTCGACCCAAAAGGTTTGAATTTGATGTACTTCAGTGCAATAGGAAAAGGATCCTAAAGTAGTGCAGTCTTAGATGTAAAATCCTCGACCCAAAAGTTTGAATTTTGATGTATTTTAGTGCAATAGGAAAAGGATCCTAAAGCGGTGCGATCTTGGATGTAAAATCCTCGACCCGAAAGTTTGAATTTTTGATGTATTTCGGTGCTGATAGGAAAAGAATCCTAAAGCGATGCGGTCTTGGATGTAAAATCCTCGACCCAAAAGAGTTTGATTTTGATGTATTTCGGTGCGATAGGAAAGGATCCTAAAGCGAGTGCGATCTTGGATGTAAAATCCTCGACCCCAAAAGAGTTTGATTTTGATGTATTTCGGTGCGATAGGAAAGAATACTAAAGCGGTGCGGTCTTGGATGTAAAATCCTCGACCCAAAAAGGTTGAATTTGATGTATTTCGGTGCGATAGGAGAAGAATCCTAAAGCGAGTGCGATCTTGGATGTAAAATCCTTGACCCAAAAGCTTGAATTTGATGTACTTCGGTGCGATAGGGAAGAATCCTAAAGCGATGCGGTGTTGGATGTAAAATCCTCGACCCAAAAGTTTGAATTTGATGTACTTCGGTGCGATAGGAAAAGGATCCTAAAGCGGTGCGATCTTGGATGTAAAATCCTCGACCCAAAGTTTGAATTTTGATGTATTTCGGTGCGATAGGGAAAGAATCCTAAAGCGAGTGCGGTCTTGGATGTAAAATCCTTGACCCAAAAGTTTGAATTTGATGTACTTCGGTGCGATAGGGAAGAATCCTAAAGCGATGCGGTCTTGGATGTAAAATCCTCGACCCAAAAGTTTGAATTTTGATGTGATTGATATTTGATTCGAGATCCGGAAGAAATTGAATTTAAATTTGATTGAGACTTGAAATGCGGAAAGATTGAATTCGGAATTTTGGAAATTTGGAAGGATGAGTTTGAACTCGATTGAAATTTGATTTAAGATTTGATTTGAAATTTGGAAGATCGAGTTTGAAACTTGATCGAGATCGGATTTGGAATTTGATTGAGGATTTGATTTGAAATTTGTAAAGATGAAATTTGATTTTGAAGTTTGGAAAGATGGAATTTGAGATTTGTGTTGATTTCGTTTATCTTTTAATGGTTCAAATTTTATTTTATTGTTTATTTAATGTTCATGTGAACTTAGTGTTTGTCATTTTTCAGATTTTTTTTTAGAAAGTTTTCTTTTATTCTTTTTTTTTATTTCTTTGTTGTTCTTTGTTCGAAGTTCATTTAACTTTAATGGCGTTTCCTAATCAATTTGCACAAAAGAGGTGAAGGCCAAAAACGTGACATGGTCACTTTCATTCCAATCATGTTGAAAATACATCATACTGACTCGATCCGGAATATATTTCATACAATCCACGTAGACTCGAAACGGATTGTGTATGATCTTTGTTGATCCATCAAAAGAATCATCTGTCAAAAATCCATGTACGAATAGTGAGGTACATGGTACTATAACATCACCTTCCAAGCCATTCTTGGCGAGGATGCGTGCTGGATGTACGTCGGAGGTGTGATATTTCCCATGTAACTCACGACTACGTAAGGCGGAGGTTCTCTAGCTACGGGTACGGTTGGAAATGGTAAGGTATTTTGCGTCGTCCATCCTCCACGAAAGTAGCGAGATTCGCTCCACTTGGCACCCACGGTATGCAATGCTTTGCGATATACGCTCCAGTTACCTTGCGGTATCATGACGGAACCCACCGGTAAAGGTATCTTTGCGGCCCTCGGAACTCACCCGGGCACTGCTATCCGGAGGTCGGATCCGAACATGATGTTACACTCATTTAAGAAAGAGACCGTGCGAAAGGTCGATGAAGTCGTGGTGATCGATATGTGGGGGTATGCGGTCACCTTGTTTGTAGATGTTGATAATGCGGCTATTGGGTATGCGATCTGTTGGCGAGTACCTCCATGTTATCAATCTTTTTACCATTCTCTTGATAAGCGATGGCATCGGATCTACTTGCCCATGACGGAGTATTCCGGTGGGTTTCCTTCTGTCTTCGACGAAAGTTGTAGCGACATCCGCATTGTATTGTGATTCTTCCTTTCCACGGCATCCATCTCCGGGGTTCCGAGTATGTGTTTTCCTCGGGCGGCCTACTCGGCCCATTCTTTTCGGATCCGGATACAATCCACGATTTCTTGTTGTTCATACTGCGAGAATACGTCGGTGTGTAGCTCGAGGCCTTCTAGTATGTTGATTCTTCTTCCTTTAATTCTCTCGAAGTATTCGAAAGTTTTCTTTTCAACTTTCTCGCATCCTCTCCAGGCTCGTATTCCGGAATGATCCGAGATGGCGAGGCCTTGTGACATATTGTGGGATATATGGTTCAATCCCTTCACGTTCCCCTGCATACCTCGGCTCCTCGGGGATGATGCTGTCGGGACATCCCGGGGT
Organism: Papilionanthe hookeriana x Papilionanthe teres; assembly: GCA_022702705.1. NCBI lineage: Eukaryota > Viridiplantae > Streptophyta > Magnoliopsida > Asparagales > Orchidaceae > Papilionanthe > Papilionanthe hookeriana x Papilionanthe teres. Next base: position 30,538 of record JAKZJZ010000312.1, on the reverse strand, counting down.
TGCTTCTGCAACAAGGTCATGCAGCTGCTTGGTGGTTCTATCCGGTGGCGTGGTAGCCTTCTTCCTTCGATCTTCCGGAGATCTCCACAGTTCTTCTAGTTATTCTAGGAGTGGCCTCCTTTCTTCGAGTTCACGGTGAGCCGGTGTCCTTGAAGTGTATGTGCTTGGCATTAGCGATTGTCTCGTCGCGGCGGTCGCAGCTAGTTTTGTTAACATCTTACGAATACGGCGATTCTTATTCCTTCGTTGCGTGGTGCGTGAGAGTAGCTCTCCGAACTTCTTGAATCTCTGCGGGCGCGGCGGCAATGCGCTTGCCCTCCGTTGTAGCGACTACGGACTTCATTTTCTTGTCTTCTTCGGTGTTTGCTTTTCTTTTCTTGTTGTTGGATTGGTGGCTTGGGCCACCCACTTTCATCACTGTCTACGTCCGGGCGGTTCTTCTCGGTTAGCTCGGGACCCGGTCACTTTCCTCGTCTTGTAGGCTGCATGGTGCGAAATGCGAGTCGATCTCGATTATCGCTCCATCTTTCACCCTCTTTTCATCGAGTGCGAGGCTTACGCCATTCTTAAAGTTCAAGACCAACCGCCGTTCAACATTTCCCTGCGAAAAGACAAGGAAAAGGATCGGGGGTTGTACTTAAGAACAAGAATATTAAGAAAATGTTTATTAAAGATACATTTTTTATTATTCTTATATTTTAACGGGAATGAAGTAGGATAAGATCGAAAAAGGGACTTTGATTTGGAGAAGAAAACGAGGAAAACTTTATTATCATTTATTTATTTATTTTAGCACATTTTATTATTTTTGGGTTCGGACCCGATCACAAGTAATTACTTCGCCGTGTTTCTTAGGGATGAAGAATTCATTCCTTCGAAACATCGGGTAGCGTAATATTTTTCAAGTATCGTCCAGTTGATCGGAAGCATATGTCGTTCTCCGCAGCGATTCACTAGTCGGTAGGAACCTCACGAGTATACTTGCTTCGACCACAAACGGTCCTTCCCGAGTGGGTTCAAATTTTCCTCCTATCTTGCGGTGTGCGAGAATAGGTCTCTTGAGAACGAGAACTAAGTCACCAACTTTGAAAGTTCTTGGGCGGACCGGTTTGTCATGAGCTTGAACCATTTTAGCTTGGTATAGTTCTAAATTCACATTGCAACTGCAAGTCTTTTCCCTTCCAAGTTTTCTAATTCTTTGAGTCGTAGTACGGCGTTTTCTTCGTCGTGATCTTGTTTGCAACTGCGATTCGAGTGAAGGAAGGCTGAACCTCTAAAGGTAACATCGCCTCGGACCCATACACCGGAGCGTAAGGTGTAGCTTGAGTAAGAGTTCGAAGGTTGACCAGGTAGGCCGTAAGGCTTCTAACAATTTCTCGTGCCCAATTTCTCTTATTATCGTCCGGGGTTTTCTTTAAGATTTGAACGAGAGTTTTATTAAAAGCCTCGGCGAGGCCGTTTGCTCTTGGGTAGTAAATTGTTGAGTATCGCCGATCGATTCCGTGTCTCCTGACAAAATTGTTGATTTGTGTGCTTCGAATGCGGCCCATTATACGAGATGATCTGCGTGGCACTCCGAAACGGTAGACAATTTGGTTCTTGAAAAGCTGCGACACGTGGTGTGCTTTCACTTCTCTAAGTGGAGCCGTACGCACTTGGAAAAGTAATCTGTAGCCGCGAGAATGAAGCGATGTGCTTTCGAAGATGGTGGTTCATCGGACCCACTATATACGTGCCCCAACATTCGAATGGCCACGACGCGATTGTCGGGTGTAGCACATTTGGAGGTTGGTGTAGAACCACTCCGTGCACTTGGCATTGGTGACGGCTCTTGGCGATTTTCATGCGGTCGGTCATCATCGAGGGCCGGTAGTACCCTAGTCTTTTAATTTTCATCTTCATTTTTGGACCGTGGTGAGCGCCACGAGTCTCGAATGTACCTCTTTAACAATTTCACGGGCCTCGGACCCGCTTAGGCACCTTAGCCACATTTGATCAAAAGACCTTCGTATAATGTGTTGTTTATTAATGCGTAAGACGAGTTCTTTTCTTGATCGATGGGCCGGCGACCTATCGTCCGGTAGCTTTCTGTTTGCGGTAGTGCATCAATGGCTATCGCCGATCTTCGTGTTTTACGTCACTCCTGCAAGCTGATTCTTTTTCTTTTGTTGATTTGTGTATTGTGTACATGTCGAGTTGTGATAGGACGCGACGTCCGTGAGTCGACACTTCCGCTGATTCATCTTGCAAACGGGCAAATTCTTTTGCGAGACGGGCTAAAGCATCTGCTTAAAGCATTCTCTTTTCTAGGAATTTTGTAGATTGTCACATTTGGAATGCATTCCAACAATTGTATGGCATCTTGGAAGTATTGTTCGAGTCTTGGCTTTAGAATTCGCATCTTGTCCAGCGATCTGTTGAATGATTAACGCGTGAATCCCCGTAGATGTTGATGTCTGTTATCCCCATTTGAATGGTTAATTCCAATCCGTTATGAGGGCTTCGTATTCGCTTCGTTGTTTGTACACGGTTACGTCAAGTGGTAGGAGTATCTTAACATCCCCAGCTCGGTGTTATAAAGATTAGCCCGATTCTGCCTGCACGGGCACTTATCACTTGCGATTCTTCGTCTTTGTGTGCTTGAAGATGCTCCGTCGAAATATAATTCCCAACGTCGATCGTCGAGGTCTTCTAGGTTCATTATTTGTTCATCCGGCGGATCGTCGTTGAGAGGAGATTCGGCCGGCGAAAGGGTGTCTTTGCGAGGAAGTCTGCTAAGACTTGTCCCTTTACGGCACGCGGAGGCACGAAAGTTATATCGAATTGCAATAATATCATTGATCATCCGGCAAGTCTGCTCGGAAAGTGTTGGATGAGTCATCGAGTATTGCAATGGATTAAGCTTCGAAATCAAGTTGACCTTATGAGAAAGCATGTAGTGCTCGAGCTTTTGAGCGGCGAAGATCGGGGCCGAACAATGCTTTTCGATTGCGGGATACCTTACTTCCGTCGGAAGTAAACGACGGCTTAAGTAGTAAAGAGCATTTTCTTTACCCTCATCATTGACACAGGCTACGAGGCTCCAGAGAGTCATCTAAAGCCGCGGTGTAAAGTATCGCGATCTACACGAGGCCGAGAGTTGCTAAGACGGGAGGTGTCATTAAATATTGTTTAATGTCTTCGAAGGCCTTACGGCATTTCTCTTCCCAAATAAATTTGGCGTCCTTTTTAACTAGTGCCGAGAAAGTGACACCTACTCGACGGGTTTGAGATAAAGCGTCGAAGATATGCCGGCTTCCCTTGAAAAGATCGTAGTTGTTTTAAGGTTTTGGGAGGCGGCATTTCTAAGATGGCTTTAATCTTCTCCGGGTCGATTTCGATTCCACGATGTCGGACAACGAATCCTAAGAATTTCCGGAGGTGACGCCGAAGGCGCATTTTAAGGGATTCATCTTAAGGTTAAATTGTCTTAATCGTTTGAAAACAATTCTCAAATCATACGAGTGGTTTTCGTTTACTTTGCTTTTGATGACGACATCGTCCACGTAGCACTCGACTTGATTGTGGATGAGATCATCAAAAATTCTTGTCATTGCTCTTTGGTAGGTTGCTCCTGCGTTCTTCGATCCGAATGGCATCCATTGTGCAGCAAAATACTTCGATCGGCGTTACGAATCGTCTGTAAGCTTTTCATCTCCGGAGCCATTTTTATCTGGTTGTATCCTGAAGATCCATCCATGAATGAGAATATTTCATGTGTCGAAGCAATATCGATCATCGGTTCTGGAATCGGTAGAGGGAATTCATCTTTTGGACATGCCTTGTTTAAATCTGCGAAGTCCACACAAATTCGATACGACCATTCTTCTTTCGGCTGGCACCACATTGGTAACCAGGTCGGGTATTGTTCTTCACGGACAAATTTAGCGTCTATTAGCTTTTTAACTTCGGCTATGACTTGTTGTTCGATTTCCGGACGCATTCTTCACGGGACCTTGTCGGCGGAGCGAAGTAGGATCCACTCTCTAGCTTATGGTGCAGACCTGCGGAGCTAATCACGGCATTTCATCGTAGCTCCGAAGCAAAACGATCTTTAAATTCCATTAATAACTTGATTATTTCTTCGGAGTCTTCTTTATTGAGTAAGGAGCTAACAAAGGTAGGTCTAGGCTCTTCGCTAGTACCTAAGTTAACTTCAGTTAACTCATCTATTGATGGATTTAATTTCTTCTTCGAGTCCGGTGGAGCGTCTCCGATTTGTAAATCTTCGAGTTCGTACGTAGTTTCCATGCGGTTTTCATTGGACTTGCGAGTGACAACCAAGCAAAATTCGGTATCGTCGGTCGACCCTGCTGTGACGAATCCGAGTCCATACTTTGAATTGGGAGGACGACCGGAGTTATTCCATAACTTTTCAAAATGTTGTGATTGGCCTTTTGTCCATTGTCGAGGTAAGAAACCACGTTGAATTAAATTTTGAACACGGGGAGAGTACCACTCGAAAGGTAATTCCATTAATTCGATGAAGTGACATCTTCGAATTGTACATTATTTTCGAGTTTTGGAGGAAGAAGCACCACGGTAGAATTTGATCGGCTTTGCACCGTCACTACGTACCTCTTTGACCTCCATACCCTCGATCTTATTAGAATGGATCGGAGTTAGGGTCATAGTATGTACGTAGTGGTTAATCTTCTCGTACATTGATTTGTATTCTTCGTTCTTTTCATCTTCGAGGGGGATCTTGTATTGCGGCTTCTTTCGACTTATTGTCGTTGCTTCTCGTTTGATTTCTTTTTCTTCTTCGGAACTATCATCCCGATCGACATTGATGGTTGGTCTCCTCCGTCCGATTGTCCTAGCGTCTCTACCACGACCTCGTCCCCGGCCTCGATCTCGGATGCGAGTTGTGGAGAAACCTTCACCATCTCTCCGGAAGGGAGTGGTGAGTGAGCTGGTGGACTAGAACTTCGAGGTTCTTCGTTGTCTCGAACTTTCTTTGCTTCATTTGTTACGGTATTTACTGGAGAAGATTGTTTTCTTTGGCGGTGCATAATAAGTTTGCATCTTCATGGATTCCAATCTCATGTATGGAGAATGGTTGCAAGTCACCTTTGATGCACCTTGTTCCCCTCCATCGTAGTATTTGATGCCTTGGTGTAGAGATGATGGTACCATCCTGTTTTCATGTATCCATGGTCGGCCCGATAAAGCATTGAACGACGTTTCGAATCGATTATGTGAAATTTTGCGGTTGTCTTTGCTAAGTCACCGGTCTTCATCGGTAGCGTTATTGACCAGAGGGCTCTTTCTCCTTTACGGTTGAATCCTCTTAATAACATTTTGTCGGCCTCGAGCTCGCGAGCATCGATTTCCAAGTATGCTTAGTGTTCGAAGACTCATTATATTGATTGATGCTCCTGGATCCACCAATACTCGGAGAGCGTAAACTTCCCGATTGTAAGCTGAAATGTACAACGGTCGGTTGTGATCTGTCGTCCCAAGTAGTAGGTCATTGTCCGTGAAGGTAACACCTCGTTGTTCCTTTAACGAGCAAACCTCATCTAAGGAATCTCCGGCCATTTGAGCTAAGCAAATTTCGGGATCGAAGTAAGGCCTTGATCGAGCTTCTCTCATCTCCTTTGATAAGATGAGAGCGTCGTAAATGCTCAATTTGGCCGGTAGTTTCCTAAGATGGGCTAGCACGTTGTAGTCCACTTTGTTTCCATGCGTCTCGGCTTCTTCTCGAACGGGTATGTCTTCTGCTGGGGTTGGTTCTTCATGAACAACCACACGCTTTCCTTTGTCTTTTGGACCCATTCTCGGAGGTAGAACTCTTCCACTTCTCGAGTTGACTTCGTAATTTCTTCGAATCTAGTGTTGAGTTTGTCGGTGTCTCCTCCGAATGCGAATGGTCGGCTCTTACGGATTATCTTCCAAATGCGAAGGCTCCAACTCTATCGTAGCTTGGAGCTCCTCGAAACTCACAGATAGATCCGTTGCTTGTTGAACTCTCGTAGCCTCCTTGATGGATGTCTTCTTCGTCATTTTGATCGTCGAGATCTTGTATGATTTGAGAATTGTTGTTGGTATCGAAATCGACACCCGGATTGTCGCTAGTTACGTAATCGTTAGAAACAGTCAAAACGTAGCCAACGCCATCACCCTTATCATTATATGATCTCACCGAAGTGAGCAGATAATCATACAAAATCGAGAGGTTCGAGGGATCTCTCCCCGAATCGGAAACAACTATCCTAGGATAAGCGACCCCTAGTCTAGCCTTAGGAATCTCGGTCCCCTCTTCTTCGTCGATTTTCTTCTTCTCTTCGATTGTCTCTGTCGAGGTGGTTCTTCATCGCGAGTGATAGTACGGCTTAACGAGGTCTCGAACTCCGAATTGAAGCTCGCACCGAAGCGGTTCGGATGTTATCTAAAATCTTCTTCGAAGACCTTGTCCGAAGCGGTAGTCCATCCATCGTTGGTTGCATAGGGATCTATCGGAATGACGGGATCGGTTGAGATAACATTGACGGAACCTCCTTTACGGGGTTCCTTCATGTACTCCTTCGGGATTGTTATATTTCCTTTCCGAAGGTTGTCGTTGAGCCAACTTTTGAAGGTAATGCAATCTTCTATCTTGTGCCCAAGCATCCGATGGTAGGGGCGAAAGTTGGGATCACCTTTCTTGTTGACTTCCTCCGGCCTTTTGGGCTACGGCGGTGGAAATGCGGAGTTTTCATTGAGGCTACGGAACATCTTCGATCGTGCTTCATTCTTGAACGGATATTCTGCGCTCGAAGCTCCCTCGATGTACGTTGCGGACGAGACGGTTGTTCATGCTGCGGAGACAGTGATATGTGGACCAGGGTTCTTCGGTAATTTTGTTGTGGTTCTTTGCGGCCGTTCGAGTGGTATTTGCATCGGTTGTTTGCCTTTGTTAACCGGCTGCAACGACCCCGGATTTCTTTTCGAAAGTCTTCACCGGCTACGCTTGTCCGTTTTGTCGGCAAAACTTAATTGCTTCGCCTCTTCTTGCAAGCTTCCGGCCTTGCTTAACAACTTCTCGAAAGTCTTAATAGTGAATCCCTTGAGGAGAAGTGCTTTATCGGGCCGTGAATGCTTTTAAGCAAGATGCTGGCTGCATGTTGTTCTTGCGGTTGTGGTTCACACTTCATGCTTAAATTTCTCCATCGAAGTATGTAATCCACTAGAGTTTCATTCGGCCTTTGTTTCTCTACCACTAAATCACCTATAGTGATGTGGTGCGGAGCTCCGACAAATCGCTTAATGAAGAGGCTCTCTAGCTGCGAGAATGTCTTCACGGAACCGTTGGGTAATTCGCATACCGGTCGAAGGCGATCTACGACGGACTGCTAACGAGCTGTCGAAAGAGTAGCGCATCGCTTCCGCCGGCATTGCAACAAGCGGCACGATAGTGTGCAACATGCTTGTCGGGGGTTCCCGGTTCGTCGAAGGTCTTAAACGAGAGGTGGTACGAAGCCCTTCGGGTATTGGACGGCGTCGAATTCTTCCGGATAAGGTCTGCCCGTCCGAATAGATGTCCCGTTCTTCGATTGTGCTAGGGCTTCTCGCACTCTGTCTGCTCTACAAGTTCTTGATATCCTTTTCGGGGATCATACTTTGTGTTGTATCCTTTTCGGTTGGTCATCCCCATTGACGGATGTAATCTCCTTCCCTCCGTCTACGATGTGAATGACCTGCGGGGGTGTCTCTCCATGTGGTTGTACTTGACTGCGGAGAGTGGCCGGAGGCTACGGCCATCTCTTCCATCCTTTTCGCCATTTGAGCGATCGTGTCGTCCTTTTCTCGAAGTCGTCTCTTCATCGGTTCCGGCTCCTCTCTTCTGCAGGCTGCGGGAGCACCTTGAGAAGATGATGAAGCTCGTGTTTCAACCATGTTGATTTCTGCATATTCGTTGTCCATGAATTCCGATGAGTCGATCTCATCTCCGAACTTTTCTTCTCTTTCTTTTGCCAGCCGTCGGATGTCGGTTCTCGGCTTTTCCATGGCATCTTCTAGCGGAGCTTTCGTGTATCTTTGTGGTTGTCATGCGATGGTTGCGGGTCCTTTTTCACGAGTCCCCTTCATCGCGGTAGCGCTTTCTTCGGATTCGAAGCCTCTGGCGAGACTTTCTCTCTCGGGGCTGCTTTGTTTCGATCTCGAGCGCCCCGTAGTGGGACGCCACACCATCCTTCTAGCGGCGGAAGGTGCAGGACCGAGATGGTGCGGTTGGCCGAATGCTTGGAAGGTGGTATCCTCCCTAATACGTCAATCACGATACTACGACGGGCGGGCTAGCCTTCATTCTCTTGCTTGGCTTTTCTATCATGACGGCGGGTTCTACTCGGAGCCCAAGACGGGATTTGAGCGGCACACGCCCTATCCTTCGTAGAATTTCAGACACGGGGCAATTTTCCTTCTTTGCTAGCTTTTACACCAAAGTTTGCGGTCGAGCGAACGGCGTAGTTCTAGTTCTTTTCTTGCGGCTATCGTTGTAGTATGCGAGGTCTGTGGTAATGCGGCGGCAATCTTTCGAACATTCTCCTCATCCTCTGCGGCGGAGAGGGGATGGAACTCCTTCCTCCCAAAAGTGGTATGTAGTCGAGGCGGTGGTGTATATTACGGTAGCGGTGTATATTCGGCAGCTGCGGAATTTCCTCGAGGAAGGCGATCTCGGCGGCTACGGCTTCCACGGCGATCCTTCATTTCTATTTCTTCTTTGGGTCTTTGTCGGCGACGGAATCTTGAGCTGTGCCCGATTTCGAAGACGGAAGGTCTTACGGGAAGATCCGTACCCTCCACGGTAACGGGTTTACCATAGTTACGGATTTCTTTCCCCTTTGATTTGGCGAAGTCGGGGTGGGTGCGAAACAACTAGACCGAGTGGGGGTAGTAAGAACGGTCCTCTGCGGACGGCGGTACTCCTCTAGTCGGGACCCTTTGCGGGGAGGAAACTCTTGGGTCGACCTAAGGTTGAACTCGAGCGGTGGTTCCTCGGCTTCGGATACCTTGTTCGTCGGTGCGAAGAGGGAGACGTCGGTGACCTTGACGTTCGTGTTTTCGAATCCTGTCCCGAATCGGATGACCCTATTGTCGGGCGGCTCATCCTTATAGACGGCGAAGTCCGGTCCGTTGGTGAAGGAGAAAATCGGCTTCGGGGCTTCCATTTCGCGAGATAGGCTGCGGTTGTCGGTCCCAGAGTTATGCTTCTTTTCTTCGGGACGAAAAGAAAGGAATTGAAAGAGTCAGAACTCATTCTTTGTTCATGTATTTATAAAAAAGAATCATTTGTTAAAAGAATCACTTATTAGAGGGTTTGTTTATTTAGAACGGAATGTTCGAAGGTGTAGAGAAGGTAAGGAATCCGATTCGGAAAGGAAAAGAAAGTCTTAAGCAAGACTTCCCGACTCGAAGGATCATTCCTAAACTAACACTGATTGAGGGTCCACCCCACCTCGGAAATGAGGTAAAAGGATCTCGGAACCTCTGCTGTTTAGGGGTGTCTAGCGAGTGGCTCCTAAATACGAGAGAATGTTGGCTATACTTGTTCGAGATAGAAATGAACATAGTATTCCAACGGAAAGAAGAGTAGTTTGATCCATTAGGGACATGGATACACTACCGATTTTTGAAAAGCGAAATTATTTGATTATAATGGAGAGAGGAATAGTCCCAGTGAGTCGCTTGAAATCTGTCGGCATATTTTTAGGTCGTGTTTTATTTTGAAGAGGGTCGCTAACGAAATGTCATCGGTGAATTTTTTTAATTTAATTAAAATAAATAATTTGAAAAGTAGTATTTGATTTTGAAAATAATTTTAAATTTGAAGGTTTTAAGATATGAGATTAAGCCGACCTCACATCCTAAATAGTTTATATAAACGAGCACCGCACCCTGGCCCGTAGTATCTATCACTAAGGATAGACACCTGCTTGATGGTGGGGCTTGATTAAATAAACTAGAAGATTAGTGACATCCGTTTGGTACGCGAACCAATTTTATAAGCCGAACAAGTTTCCCTGCTTAATATGAAAACATTAAACGGGGTTTATATTACACAGGTTCTTTAAAATTCCCTATAAGGGCAAGCCCACATAGTTAATTACATCTTAAGTGACGGGAATCACCTAAGAAAACTCTCGATAATAACCAGATAATTGCGCTCTCGAGAATTTCGAAGTTTAAGGTTTTCGAAGATTGAATTTTGGAATTTCGATAGGGAATGGATCGAATTTTGGAACATTTTGTTTTATGAATCCAAAGGAAGAGGGGTAAGAGAAATCAACGATTCGAAGTGAACTTCGGTAATTTCCCGACTATCCTATCGTTTGGCTTGAATTTAGGAAAGTCCTAATGTTTATTTGATATTTCGATCTTGCCGATTTTAATTAATTAGGGCTTATATTTGTATGATAAAATCAAACAAATAGCATCAGAAGATGTGAGGGTTTATGTCGTATCGGACGACTACCTCGGAATCCCTAAGGCCGGTTAGGGCTTAATTTGCAATGCAAATGCACTAACGAAGAGTTGAGGATTTATGTTGCACTAGGCAAGCTACCTCGAAGTCCTATGGCTTGGTTATTTAATTCTAAAAAGTTTTGATGAAGTAGGTTCGAGTTTCTTGACGACGATGGCCGTGCTGTCTCAGCATACTCCAAGTTCCTTATTGTTGCGAGAGGTTTAGTTTTAGAAGTCATAAATCGGGAGATGAGAGAAGTGTTTTGGTCTAGAGAAGTCTTAATTTTCCAAGTGTTTTATTTTTTTTTATATTTTGATTAAAACGAATCTTAAAGTTGATTATAACGACACAGGTTAAGATCCCACGGTTCCATCCTTCAGGCATCATTATTTTTATCGGATTCACTTAGTCAGGATGAATTTGCTAAACTCAGTTGAATGAGTTCCACACTTTCATTTAGACCGTGGGAAATCCCGTTAGCAACACGTAGGTTACATCATCAGAGGTATTCCGATCATCCAACGGGACGTTTTAATTTAGTTGTAATTGTAGTTTTGTGTTACTGTTTGTGATTAAATTTTGAGTTGTCTTATATTTTGAAATGTTGTGGCGGTGAATTTTATCTTGCGATGACTTTTAACTTAATTTTGGTTTTCGAGTTTTAGGGGCTATCCTAAAGGTGTGGGTTTTCATGCAACGGTTGTTTTATCATGCAAGAAAAATAAACGCGGTTGCAATAAAGTAAATTGCAATAATGTAAATTCTTCGGAAAATAAATTGCGAGGAAAGTAAATTGCAATAATACAAATGCGTACTGGAGGGTCTTCCCAGTCATCCCAGTTGCACTTAAAACACGATTAGCATATTTAAGCAAGTTCTAGGTAAGGCTAAGGGAAAGGTTATGGTTTTCTACCAAATTCCTAATCACTATAGCTAGTCATTTCCTATGACGTCTAGGTTCTTTGTGTTTTGGTTTAAGGACGATTTTCTTCATCGAAGAATAATCGAATTCGATTGTTCTTATAAATGTCACTATCATATTGAGGAAGTGCTTAAGAAGGATCTTAAACATCTTTTCGATATTTCTAGGATTGTTTTAAGTCCAAATGAATTTAATTATACGAAATGAATTAATCGTCAAGAATTTCAAGTTTTGTTAACTTGCTCGATTGAGCTAGGACATTTGAATATCCTATGAGTGAAGTGACACTTCATTTAATGTTTTATTTAGGAGTTATAATAACTAAAGCTTTCGAGGGTAAGTTAGTATTGAAATGATTTGGTTTAAGTTAAAGGGTTTAAATTTGGAATAGTGTTCGAAGTTGTTTTATATTTAATTTAATTTAATTTAATTGAGTTTGATTTGATGTTGAATTAATTTAATTTGATTGAGTTTGATTTAATTTGATTTGATGTTTAATTAATTTGATTTGATTTAATTTTAATTTGATTATTTAATTTAATTTAATTCAATTATTTAATTTAATTTATTTAATTTAATTTAATTTGATTTAATTCAATTTTATTTAATTAATTTAATTTATTTAATTTAATTTAATTTAATTTAATTTAATTTAATTGTTTAATTTAATTTAATTTAATTATTTAATCTAATTTAATTTAATTATTAAATTTAATTTAATTTAATTTAATTGTTAAATTTAATTTAATTTTAATTTAATTTATCTTTAATTTACTTTATTTTTAATTTTAATTAAAATTTTAAAAGAGTTTAATAATTTAATTAAGTCTTTTAATATTTTAAATTTGAGTTATCATTTTAATTAAAAATTGAGTATTAATGATATAATTAGTTTAGGGATTTTTTAAATTAAAGAATAAATCTCTTCCTAATAAATATCCCTTATTTTAATAATTCCGATTTATTATTCCTCCAAATTTAATCTATTATTTAATTAAAGTTTAATCATTTTAAAATTATTTAATGGGTTTCTACCCTTTAATTATTTAAATTTCAATCATCCAAATCAGATTAAGATCAAATATTTTACTTGTTGATTTTTTTATTAAACCTAAAGTTTTAATTAAGGGTTAAAAGTTTAATTACCATTTTACCCTTTAAGCTTAATAATTTCATAACTCACTAAATTGAACTCAAATGAACTTGAAATTTTTATGTGACTTCACTCATATGTCGATAAAGACATGAGAGGAGAAAATGTGATTTTTACTGTATTTAATTTATTTATATAATTATTTTTGGTGGAAAATAGAGATTTTCAAGGAAAATTTAATAATATGACAAGGGAAAGTTTCTGTCCTTAAGAAAATTAGGGGACATTCCTAATGACTAGAGAAGCACTTGGACCAATTTTGGTGATTTTTTGAATTATATTATTTTTATTATAATTATTTTGAGTTTTGGAGTGTTAATTAATTTAAAAATAAAATAAATGTTGAAAAATGGATTTTATATTTTTCAAAAATCTCTCTGATATCAAGGAAACCAGAGAAGCAAATTTTGCAATTTTCTGATTTTTTTATGATTTATTGTAATTATTTTAGTGAAAATGCTAGAAAATACATTTTTTTTTAATTTTAAAATTACCCTAGGGCTTTAAAATTTAATATCTCACTAAATAGACTTAGGAAAAATATGGGGTTTGTTCCTAAGTGATTAAGATTCAAAATGTGACATTTTGGTGAATTTTATTATTTTTGTGATTTTTATTATTTTTTAATTATTAAAATATTAAAATATTATTAAAAATCAACTTTTTCGAGAAAATTGAAATTTTAATTTTCTTAGGTTTCCACTGATATCAGAGAGGCTCCAAAACCAATTTAGTGAATTTTTGAAAAGTATTTTAAAAGTTATGAATTTTTAAAGTTTAAAATGGCTAAGTGACTTAATCGACCGATTAGTGGGGTTAACCAGAGTCGAATTGACCTCGAATTTTTATGGTGGATCCCTCTGATCCTAAAGGTCAGTGGAGAATTGATTTCAAGTCAATTTGATGCACTGGTTAACTCTAATTAATTAAAGACCTATTTTGAGTGTTTAAGCCAGATTAGGGTTGTTTTGAATGAACTAAGCCAAAACCTATTTTTCCTAGGGTTCTCCGGTCATAAGGAACATCACCAAATTTTCCTAGAATTTATTTCACAACATGCTATTTTTTGGAATTAAAATACTCGAAAACGGCAACATGCATTTGAAAAATAAATAACTTTTCACGAGAGATGGCCTCGACCTTGGAAAATTCGGGGAATGTTCCCAAGTTCGGAGGCTTCAAAAGCCCTATGGTCTCATGCCATGGTGAATTGTATACATGCATGGAGAATTAAATGTATGCGAGAGAGTAAATAAATTATAAAAAATAAAATACTTGATGAAATTAAATGATTTTCTTTTCCACATTATTCTCCTCTATTCAGCTGAGCGAGAGGGTATTTTTATTTTATTTTTGTGATTTTTCTACACAAAGATATGGATTTTTAAAGTTTACGATATTTAATAAATACATTAAATACCCTATTTATCTATTTATCCACGCGGCGCCGGCTGAAACATCGGCGGCTCCGAAGGGGTACGTGTCGCGCTGCGATTGGGCGCCGCCATCCGAGTCATCCGTCCGGGCCCCGCGGTTCTCGCACCGTTTCTGGTCCGAGCGCCATGCGAGCCGTTCGTCAGCGCGTGTATCGAATGGACGGCATCCGTTCATCGTCCCGAGTGTTCTCGCCCCGAGGCGAGTCCGCACTAAATCCACAAGATCTCACTCGATTCTCGATGGATTTTTACGTTCTTATACTACATGGATTCGTCTTGAAGAGACGAACACATCTATACGGCTAACATGCATTGAAACTAAGGCATTTGAAATGGAGAATCTCCAGAAGCTCGGGATGGAGAGTTAACTCATACCTTAGCTCGGAGAAGTGTGGCTTAATCCGAGAGTTGTTGCACCTTCGATTGGGTCCGAGCAAGCTCCGGATGAAGTCTCTTGGTACGGAGAATTGTACTGGATATGATTTCGACCAAGCCCGATCACTAAAGCTTGGAGGCTGGAGCAGCCCGGGTGGCTCGGAGATGGGGCTTTTCGTTGGTGGACACCTTCCTTTGGTACGAGTGAAGGTGTAGAGCCAATCGATTTGAGAATTGGCTCATTGTGGAGAAGTGTCCTGGTTTTGGGTGGAATTTCGACTACTGAAATTGAGCTTACGGAGGAGAAATGGCGGGGGGATTTCATCGGGGATCAAGTGTTCTAAGAGTGGAGAAGGGTGCGGAACAATTTTGGCGAGTTTTGGCAAGGTTTGTGCTTAGCTCTCTCCGTGGCCGAGAGGGGTGGAGTTTAAATAGGAGAGGGTGGAGGGCCTCCCGGGGGAGTTGAGGGCATGGGATCGAGTTGCTGCGGTGAGGAGAAGAACGGCCATGGTGGCCATTGGGCATGGGGCGGCTCAGCAAGTGAGAATTTCGATGTTGGCTCACATGTGAGCTCTCGGCCATGGTGTTTTCCGGCGGCTGGTGGCCGGCCGGCCGAGCGATGGTCACCATCTTGGTCGGGTGGGTCGAGGGCTGGGGTTTAGTGTAGGCGATTGGCAAATGCCATGTGTAAAGGCTTTGATTCAAAGTGGAATGGGGGCATGGCTAAATTTGAACCTAAATGGGTCAACCCACCCATTTGGGCTAGGTGCACCACCCGAGGCACTGGTTTTGGGCTGAGGGAAAAGTGATTTGGCTCGGCATAATCGGTAGGATCAAGTCACCATCCAAGCACGATTAGGCTTAAGCATGGTTTAGTGGAATCATGGAAGTGGTTAATCACCTTTAGGAATTAAGGAAAGAGCCTCCTCCTTTTGCCCAAAATGGCATGGTGACATGTAAAGAGGCTCTCATGGCTTGCATATGGCTTGTGCATGGCTCCATGGCTCCATTTGGCTTGGGAAAAGGTTTGGTCGATTTCATAAAAAAGGATTTTAAGGATTTTGGATAATTTGGTGGAAATTTGGATGAAGCTTCATTTAGAATTATTTGATGATTGGTTTAGGACTTAGGGATGATTTTAATTGAAAATATGATGAGGGGAAATGTCATATGGGCTTTGGAAGAATTTTTGGGGTTTTGGATTTGGTGGAAGTGGGCTTTTAAAATGGTTTAAGGAATGGGCCCTTAAGTTTTGAAAATGAATTTATGGATGGGAATTTTGTAAAGAGGTTGGGCCAAATAATTGTTGGGTTTAGCTCATGGATGTGTCATGAGTGATTTGAAACAAATTGGGGGTGATTTGGATTTGAATTGGGTTGAATTTGGGTTAGGTTTGGGTTTAGGTCAAAAATGGGCCTTTTGACCTTGGATTGAGTTTGAGTGGGACTTGGGTTCAAATTTTGGGAAAATCATGTTAGGGTTTTGTTTGTGGAAATGTTAAGGAAGATTTAGAAAAGATTTGAGGTTAATTGGAGTTGAATTGGGTGAGTTTGGGTTAAGTTTGGGTCATGGGTCCAAATTGGGCTTTAAGGCCAAAAGTGAGATTGGATCCAAATGTCAATCAAATTGGACTTGGATTTGGTCTAAATTGGTATTGGGAATGTTGGATTGAAGTTTAGAATTGAATTGGACCAGAATTTTGGTCAATTGGATAGGTTTGGTTTAACATTGGGTCCACTTTGGGTTAAAATGGGTCGATTTGGGGGTTTTGACAAAAGTAGGGTAAACTGACAAAATTGGCCCATGGTGTAGTTGGACAAAATGAAATTGGGAATATTTGGGATTTTCTGGAATTTTTTGAGAATTTTCTGAATTTTTGGATTTTTAGGCCAGAAGGGTATTTTGGGTTATTTGGAGGGTATTGGGGGGTATTTTTGGAATCTTTGGTATTTTTGGGTATGGATGATCAATTTGAGTGATGTGGAGATGTTTGGGATTGATCTTGGAAAATTTTGGGTAATTTGGAAATTTTGCGAAAATTTGGGTAATTTGAGGTTTTGGGTAGGTTTAGTAGGTGTAGGGTCTCGGGGGTCAAAAATTGAAAATTTGGGAAATTGAAGATTGGGTAAACCTAGGTGGAAAGAAATCATTTTGGTTGAGCCATGAAGCCATTTCAAGCCCATATGAGCCATGAGAGGACTCATTTGAGGCATTCAGCTATGTTGTTCCTAACCTCTTGGCGAGGGCTTAGGGGTTAAGGACCATCCATGTGAATCACCTACATGAGTCGAGGAGGTTAAGTTGGGTATGGGTGTGGTTTTAGGAAGTGTGTGGAAATGTAGTGTGTAAGTGTAGTGTAAGTCGGCCCCTTCACCGGACCGGGCCACCCGGGGCGATCCTGAGGCCGAAAGAGTCTATAGGAACTCATCCTTTAAACTTCCACATTTGATTTCAACCCTCATAGGTGATTAGGGGTCTACGGTCAGAGTTTGTGGAGTTTACGAGGAGTTTAGAAGTGGTTTGAATTTCTAAAAGGCGGGTCCCGATTCTAGTCCTCTAAGATAGTCAAAGGAAAAGCCTAAGGCTAGATCCTAAGCACTAAAAAGAAGAAGGGAAGACCTCATCAAAAATGAGGTCAACACCCCATCATCAAGTAGTGTGTCTATTCTTCGGGATAGAAACACAGCTTGGGATGTGGCGCTCATTTATATAAACTATTTGGGATGTGAGATCAGTTTAATTTCATATCTTAAAATTTTCAAATTCAAAATTATTTTCAAAATCAAATGCTACTTTCTAAATTATATATATATATATATTTAAACCAAATTTAAAACCTAAAAAAATATCTCGAGCAATTTACGGCGACTCCGTTGGGAATAATTCCTCTCTCCATTTTTAATCAAATAGTTACGCTTTCAAAAAAATCGGTAGTGTATCCATGTCCACTAGTGGATCGAACTACCCTTCTTCCGTTGGAATACTTATGTTCATTTCTACCTTGGACGAGTATAGCTCGACATTCTCTCGGATTCAGGAGCCATTTGTTTAGACACCTCTAAACGAGAGAGGTTCCGAGATCCTTTTACCTCATTTACGAGGTGGGGAGGGCCCCGATAGGTATTATTTTAGGAGCGATCTTGCGGGTCGAGAAGTTTCTATAAGACTTTCTCTTCCTTTTCCAGTTCCTAATCAATTCCTTTTACCCTTCCTACAACTCTCCTTCTTTTAATAATTCTTCGTCCTAACGAACAAATCTTTTAGAAAAAACAATTATCTAAATAAATTTTCTTTTAATACACTAAGATAAACAGAAATGTGTTCGGACTCTTTCTTTTTTGTCATAAGTTTTACGACGAGAAGAAGCACGATTCCGGGACTAACACTTGGAATGCGCCTACTGCAGAAATGGAAGCCCCAAAGCCGATCATCTCCTTCGTCGACGGCTGGACACTGGCTGTGTTCGAGGATGAGCTGCCCGATAATGGAATCATTCGATTCGGACAAGGATTCGGGGACACCGAGCATCAAAATCCCCGACGTCACTCTCTTTTCACTCGCAAGCAAAGTACCGAAGGCGAGAGCCGTTGATTGAGTTTAACCTCGAGTCGACTCATGAATTCCCTCCTCTGCGAAAGATTCCAGCGAGAGGAATACGTTGTTCGCGAAGGACTGTTGTTGCTACTCCCGCTGGTCTAGTTGTCTCTGTACCTACCCTGACTTCTACCAAACTAAAGGGGAAGGAAATTCAAAACTGTGATGAACCTGTGGAGGGTACAGATCTTTTTATGAGACCTTCGGTTTTCGAGATTGGGTCCAGCTTGAGAATTCCACCACTGACACGGACTCAGAGGAGGAACAGAAGTAGAAGGATTGCTAGAGAAGCCAGAGTTGCTGAAGTTGCTTTCCTGGAGGAAATCCGGAAGCTGCCGAGTATACACGCATTACTCGAATACATACCACTTTTAGAGGAAGTAGGTTCCATCCCTCTCTCACGTCACGGAAGGATGAGGAAAATGTCCGTAAGATTGCTCGCACGTGCCTCGCCGCATATTACAACGACGGCCGTAAGAAAAGGGCTAGAATTACGCCAGGTTGCTCGACTACAGACACGATAGAAAAGTTAGCAAAGAAAGAAAAATGCCCGTATCGAGAGAATTTAAGAAGGATAGGGGCGGGTGCTGCGGCAAATCCCGTCTTAGGCGGCGAGTAGAACCGACTATCGCTGCGAGAAAAGCCGAGTAAGAGAATGAAAGCTAGTCCACTGTCGTTGTTTCGGGACTAAAAATTAGGGAGGATACCACCTTCCGGCATTTGGGTCGACGGACCATCCGGTCCTAGACCTTCTGCTGCTAGAAGGATGGTATGGCGTCCCACTACCGGACAACTAAGATTAAAAAAACAACCTGAAAAGGAAAGTCTCGTCAGGAGACTTGAGTCTGAAGAAAGTGCTACCGCAATGAAGGGGACTCATGAGAAGGAAACTCGACAGTTATCGCATGGCAACTGCAAGGATGTACGGAAAAGACCATTAGAAGATGCTATGGAAAAGCTAAGAGCGATATTCGGCGATTAGCAAGAGAAAGAGAATAAAATTCGAGAGATGAAGTCGACTCGTCGAGTTCATGGATGATGAATATGCGAGAAATTAACATGGTTGAAACACGAGCTTCATCAGCTTCACAAGGTGCTCCTGCAGCCGCAGAAAGAGAGGAGTCGGAAGTGATGAGGAGGCAGCTTCAAGAGAAAGATGATGAGATCTCCCAAATGGCAAAGAGGATAGAAGAGATGGCTGCACCCCTAGCCACTCTCCAGAGTCAAGTTCAACCCCAAAGAGAAACACCCCCAGAAGTTATTCACATTGTAGATGGAGGAAAGGAGATTACATCCTTCAACGGGGATGATCAGTTAAAAAAGGATGCAATACAAAGCATGATTCCGGAAAAGGATATCAAGAGCATGGTGGAACAGCAGGTGTAAGAAGCCTTGGCACAATCAAAGAGCGAGACATTCATTCGGACAGGTAGGCCTTACCCCGAAGAATTCGACGTTGTCCAATACCCGAAAGGCTTCGTACCACCTCTGTTCAAGACCTTTGATGGAACCAGAAATCCTCGGCAGCATGTTGCACATTTTCGTGCCAGTTGTTGCAATGCCAGCGAAAGTGATGCTTTACTCTTCCGACAATTTTTCGGCGACACGTCGAGGAATCTCCTTTGATTGGTATGCGAATTACCGAACGAGTTCGGTGAAGACATTTTCAGAATTAGAGAACCTCTTCATCGAGCGATTTGTCGAAGCTCGGCACCACATCACTATAGGTGATTTAGTGGTAAGAAGTAGAAGCCGAACGAAACTTTGGTGGACTACATACTTCGATGGAGGAATCTAAGTATGAAGTGTGAGCCACGAGCTACAAGAACATCATGCGATCGGCATTTTACTTAAGAGCATTCATGGCCCAATAGCACTTCTCCTCAAGGGATTTAATATTAAGACTTTCAAGAAGTTGTTAAGCAAGGCTGGAAGCTTGCAAGAGGAGGCGAAGCAATTAAGTTTCACCGACAAAACAGACAAACAAAAGCCCGTGAAAACTTTTGAAAAGAAGTCTGAGATCGTCGCAGCAGTTGATAAAGGCAAGCAGCCGATACAAATACCGCCAGAACGGCCACAGTAAATTCAACAAATTACCAGCAACTCCGACCCAGCTATCAGTCATCTCAACAGTATGAACAACCGCCTCGTCCACAACATACGTTAAAGGAACTTCTGAGCAGGGAGTATCCGTTCAAGAATGAGGCGGTGCCGAAAATGTTTTGCAGTCTGATGAAGACTCCAGATTTCCAACTGCCAGAGCCTAAGAAACCAGAAGAAGTAAACAAGAAAGGTGATCCCAACTTTTACCCTTACCACCGGATACTTGGACACAAGATAGAAGATTGTATTACCTTCAAAAGTTGGCTCAACGACAATCTCCGAAAATGGAACATAACGATCCCGAAGGAATACATGAAGGAACCCCAGAAAGGAGGTTCCATCAATGTTATCTCGATGGATCTCATTGTTCCGATAGATCCCTATGCGACTGATGATGGATGGACTACCTCCTGGACAAAGTCTTCGAAGAAGATTTTGGATCGCATCCAAACCACTTCGGTGCGAGCCTCAATTCAAAGTTTAAAACCTGTCAAGTCGGCACTATCACTTGCGATAGAAGAACCACCTCAACAAGAGATGATTGAAGAAAAGACCGAGGCAAACTTAGGAAACTACCATCTTAGGAAACTACCAGCCAAACTGAGCATCTACGACGCTCTCATCTTATCAAAGGAGATGAGAGAAGCTCTGATCAAGGCCTTGCTTGATCCAGAAATTTGCTTAGCTCAAATGATCGGAGACTCCTTAGATGAGGTTTGCTCGTTAAAGGAACATCGAGGTGTTACCTTCACGGACAATGACCTACTACTTGGGACAGCAGACCACAACCGACCGTTGTACATTTCAGTTACAATTGGAAAGTTTACACTCTCCAGAGTATTGGTGGATTCAAGAGCATAAATCAATATAATGAATCTTCGAACGCTAGCATACTTGGAAATTGATGCTCGCGAGCTCGAAGCGGACAAAATGTTATTAAGAGGATTCAACCAGAAAGGAGAAAGAGCCCTCAGATCAATAATGCTGCTAATAAGGACCGGTGACTTAGCAAAGACAACCGCAAAATTTCACATAATTGATTCAGAAACGTCATTCAACGCTCTACTCGGCCGACCATGGATACATGAAAACAGGATGGTACCATCATCCCTACATCAGTGCATCAAATACTACGATGGAGGGGAATAGTGCATCAAAGGTGACTTACAACCATTCTTCGTACATGAAATTGGAATCCATGAAGATGCAGCTTATTACTCACCTCTGAAGAAAACAATCTTCTCCAGAGATACCATAACGAATGAAGAAAAGGAAGTTCGGGATGATGAAGAACCTGAAGTTCTAGTCCAACAGTCACTCACCACTCCCTTACGGCGAGATGGTGAAGGTTTCTCCACAACTCGCATCCGAGGTCGAGGCCGGGGACGAGGTCGTGGCAGAGACGTTAGGACAGTTGGTGGCGATGGAAAGAAGATATCATCGCGTTGATGATGATGTCATGTCATCGCCATCCAATATATCATATCAATGTCAAGGAGTCGCCATCTAATATTAGCCTAGTTTTATTCGTATAAATCCTATGAAGGATTTAGAGAATTTTTAGGACTAATAGTAGAAATATGTGTTTATGATAATTCTTATATGAGGATATTCTAGAATGACTAGAATTTTCATATTAAGAAAATCATGGTAAACCAGAGATTTCTGTTTTGGGTTCTTTTAGATCTCCTATAGAGGTAAGCCTCTATACTTAATTACATCTTAAACAATTCTCGATTGTTTAAGAAAACTTCTGATTAATGTTAATCATTTGTTTTCTAAAAGTTTATTTTAAGGAGAGATGTACCCACTATCACCCCCAAATATCGTTATATCATGTTATTGAATACTTTAGGTATTATGTCTAACCTAAAGGTTTTGGTTTTGTTGTCATGTCGTTGTTGTGTTGAAAAATTTCAGGTTATATGTCTAACCTAAAAGTTTTGTTTTGTTGTCGATGTTGTTGTCTTGTTGAAAAGTTTCAGGTTATATGTCTAACCTAAAAGTTTTGTTTTGTTTTGTTGCTAATATTCCGTCTTCGGCGTCCTGCAAAACAGAGTTAGCACACCCTATAACATGCAAAGAAAATCTAAACGGAATTTCTAGTCTTCATCCTGCAAAGAAAATATTGTCAAAAATAATGTCACAGAATATTTTTTTTTTGAATGTCAAGTTATTTTGAAATGTCAACTTCAAGCTAATCATGTTGTTTTATTTTTGAAATGTCAAATTTTTGTTGATTATGTCAACACCAGATTTATGTTGGTTATGTCTATTTCAATTTTAGAATGTCGAATTATGTCGGACTTGATCTGAAATGTTGAATTGATCTTGAGTTTGAACTTAAATTTTGGGTTCGTGTCTATTATTGAATTCATGTCTGTCGAAAGATTTAAAGTTAAATTCAATATTGATTGAACTAACTTGGGTTCATATCTGGTTGAACCTAAGTTAAATTCAATGTTGATTGAATTTGATTAACTTGAGTTCATGTCTGTTTGAACTTAAGTTAAAAGGTTTAACGTTAAATTTAATATTGGTTGAATTAACTTGGATTCATGTCTGGTTGAACCTAAGTTAATAGGTTTGCTTTAGGATGGACTTAATTAAATTTTAAACCTTATTTAAATAGGATTTAAAGGTTAATCAAGCATAATAAATTAGACTTAATTAGAATTATCGACCATTCAAATCCATTTTAGGTAAGGTTTAAGTCTTAATCGAGTCATATTTTGTTGGACCTAGATTTAGGATTGTCTTATGTTCATTAGGGGTTGAACTCGAGTTCGAGTTTGATTTAAGTCTAATGTAGATTAGATTTAACTTTGGTTTGGGTTGAATTTAGGTTCAATGTGGATTGGACCTAAGATTTAGATTAACTTGAGTTCGAGTTGGATTGAATTGAAGTTAGGTCATGTTTGAGTTTAAGTTAGGTTCGATATGGATTGGACCTAAGATTTGGGTTAACTTGAGTTCGAAGTTGGATTGAATTCAAGTTGGGTTATATTTGAGTTAGGTTCAATGTGGATTGAACCTAAAATTTAGGTTAACTTGAGTTTAAGTTGGGTTGGGTTTAGGTTAGGTTCAATGTGGGTTGAACCTAAGGTTTAGGTTAACTTGATTTCAAGTTAGGTTGGACTCAAATTAGGTTAGGTTTAGGTTAGGTTTGATGTAGGTTGAACCTAAGGTTTAGGTTAACTTGGGTTCAAGTTAGGTTGGACTCAAGTTAGATTAGGTTTAGGTTAGGTTCAATGTGGGTTGAACCCAAGGTTTAGGTTAACTTGGGTTCAAGTTAGGTTGGACTCAAGTTAGATTAGGTTTAGGTTAGGTTCGATGTGGGTTGAACTTAAGGTTTAGGTTAACTTGGGTTCGAGTTAGGTTGGACTCAAGTTAGATTAGGTTTAGGTTAGGTTCAATGTGGGTTGAACCTAAGGTGTAGGTTAACTTGGGTTCAAATTAGGTTGGACTCAAGTTAGATTAGGTTTAGGTTAGGTTCAATGTGGGTTGAACCTAAGGTTTAGGTTAACTTGGGTTCAAGTTAGGTTGGACTCAAGTTAGGTTAGGTTTACGTTAGGTTCAATGTGGGTTGAACCTAAGGTTTAGGTTAACTTGGGTTCAAGTTAGGTTAGGTTTAGGTTAGGTTCAATGTGGGTTGAACCTAAGGTTTAGGTTAACTTGGGTTCAAGTTGGATTGAACTCAAGTTAGGTTATATTTGGCTAAGTTTGGTTTAACTTGAGTCTAATATGGATTAGACTTAAGTTTGGTTTGATTTTGGCTTAGGTTCATGTCAGGTTGAACCTAAGTTTGGTTTGACTTAAGTCTAATGTAGGTTAGACTTAAGTTAGGTTTAGGTTTTATTTAGGTTCAGTGTGGGTTGAACCTAAGTTTGGTTTGACTTAAGTCTAATGTAGGTTAGACTTAAGATAGGTTTAGGTTTAATTTATGTTCAGTGTGGGTTGACTTAAGTCTTAAAGTAAGAAAAGATCAAATTCGGAGAATCCATTGCTATTTTTCTTTAATTTCAAGAAAAACGAATATTATCGACTTATTTATAAACTGGGAACTTTTATTTTCAAAATTTTGAAATGAAAACAAATGATAACAAAAGATGAGAAGAAAGATTCTCCCCAGCGGAGTCGCCACTCTCTTGGTGGCGATGGAATTATAATTATTTCTGAAATGTGTCCTTGGTGTGGATGAGGTCATGTCATCGCCATCCAATATATCATATCAATGTCAAGGAGTCGTCATCTAATATTAGCCTAGTTTTATTCGTATAAATCCTATGAAGGATTTAGAGAATTTTTAGGACTAATAGTAGAAAGGATGTTTATGATAATTCTTATATGAGGATTTTCTAGAATAACGTATTCTAGAATTTTCATATTAAGAAAAATCATGGTAAACCAGAGATTTCTATTTTGGGTTGTTTTAGATCTCCTACAGAGGTAAGCCTCTATAGTTAATTACATCTTAAACAATTCTCAATTGTTTAAGAAAACTTCTGATTAATGTTAATCATTTATTTTCTAAAAATTTATTTTAAGGAGAGATGTACCCACTATCACTCCCAAATGTCGTTGAATGCTTTAGGTATTATGACTAACCTAAAGGTTTTAGTTTTGTTGTCAATGTCGTTATTTTGTTGAAAAGTTTTAGGTTATATGTCTAACCTAAAAGTTTTGTTTTGTTGTCAATGTCGTTGTTTTGTTGAAAAGTTTCAGGTTGTTAGCAGGTTATATGTCTAACCTAAAAGTTTTGTTTTCTTGTCAATGTCGTTGTTTTGTTGAAAAGTTTCAGGATATATGTCTAACCTAAAAGTTTTGTTTTGTTTTGTTGCTAATATTCCATCGTCGACGTCCTGCAAAATAGAGTTAGCACACCCTATAACATGCAAAGAAAATCTAAACAAAATTTCTTGTTTTCATCCTGCAAAGAAAATATTGTCAGAAATAATGTCACAGAATATTTTTTTGAATGTCAAGTTATTTCGAAATGTCAACTTCATGCTAATCATGTTTTATTTTTGAAATGTCAAATTTTCGTTGATTATGTCAACACCAGATTTATGTCGGTTATGTCAATTTCATTTTTAGAATGTTGAATTATGTCGGTCTTGATCTGAAATGTTGAATTGATCTTGAGTTTGAACTTAAATTTTGGGTTCGTGTCTATTCTTGAATTCATGTCTGTCGAAAGATTTAAAGTTAAATTCAATATTGATTGAACAAACTTGGATTCATGTCTGGTTGAACCTAAGTTAAATTCAATGTTGATTGAATTTAATTAACTCGAGTTCATGTCTGTCTGAACTTAAATTAAAAGGTTTAAAGTTAAATTCAATATTGATTGAATTAACTTGGATTCATGTCTAGTTCAATCTAAGTTAAATTCAATGTTGATTGAATTTGATTAACTTGAGTTCATGTCTGTTTGAACCTAAGTTAAAAGGTCTAAAGTTAAATTCAATATTGATTGAATTACCTTGGGTTCATGTCTGGTTGAACCTAAGTTAAATTCAATGTTGATTGAATTTCATTAACTCGAGCTCATGTACATGTCCGAACTTAAGTTAATAGGTTTAGTTTAGGATGGACTTAATTAAATTTTAAACCTTGTTTAAATAGGATTTAAAGGTTAATCAAGCCTAATAAATTAGACTTAATTAGAATTATAGACCATTCAAATCCATTTTAGGTAAGGTTTAAGTCTTAATCAAGTCTATTTTGTTGGACCAAGATTTAGGATTGTCTTAAGTTCATTAGGGTTTGAACTCAAGTTCAGTTTGATTTAAGTCGAATGTAGATTAGACTTAACTTTAGTTTGGGTTAAATTTAGGTTCAATGTGGATTGGACCTAAGATTTAGATTAACTTGAGTTCAAGTTGGATTGAATTCAAGTTGGATTATGTTTAAGTTTAGGTTAGGTTCATTGTGGGTTGAACTTAAGGTTTATGTTTACTTGAGTTCAATTTGGGTTGGACTCAAGTTAGGCTATGTTTGAGTTTAAGTTAGGTTCAATATGGATTGGACCTAAGATTAGGTTTACTTGAGTTTACGTTGGGTTGGACTCAAGTTAGGTTATGTTTTAGTTTAAGTTAGGTTCAATGTGGAATTGACCTAAGATTAGGTTTACTTGAGTTTACGTTGGATTGGACTCAAGTTAGGTTATGTTTGAGTTTAAGTTAGGTTCAATGTGGATTGGACCTAAGATTAGGTTTACTTGAGTTTAAGTTGGATTGGACTCAAGTTAGGTTATGTTTGAGTTTAAGTTAGATTCAATGTGGATTGGACCTAAGATTAGGTTTACTTGAGTTTACGTTAGATTGGACTCAAGTTAGGTTATGTTTGAGTTTAAGTTAGGTTCAATGTGGATTGGACCTAAGATTAGGTTTACTTGAGTTTATGTTGGATTGGACTCAAGTTAGGTTATGTTTGAGTTTAAGTTAGGTTCGATGTAGGTTGAACCTAAGGTTTAGGTTAACGTGAGTTCAAGTTAGTTTGGACTCAAGTTATGTTAGGTTTAAGCTAGGTTCAATGAGGGTTGAACCTAAGGTTTTGGTTAACTTGAGTTCAAGTTTAGGTTGGACTCAAGTTATGTTTAAGTTTAGGTTATATTGGACTTGGACTAAAAAGTTGGATTTGGATTTAATTAGGCCTTAGTTGAAATTAAGTCTAATGTAGTATACTTAATTAGGATTTGTGTTTGATTAAGTCTTACTTAGTTTAAGACTTAATAGTTTAATTAGGTCTAATGAGTTAGACTTAATTAAGGTTTATGTTTGATTAAACCTTAGTTAGTTAGGTCTAATGGTTCAATTAGGTCTAATGGGTTAGACCTAATTAGGGTTTAAGTTTGATTAAACCTTAGTTAGTTAAGGTCTAATGGTTTAATTAGGTCTAATGGGTTAGACCTAATTAGAGTTTAAGTTTTATTAAACCTTAGTTAGTTAAGGACTAATAGTTTAATTAGGTCTAATGGGTTAGACCTGATTAGGGTTTAAGTTTGATTAAACCTTAGTTAGTTAAGGTCTAATGGTTTAATTAGGTCTAATGGGTTAGACCTAATTAGGGTTTAAGTTTGATTAAACCTTAGTTAGTTAAGGTCTAATGATTTAATTAGGTTTAAGGGTTAGACCTAATTAGGGTTTAGGTTTGATTAAACCTTAGTTAGTTAAGGCTTAATGGTTTAATTAGGTCGAAGGGTTAGACCTAATTAGGGTTTAGATTTGATTAAACCTTATGTTTAAGGAGGTTAATTAAGTTTAGTATGTCTTTAAACCTAATTAAGGGAATTTAGCTTTGATTAATTAAGTTTAATATGTCTTTAAACCTAATTAAAGGGTGTTTGGTTTTGTGTTAATTAAGTTTAATATGTCCTTAAACTTAATTAAAAAGAGTTTAATTTTTATTAAACCTAATTTAGGTAAGGTCTAATAGGTTAATTAAGTTTAATGTGTCCTTAAACTTAATTAAAAAAAGTTTGATTTTTTTTATTAAACCTAATTTAGGTAAGGTTTAATGGGTTAATTAAGCTTAGTGTGTCTTTAAACTTAATTAAAGAAGTTTAATTTTTATTAAACCTAATTTAAGTAAGGTTTATTGGGTTAATTAAGTTTAGTGTGTCCTTAAACATAATTAAAAAGGTTTGATTTTTATTAAACCTAATTTAGGTAAGGTTTAATTGATTAAGTAAGTTTAGTATATCCTTAAACTTAATTAAAGATGTTTATTTTTTATTAAACCTAATTTAGGTAAGGTTTAATGGGTTAATTAAGTTTATTATGTCTTTAAACTTAATTAAAGAAGTTTAATTTTTATTAAACCTAATTTAAGTAAGGTTTAATTGGTTAATTAAGTTTAGTGTGTCCTTAAACTTAATTAAAGAAGTTTAATTTTTATTAAACCTAATTTAGGTAAGGTTTAATGGGTTAATTAAGTTTAGTGTGTCCTTAAACTTTATTAAAGAAGTTTAATTTTTATTAAACCTAATTTAGGTAAGGTTTAATTGGTTAATTAAGTTTAGTGTAACCTTAAACTTAATTGAAAAAGTTTAATTTTTATTAAACCTAATTTAGGTAAGGTTTAATGGGTTAATTAAATTTAGTGTGTCCTTAAACTTAATTAAAGAAGTTTAACTTTTATTAAACCTAATTTAGGTAAGGTTTAATGGGTTAATTAAGTTTACTGTGTCTTTAAACTTAATTAAAGAAGTTTAATTTTTATTAAACCTAATTTAGATAAGGTTTAATGGGTTTAAATGCCATTTTAAGCCTTAATTGAATCTAATCTTGTCATTTTAGACTCAAGTGAGGTTTATTATTAGCCTATCATAGGCTAGAACCATTTTCAAACTTAGATTGTTGATGAAACTAATACAATTTTGTAAAGGGTCATTTTAGGATCAAAATTATTTAATTAATAAATGATTTTAACCCTAAATTTCCAAATGTCATTCAAGATTGTTTCTATGACTTAGAAATATTTTTCCTAGGGTCATTGTCTGTTGCCCTGTCATTCCTAGTCATTTGTATTTTTATTTTCTTAATTTTCAAATTGTTATAATTATTATTTGAAATAATTACAATGACACTTGAAAATTCAAGAAAATTATCCTAGGCATGTTTTCTGTCCTTCGGAAAATTATGGAAGGTCCCTTAAAACATAAAGATAAATGCTTCAAAGTTTCATAATTTTTTGGTTTGTAAATAATTTTTAATAATTAAAATACTCCAGAGAGTATTTAATTTATTAAAAATTAAATACTGAGAATAAAATTATGATTTTGGTCTCATAATTTTCTCCTCTTCAAGAGCTTTCCAGAGGTATTTTTATTTTATTTTTATGACCTCTGGTTAAAAAGATATGAATTTTTGAAGTTTGAAGGGTTAAAATTGATTTTTTTTAATTCCGCGCCGCCAAAACCTCCCGCTGTCGACGCGTGTCCTCGGACGCGTCGAACGGGCGGGAAGATCCGGTGCAACGGCTCGGTCGGCGGACGGCGCAAAGCGGGATCTGGGCCGTTGATCTCAAACCGCGCCCGATCGGAGGGCCGAGAATATTTGGAATTTATTTCAAAAATTCTGAAACCGTTAAACTTCAAATGTTAATATCTCACTCATTTCTTGATGAAATTGAGTGATTTTTTTTAAATGCTCATCTGGATGAGAAGTATCTATCCATACGGTGATGATAAACTTTTGAGCTAGTATAGCACATGATTTATCAAAAACATGATTTATTTTGCAAAGATAAATTCCATACCTTGGCCACAAGCAAATCAAGCTAGATCAGACTTTATGGTTGCCTTCTGGGACCCCAATGGAAGATAATTGCTGCAGCAATTTGTTCCAGAAGTCGGGCTTAGGGAGGAATTTGAAAGAGATGCTTAATTTGGGCTATTTTTGAAAATTGATCAAATTGGCTCAAATGGGCTGAAACTAAGGCATGGGATTGATCCTAAAAGATTATGGAAGCTCTTAGGAAGAAGTCTTGTGTTGGGAGCAAGAGGGTTTGAGCAGCCTATGGACCTCCCTAAATATTTTCTCCTCTCTTGCTAGTTTTGGCCATGGGGTCCTTTTATAGCAAGGGGATGGTGTTGGCTTGGCTTAGGCTGTTCTAGAGGATTACTTACCTCCTCTATTAGCTGATTAGGTGATCAATTAGCTGGAGATAGGCTTGGATGCATCTCCCCAAGTTTGGCATGATGAGTTTCATCTCTTTGTCTCTTGTCCATTGGCTTTTGTGGGAGGTGAATGGTCAGCTGCCTATACCTCTCTTAAAAAGCTTACACCTCACTTCTTAGGCTTGGCAAATGGTGACACATATGCCTATCCTTCATCATTACCTTTAATTATGGTAAGGGGGGTTTCATGTGTGGTTTTCCTCCCATTGGGTGGCTTGGGAGGTGGAGAAGATGGCCTTGTGTTGGCCGACCACCTTAAGGAGAGGATGTGTTTAGAGTGAAGGAGGTGGTGACACCTCATCCCATGCATAACCATGGATGTTAAGCCATGGGTAATGGGCCTTAAGATGGGCTTAATTAAGTGTTAAATAAGCCTTTAAGATAGTTTAGCCCAATTAAATATGAAGAGGCTAAAGATGATTTCATTTCTTCTTTAATTCCCATTTTAATTAATTATTTTATTAACTAAAATTGGTGGAAATTATTTTATTAATCAATTTATTAATTGAAAATATTTTCAAGTTAATTAATTGATTATTTTCGTCATTTTTGTTATTTTATGATTTTAATTTTATTTTCATTTTAATTAATTATGTCATTTAATTAAAATTTTGAAAATTAAATAATTAATCATTTTAATTAATCAAAATAATTTTGAAATTAATTATTTGATTAATTTTGTTATTTTTATTTCATTTTTATCAATTTTAATCAAAATAGATAGGTGTTGATCAATTTTGACTTGAGTTGACCAAGTCACCCAAATTGATCAAATTGATTTTAA